>JBAKGM010000139.1:35814976-35833602 GCA_037177215.1 Asparagus racemosus
CTGAAAGGGTAAATTACACTAAACCCCCAAAAGCTTTCAGCATTTTGCAAAAAACCTCCAACAATAACTTGCAAAATCACAATAAATCCCCAAAGAACTTTCAGTATTTTGCAGTAAACCCCAATAACTTTTAAAATCCCACTAAACCCCCAATAACTTTTGCATACCCCCAAAGTAAACATTGTTACATATTGACATGGCGTGTGCAACTCCCCTAACTTATAAAGACCAAAATACCCCTTAAATTATTAAAACATCCCTGTTTGACCGTTTTATATTTTCAAGTCTAAAAACAGAAACTTCTAATCTTTTGTCATTCATTCTCCTCTTGCTCATGCCCATGTTGGGGTCCCTAACATTAATTGTTATTTTTATTTTATATCAATTTTTTGCTGAAATTGTCATTCAAAATGTCTTTTATACTGTTTTTTGGTTTAATTTATGGGGTTTTTCTGCAAAACGCGAATACTTATTGGGGGTTTTCTACAATTCCAAAAGTTATTGGAGGTTTAATGTGATTTTGAAAGTTATTAGGGGTTTACTACAAAACACTGAAAGTTCTTGGGGTTTTAGTGTAAATTTTGAACATTATTGGGGGTTTATGGCAAAACGCTGAAAGCTCTTGGGGATTTAGTGTAATTTACCCCTTACTCAAATACTACACACGCGAAAGAAAGAATTTTAGGTAACTCAATGAACATGAATGCATACCCAATTTCCAAATTTGGATAGCACTGTGACCTAAATCACGGTCAAAAATAAAACTGGTAGGTGTACATAGACTTCTAGCATAATATTAGCATGAAGTCCTCAATTCCAATTTGCGAATGGATAGGCCATTAATAGAAATGAACTCTGAGACTGATATCCATGTAGCTATAGTACAAACTCGATCGAACTTCACATCAATAAAAGAGATTAAGTCTGAAACAAGAGTAAACTGCATCTTTGTTTATTTTGTTTCACGTTAAGTAAATGTAATGCTCGTCATTTGATTTGTATACTATATATATGCCCTAGGTCTGTCCTCACTTCGGAGCATTTTGTGACATTGCCATGGAGGAAGCCTCTCGCCATGTCCCACTCTTCACATATCACTCTTCCCATGAAATATATTTAAACTACGATTACAAGATTTGTAACCTTGTGGAATAAGCTTCAAAGCTTGTCCCTTTTATCCTCTTTCATTATACTCTTCAATCCAATTTTTTGCAAGATCAACAAATCCATTATCATTTAAAAGTGCAATAGAACTAGTAGATGTTATCAATAGAGAACATAAACCATAAGGAGATATATATGAGACCTGTAATTCTGTGAACAAATCTTTACGAAGAGTATCACAGAAAATAATGTGTGATGGTATATTTCAATTATATTTTACAAGGTAATTTGGTATCTCAACCCTTAAGTAAAGCAATATTGGTGAGCATATGACCCTTGTAGCTGTTGTTATCTTCACTAGACCGAAGTGATAGCCTAAGTCTGAAATTTAACAATACCTTTTCTACAGTTATAATGAGCTTGGAGTATAAAATGTGTCACATTGCAACAAGATAATCGCTTTGCATATAGAATGTTTTACCCCTTCGATACTGCGACAATGTATATTACAAGCTCAAGCCGAAAAAAGAAGAAAAAGCAGGCTTTACCTTCAAATGAAGTCAGGATGGACCTCCTCTTCAACAATGAACCCATTAAACATGTTATCTTTCACATCCAATAGCTCACTGTCATTGCAATCAAACTTTGAACCAACCCCTTTTCCTTCTTCTTCTTCTTCTAAATAGTTGCTCCATTTTGAAGATCCTCTCTGTATGGCAGCCCTCTGGCACTTCGCAGATCCATTGTTCCCTGCAACTAATAAATTCGATCAATGATTACATAGAGAAACTTAAAGTTAGTGATTTGAAGAAAAGTACCTTGAAGGGAATCATTGTGCCTCTTCTTTGAAAAATTTGGCTTCAAATTTCTAGTTCCATCGACATGCTGATTCTGATGCACCTTTGAGGGGCATTTTGGGAAGATTCGTCTGAACTTTTCCTGTGGCAATTCCGTCGTCACCAACCCAGAACACCCTCCTGCAACGTATTTCCATGAGGACATTTTGGAATCAAATGAATATCCAGAAGTTTGCATATCCCCGATACTGCAAAAGTAGCTTATTGAAAACATAGAATTCAAAAATGGCTTATTGAAAACATAGATTTTGATGGGTACAATTTGGGAATCAAGGAACTGAACTGTCTAGCGTTTTTGCAAAATTATGATAACTGTTGATAAACTGTTCTTATCAAAAAAATAATCACAAATGTTCAAATTAGCAGAAAAACTAATACATGCTATAAGAAAAACTACACCGAATTAGATAACATGAATGCCTATTTATATTTTTAGTGAATATTATAAATTTTCAAACAAATCATCAAACTCTAGGAAATCAACAAATAACTATTATGTATTTTTGTAACGTACACAATTGTTTTCTGTTGATTTGAAGCTTTATGATATTTTCCTGTCGATTTGAAATTATATGATATTTTCCTCTAATAAAACTAGCTTGTTCTATTTTATATAAAATTCAGAATAGTGCATCACAGTGTTGATATAAGAAACAGACCACAGCAAGATATTGAGATCCTAGTAGCCAGAAAACAAGTTTTTTTGGGGGGAAAACTATTAATTTACCTTTAATTCACAAAAATTTACCAAAACTTATCTTTATTATTTAAGCTTTTCTTTTACCTATATTCTCCTCAAATCTATCCTATTGTAGATTTACTTTCGAAATCTGCATATTTATTAATTTACCTCACATTCACTCAAATCGAACTTTTCAAACAGTGTTAATAGGAGGGTCATTTTAAACTCAATGTCAAAAAATGTAGGAGTAAATTAGTAAATATTCAAAGATTTAAGTGTAAATCTGCAAATAACATGGTTTAAAGTATATACAAATAAAAAAAAAGAGTTTTTCCTAGAAACCACCTTAAAATGACGTAATTATATGGAAACCATCTTTTATTTCAATTTATTTATATACCACCTTTAAAGTTGGTTTTTGTTGAAATCAACCAGCTCATAGTCAAAACTTTCACTAAAACCCAAAATTACCCTTAAAAACTCACATTCGAGGCACACGACTTATTCTTTTAGTGTTTAGGTCTTGTTAGAATGCAATTCACTTACATTGAACTTGAAATTTTTTTTTTAAACTTATTTTTTGTTTTTTTGTTGAAAATTTGTTAGAAGGCACATGACCAAAACTTTTTTTTAACTTTAAAGGTGGTTTACGCGTAAAATGAAATCAAAAGATGGTTTCCATATGATTACCCTATTTTTAAGGTGGTTTCTTTGGGGCAAGCAATTTAACATCAAAAGGACAAAGCTTACCTCCCTCTTCCTTCTCCTCCTCTTCTCCCTCTTCAACATCCAAATACTCACTCCAATCCCTCCTCTTCTTCCCCCCTCCTCCCTCCGATCTCTCCGATATCTCCGGTCGCGGCGGCGACATCCACCCCGATCCCTCCGATCCCCCTCCTCCATCCGCCGCCGATCTCGATGAATTGAACCCCTGAACGAAACCCCTGACGTCCTTGGCCTTGTACCCTCGAGCGTGGATTTGCCGAACCGATTGCTTCTCGTTGCAGATCACGCACGCCCATTTGTTGCTGCTCTTCTTCTGCTGCTTAACCTGATCCAAAGGAACAGCAGAACGGTGAGGAGAGGGCTTTTTAGGGTTAGGGTTAGGGTTAGGGTTTGGATTTGAGGGGGAGTTTTTTTACCTGCATCGTTGAGCAGTTGAAGCACTGTACTGCGATGAAGAGGATCGACATTTTGCTGCTATTTTCAATTTTTTTGGGGTTTTTTTGTCAAATCTTTTGAGGAATTTGAGAGGGCTTTTTTTAAAAGGAGGAGGGTAGTTTCGAAATTGAAGCGCCATTTTGGGGAAATGTAGGCTTCATAGATTTATTTTCCCGCGCTTTTGCTGGGAGAAGCTTGGGCCGGACCTATTTGTTTGGGATTTTATATGGGCCTAATTTAGAAGCGAGGAAACTAGGAAAATGCCTATTAAATAGAGTTTTTTTTGCATATATACCCTCTAAAATCATAGGTATTTTTAAAAGTAACCCCTAAAATTGTCATAATAGCTGCTTATAACCCCATATGGGCGTCATTCCTCACTTTTAGTCCATTCTAACTTTTCCTTCTCTCCTCTTTCGTCTTTAACCTTTTAAATCGGGTACTAACCGTGCTCTAATAATATTACCTTTTAAAATTTTTTAATTAAGGGTAATTTAGTAAGTTTTTTAAAAATTGTTCGTTCCATCAAAACATTTCAACTATAACCCTCGTAAAGTTACGACGAATGGTGAAATTGAAAGACCACCGAGATCTAGAGGGTAAAACGCAATTGGCATGACTTCCATGGTAAGTTAAGAATATCTATAATATGAAGGATATATATGAAAAATTATATTTTAAAAAAAAAAACTTTGACAACAATGCCACGTTACATATACACACCATTTTCAGTGTGAACAATCTCAGCAGACCAAGGAACAGAAGAACCCTCAACCACTCTAATCACCCTGGTCTAAACAAATGCCTGTTACTTTACTTAACTTTGATTCCGGCGAAATAATAATAATAATAATAATAATAATAATAAAATGTATGAATATGAAAATAAGCCTAAGTCAACAAACCAAGCTTTTGACCTTTTTCTGAGATTAAGGAGTTAAAATATTCAATTTAAGGTTGAAACCAAGAAGTAGGCCCAAGTCCTCATCCACATCCATATGTTTTAATTTATGGCGTAAGGTAAGGTTTTATTTTTGAAAACTTGGAACTAAAAGTTCTCCTATATATTTGAATAGAACAGCTAACCCTACTTTTACTTTAATAAAAGGTTGAAATTAATTAATATATCATTGTCTTGTGTTGAATCTTTAGTGCCATATTTGAGCATTGCCATGGGGCTCAGAAAGAAGCATCATGTGTCCCAAATAATGAGACCATACCCTTCAGAGTGTGGCCCTCAATAAAGATAATGTTGGTGGGTGTTTGGTTCGCATTCTAAAAGAATGAAATTGATTTCCATGATTGCCACATTAGCTTTCGAAATCTCAAGTCAAAAAGGAGGGGAGTAAAATTTTTATCAGAATATCTCGCATAGAAAAGAGTTCGTATATTCTAAGTGTTGATTCTTTTTATGATTCAGAGCTTGCATACATATGTTCTGATAAGATTTATATTCAAGTAGAGAGTAAAACAAATGTGGCGTCAAACATTGGTGAAAGGATATTCTCATGTTTTTTTATGATTCGGAGCTTGCATTCAGATGTTCCGATAAGATTTATACTCAACGAAGGAGTAAAACAAACATGGCGTCAAACATTGATGTAAGGATATTCTCATTTTTGTCAAACACGCAGATCAATGCATCAGTTTGAAACAAGACTTGTCAGTTGAGGAATAAAAAGGAAATGGATTATGACATTCAAGTGGAAATGAGGTGGGAAGGTAGCTTACAAAAACCAATATTAAAAAAACTATTGACCTTTATATAGTACAATCAACAATTAGTAGACAACAGAAAGCAACGTCAAAGCTCAACAAAGTCAGACAGAATGTTAACAATGACAACTTAAACCTGTAATTAAATTAGATGAGGCTCAGATAATTCAACTAAGGGGGAGTTAAATACTGCATAATTTTGACTTCTAAAGCACACTGACTGCATAATCCACAACCCCCCCTACCCCACGAAAAAGCCACACCTGCTTATATTTATGTTAAATATCACAGTTCAGAAAATCAACATAACATGTATACCAAAACCCCAAAAAAAGTTGCATCCTTTTTTCTGTGACCAGGGTGTAAAACTGTAAAATATGTCATTTGTTAGCACCAAAAGTAATGGGAGCTCCTGATCAGAGTTTTAAGATGCAGATGCAATTCCTGGTTCAACTTCAGGTACAAGCTTGACAGGCTCCGCAACATCCCAGCTCAGTCGCGACACCAACTCATCAGGCTTTGGCGCGTACTCCTGCAAAATACGCAAGATTGAGAGCATCGGTGAAGAAATTTTACATGATGATCGATTGCATAATTACTTGATATAGCTACCATATCGGTGCATAGTGATATTAGAAAAAGAGAGATGGATAAAAGGCCTATAAAAAAAAGATGTGCCCTACGACGTTTAATGGCATCAAATTCCTCTATGATCACGTCGGTGGAAAATTTTTTTGCAAGTTCCTTTTCATGTAATTGATTGATAGTCCTCAGCACAATGTTTTTTTGGTATTCCAAAACTAAAACCTACTAAGAATCTCACGCGCTGGTTAATGAATATACCTACAACTTTTCGATTCCATTATAATATATACTGGGACCTACGTGCTTTTACTTCTTCCTTTCCTAAATCCTAACATATTCTATATTATTCCTATTGGCATGTGAAGTGGGGTTTGCATCCTTTTCTAATCTCGTTTATCATAGTCATTGGCTAGCTATTTTATTCATACATATGATACACAATAGGTAAAACTTCAAAACTTTTTCCTTTTTTTGGGGGGGGGGGGGGGTGCAAAACCCCCTGATTTATCGGAAATTATCATAACCGACATTAATGAAAATGGTGAAAGGTAACTTAAATAAATGTCGGTATACATGGTATTTAGTATAAGAAGTTGAGGAGGTTTTCGCTAATTTATAACGTTAATTTACATGGGGGTTTGTGTAAAGATCCTATAGTTCAGGGGGATTATGAAATTTACCCAGGATTTTATTAGAACAGATAGCATATCGCAAGTGAAACAAGCTTGCTTAGTTTCAACTAGGAACACTATCTAATCGTACTCTATTTGATCCAGTCATGTGTAAAAAGACTCATAAACTAATTACATTGTGATCATCAAATAGATACGATGAATAAAATGTTTTAACAATTTGTAAATGAAGGAATTTTTTTCGTGAACAAAATGTTGGCCCGCAATCTTATATTAAGTTGCGCGTATACGAGTTCTATTTTGTAACTATTTACCTCCAACTTCATGACCAATTCCTTAGCTGACGGAGCGGAAACTATGATGCTTCTTGCGTTGCTTGATATAAACCCTTCGCCAACAGCCAAATCAATGAAGGACAACAGTGAATCATAAAACCCATCAACATTCAAAAGCCCCACCTGCCAAAATACATACATATATATATTTTTTAATCTACACAATTACAAAGGATGAAAGCAGCCCACAAAGCAGAAATTAGCATAACAACCGATTCAAACCTAACAAACGCAGAGACATTTCAACCAGAGAAAAGTGGGGGCTCATTAGTTAACTAATTAGCTACGTGTACTGATAGTTTGACTTTAACTTGCCATAATTTTTTTTAAATAAAAAAAAGGTAATTTAAAATTGAGAGAAGGATAGAGAAACAATTACCGGCTTACTGTGGATCCCGAGCTGAGCCCAAGTGATCACCTCAAGCAGTTCCTCAAGAGTCCCATATCCACCTAGAATCACCACACATATCAGAAAACAACGATGGGAACAGTAGCTACATGTGTAATAATTAGGATGAAGGTGAAAGTAAATAAATTTTACCGGGCAAAGCAATGAAAGCATCAGCTTGGCGAGCCATCTCAGCTTTCCTCTCATGCATATTAGAAACAGCTCGAACTTCTCCACAAGTCTCCCCGGTAAGCTAATAATCATGAGCACCAGAACTCTACTGAGATAATAATTTAGATGTAGACGCTGTGTGGATGATTATCGAAGGAAGCCGCTAAGGGCACTAATAATATTGTTTTTTTTTAGGATTTTAATGAATTTGGTTTTACCCTTTCAGCCTCAGAGAAAGAGAAAATTATCTTCCGACAAATAAACCTGGGAGTACTAGAGTTGCAACAATAGACAGAGGGTCTATCTGCAATTGGGCGATAGAACAGGAGTCTATCCACAATTAAACCTAGAACTTTTAAAAAATGTGAAATTTCTGACATTTAGAAAGATAATAGATTTTGCATAACATGACCAGAAGAATAAAATATGAACCTTGATTAAGTAAGGTCCTAGCATGTAGCATCTACATATAAGAATCTAATGCAGATAACGTTGTAAAAGGCAAGACAAAATGTCTCCTAAGAATTAAAGAATCTTACATGAAGCTAGCCAGTTTGTTGAAATGTTGATAAAAACTACATAGATTAAGTAACTTCTGGTGCAATTAATTAGCCAACTAAACTTAGCAACCGACACAACTTCCAAAGAATCCCTCCAACTGTGAGACTTTTAACATGATGGATAACAAAATGCAAACCAAAAGACAAAGAATATAACAAGACTTATCAGATACTAGACAAAGAAAAAATCAAAGTGTGTACTTTGTTCCCTTGAATATGATGAAGTCCTAAAAGTCAAGTGCTTCATCTTCTAAAGAATTAAAAAGTAGAAGATTATTAATTAAACATAAATAATAGAATTTCTGTGTCTGAACTTACCTCCTTGGGCATCAGAGACTTTGGAATGACTCTGCAAGGAAGCAACAAACAATTACAAGAATGAAGAATTAGTCAATAGTTGCTAATTGCAAGGTTGAAATTTAAGTAGAAAGAAATTAAAATAACGATGCTTAAATTGACATGATTGATAAAAAAAGAGAGAAAGTTTGACACTAAACATATTTAGATTTACCAGAAGGTCAACACAAATTGACCTCCAGGACATTATATCACAAAATTAAAAAATAAAAAGAACTAATTATACCTAGAATTAAAATACTAAGCTAGTTTTTGAAAGAATACTTGATCATTGAATATCTCTCTCAAAGGATCTTTCTACTCCTGTACATAATTTATAATGTGAAAATCACAACATTTTGAAAAATTAGATACAACTAGATTAAAAAAAGGGTTAATTCCACCCCCCCACCCCCCACCCCCAACAAAAAAAAACTTTGGAGGGTGTTGCACACATGCCATAACCCCCTGAACTTGGTTTATCTCACAAAACCCTCTTGAACTATGGTGTGTCTCACAACCCACAAATCCCCCCCCCCACAAAAAAAACTTTCCCTTATCTCGCCTAGCCCCCTACCTGTAATTGGCAAATAACTAAACATTTTCTGAGAGAAAAAACTCAAAATTTTGGGGAGGGAGTATATTGCGTGTAAATGACAAGTGACAAAGTTTGAGATTTTCTTTCACTCAATGACATTTTAGTTATCTCAAAATTACCGCGCAAAGGGTTATGTGAGATAAGATAAAGTTTAGGGGTTTTGTGAGACATCACATAGTTCAGGGGGTTATGTGCAACAACCCCCAAAGTTCAGGGGACTTTTGTGAAATTAACCCTTTAAGAAAACATATACCAAGCCTGGACCAAAATAACAGCAATAAATTCATCTAAACTACTTAATGAAAGGCCAAAAAAAAGTGCAATATACAGCATGCCTTTACATGACAGTCCTAAAATCAAGAACCCATTTTCTCCATTTACAGCATAGTAATGAGAGAAAAAGTAACTGTAAACATAAATAATCACAATCATAGTGTTCAGAGAGAGAGAGAGAGAGAGAGAGAGAACCCCAAGACATGGCGGCCTCCATCATGAACAGCTTGAGAGACAAGGCCCATCAGTCCTATACTTCCACCTCCGTACACCAAATCAATGTTTCTCTCCACCTACAGTAAAAACCACAAATTTTAAATCCTATAAGACCAAAATTAATATGATTATTTGAACCAGCAAAAAAAAAAAAAAAAACCCTCTTTGGAAATGGAAAAAAAATTCAAAATTAATCACAAAATCATGCAAGAAAGCTGCGCACGAGCCAGGTAGATTACAGCTAGCAATCCAACAACATTACACCCATCTTCTACCTCCATAACATTTTTTAATTAAAATAAAAATTAATGGAAACCCATTAAACCCAATACTACTTCATCATCGCAGAACAAAAAAGATTGAATTTTGCAGCCTAGAACAAGATTAACATGCTAAAATCTCAACTGGGTCTCTCTAAAAATCCAAAAATAAGTTATAAAAAAACCAAAAACCAATCTTTTTTTTTCTCAATACCAGTTCATTGCCAAGTTCAATGGCAGCTACTCGATAGCTAGCTTTCTTCCCTGGACTACTCCCACAAAAAACACAAATCCTCTTGAATTTTGAGCTCTTCTCCTCAACTAATTGATCCACTTTGCTGACCAACTCAATATTTTTCTTCTCTTCTTCCATTTTCTTTATTCTCTCTGCTCAAAGAAGAAGACTTAAAAAGAGTTTTGAGAGAGAGAAGAGAATAATGTGGGGTTTTATAGTAGTAGGCACAAAGAGTGGACTATAGATATCAGTGCATATCTATGTCAATAAATGAGTATTATATGAGCATTAGTTTCTTTCACTTTTAAAAATGAGCATTATATGGTGTGATTTTGTTCCCTTTTATGAAAATTTTGGGTGGGTCCTTTTCTAGTGATTTATCGTGAGGCAGACCAGATCAATCGTTTATGATCACGTTTTGTATATTTTGAGAGAAAATTTTCTTTTCCGAAAAATAGAAAGTTTGTGATTTTCTAATGGATTTTTTTGAGATGTACCCCTCACTAGGATGTATTGCGAAATTTGCGCCCCCCCCCCCCCCCTCCCCCCCTCAATCTTAGTTATTTCAAGTTTGCCTTCTAAATTGTCAATTATTCCTAGTTTTGCCCCTCAAGCTAACTTACAAGGAATCTGGGTGGAATATTCTATTAAAATAGTTTAGACTTTTTAAAATTATCTAATTTACCCTTCAATATATATAAATTTAAAGGTGTTAATTAAATTTAGTAATAGAATTGCCCCCGTTTCTTTCTTTCTCAAATCCTTCGTTAAGGGCGTGTTTGGCAAGCGGGAAGTAAATGAAAAGTGCACCGAGAATTGAAATATGGCTCCACTTTTCATTCTTATCTCATTTGACACTTGACAAGTGAATGGAAAGTGATTGGAAAGTTAAGAGTGCCACATCAGCATTTTAGCTCATTTCACTTTCTCCAAAAATTAGAGAAAGTGGATGGAAAGTGAAGAGAGAGGAGAGAGAAAATATATTTCTAGACTTTTACGAATCATTTTAGTTTTACTTATCCACTTTCTACTATTACTTTTTGTGATAACCAAACATAAGAAGAAGAAAGTAAATGCCACATCATTTGCCACACAGTTTTCTCTCATTTTACTTTCTAACATCCAAACGAGATTTTACAAAGTAGAAAGTAATAAGAAAGTGCCTTCATGGATAAGGACTTTTTCTTCTTTGTTTTCACTTTCCATTTACTTTTCCCTTGTGAAACTTGCCCTAATTCTCTCTGTTGCGACTAAAGGCCTCTGACAACGACTCACCACAGCCCAACTTAGATGAAGATGGCACACAACGACCTATAGCACCCACAAAGGGTGTGTTCGGGAACCATGGTGTTTTCTCTATTTTCATGGTGTTTTTGTCAAAATAAAAACACCATGTGTTTGGGAACCATAATGTTTTTATGGTAAAAAATATCCAAAAATAACAAACACCGCATTTATATGAAAACACATTTTAGATGTTTTGAGTTTGCCATGGTGTTTTGAATTTGGGTAGGATGTTAGTATAATAGCTAAATATAATCTATAATAGTCTATATGATAATTTGTTAATAATATAATGCTCAATATATTATATACTTTTATATTGTATAAATAATAATATAGTATATTAAATTATATTAAATATATTATACTATATTATATTATAAATAGTATTTTAACTTTATAATATTTAAAAATATGTTTAATATATTCATATATTATATTCAAATATGCTTAATAAAATATATTATGATATAATTTATTTCAATATATAATATTACATTAATTTAATATCTTATATTAATATGTTATATTATATTAATAAAAAATATAATGTAATATAAAAGTTATAAAATATAAAATAATATATTAGATTATTATATAGTATATTAAATTAATATAATATTATAAAATCACTATAATATTATATATTTACTAACATAGTGTATAACAAATATATATTACTAAATATAATATAATATAAATATAATTAACATATATTAAATCAAATTTGTATAATACAATAAAATTAATATTATGTTAAAGTTAAATATTACATTAAATTATATAATATATTATATTACATTAAGGAATATATATTATAATATAATATTTTCTTTATTATAATATATAAATAATATAATTCAACTTAATATTATAAATGATTATTTGTCAACAATATAATGCTCAATCTATTATACATTGTTATATTGTATGAATATTAATATAATATATTTTTTATCACAATATTAATATAAGATATTAGATTATGTTAAATATAATTATAAATAATAGTTTAATTTTATAACGATTTAATATATGGTTCATATATTAAGCTAATATATTCAAGTATGTTTAATAAAATATATTATATTATATTATATTATATAATAATGTATTGATTTAATATATTACATTAATATGTTATATTATATCGATAAAAAATATAATATAATATGAAAAGTTATGAAATAAAATATAATATACATTAGATTACTATATATTACATTAAATTAATATAATATAATAAAATTACTATAATTTTAAAGTTAAATATTATAGTAAATTTTAAAATATAGTTAAAATATAAATATTAAACAATAACTAATGTGCTATTTTATTTAATATTAAATATTATATTAGTATATTTCATATTAAATTGATATAATATAATAAGAGTGCTAAAGTATAATAAAATCAATTTATTGTATTATATTATATTATATTACTAAACTAAAGTATGACATATATTGATGTAATATAATATAATATAGATTATGTATGTAATATAAAAAAATATATTATACATTTAAAAATTATATAATAAACATAATATAATATAATATATAATTATAATAATTAATATAATATATCTTATATTAGTCTATATTATAATATATAATTAATATAATAGAATATAGGATATTAGTTAATATAAAAATATTATAACATATATGTTATATTTCATATATGATATTATTGTAATATCATATATGTGTATGAAATTGGTCAAACTGGTATTGACAAGAAACTCAAAATGGCGTTCTCAAAACACTTTGGGGAAAAAACACAATGGCATGGTGTTTCTTTAAAAAAAAAACGCCATAAAAAACTCACAATAGTATCCAAACGCACCCTAAAAGATTCCAAATTGTGATTATATCCTTGTCTAGGCTTGCAGGCATGCAAGCACCAAACCGATCCATGAGCCAAAGATCAAATTCTACCATCTTCAAGAAAGCAAGGCCACTAAATTAATTATCGGGAAGCTCAATACCACCTTGTAGGTTTTTAGAGAGTGTTTGGGGTAGCATATTTTTTTTTGTCACACTAGCTTTTAAGCTTGCTCTTTTATTTCTATCTATCTTGTAAAATACCAAATAAGTTAGCTCTATAAATCACCTTTTGAAAATAAAAAACTAAATTATAAGTTTACTTAAACTAAGTTTAACTAAACAAATTACTACACTGGCCAAACAATTTTTATAACATTTTTACCATAAAAGCTCAATGCCAACTCTTAGGCTTTTAGTCCCAATCAGATTAAATAAGAATAATCAGACTAAAAGTATTTTGATTGAGTGCACGGCAATTAGGGTACCTATTATCAATTTGTACCTTGATTTATGAGGACTAAGAAAGTTGAGCTTCATTTCTGTTCCTTTATTTGTGAAGTTACCTTAAAGCCCTCAGGCAAGTTTCTTTACTTCGGTTCCTAAAAACCGTCATTAGTTCATTGTTTACTCATGTTGAATGTTTTAGGTCGCAATTGACGAGAATTTCTTCCTTTATGATGTGTTTGCATAAGTTCATCGTTGATCTGTTTTTATATACATATTGTACATATTGTAGGAAAAAAATGCATAAAATAACAGATTCATAGCTAAGGATTCACCAACCACAACATTTGGGGGGGGGGGGGGGGGGTTAGTCAAGTAGAACTTGAAATTAGACCTAGGATAATTTATGGCATAAAATTTTATAGTGTTACTCAATTAGAACTATGATAAAATTTATTAGTGTTAATCAATTAGAACGAGAATAATATTAGAATTGGGGTAATGGTAGAAAATTATCCCACTTTTATATTTCTCTCTACAAAAATGAGAGTTTTAGTCTCACAAATTATCCCAAGTTTTGGGCTAGAACTACTTGGTACAAAATTAGAACCTTCCTATTTATTTCTTATTTTTAAATTTTCATATTTCTTTTCTTTTCTCCATCCTCTCTTCCTCTAATAGTCATCGCTATCATCTGACCACACTATCATATCAGACCGTCTTCCCTCTTAGTCTTCTCTTTATATGTTATTTTCTTTTTTTATCGAGTATTAGATTTATATAATTATTTTAATTAAAAAAATCATAGATCCATAATTTATTAAAAAATTATTGTAATTCAGACATGAGGGAAAGGGTGTAAAAAGAGGAATATGAAAAACTTTAAGTTTTTAGACCTATAATATAATAATTCAAAAAATAAATTTTTGAAGCATTATTATAGTAATTATCAACAATATATTGTACTCTAACCAAAATTTATTCAAAAATAACCAACATTATATTAAACAATTATTAATAAATAATAGTAAGTTTAAAAATATAAAATAGTAGTTATATCATCAAAATGCAAAAATTATATAGTTCTTTATTATCATAAATTATCCCACACCATTTTATCAAAATATCCCTCTTCACAAAATTGTCCCCAATTATCCCTCTAAAATAACTCACTTTTAAAAATTTGTCACACTTCAACAATTATCTCACTTCTTGTGAAAATGTTCCCATTGACTAACAGCCCCTAAGCATAAATTATCGACCCAACATGTATGAATTAGACATTTAGTCGTTTATCAAAAAATAGATGAAACAGATCATTTGTATGTTTAGCCTGCTTCTTGGATACTCCTACTAAATAATTAGTAGGCACGTTAGGGGAAGCATCGGATACTGATGAATGATAATCGCCAGCGACTTTGTATAATACATTAATACATTAGTAATTTAGTATGAGTTGGTAGTATTTTCAGTTGCATTATTTAGATTTAGATACTGTTTTTACTTTTTAGAAGCAGAATAATTGGGTGTGCGCTAAGAAGATTTGTATGGTTTGAGAGAGCAAGAAAATCAATAATTTCTCTGGAAATCTGCACAATCAGGCAAGGGCTTAAATCTTACACTTGTGTCATCAATTGTACGTTTCAGACCAGGTCTGTTCTTATTCAACTTCAAAATCATGCACAATCAGGAAATGTATGTAGAGAAAATTATCTAAAATTTGCCTTGTCGAGAGATTCTGTTTTATTTATTGAAACCAGGTCTGTTCTTATTCAACTTCAAAGTCATGAGGAAAGCAGTTTTATACTAGAAGCAGAGCCATGGTTTTTTTTGAGCTAGACCCTTTCTTCTAAGACCTTGGAGAAATGAAGATGAGATTGACAGTTTTATATGCATCAGGTTCCTGCGTACCTAATGTGGATCCAATTGCATATCTTGAGGATATATGTATGGCATTCAAGAAGAATTAGCAAAGTTGCTATGGCCTCATATATTTTCAAACCAACCGCAATTGGCAAGCTAACTTCAAAGCAAACAAACGTTTAGCTTATGCGAGGGTACTAGTAGTGGAACAAATTTACCTGCTAATCTTCCTGATACTAACATGATACAAGATCCAAATGGGAAAAGTTATTCATATAAAGCTTAAAGTCTATGACCTAAAGCTTAGATGGTGTCTTTTTGTAAATGGTCAGTTGATCATTCACAAAAGGAAGAAATATATCAAAGATGTAATGGATGCCTAAGGAAAAGCAAAATAATTCTAATTTGGAGGAGGGGCCATCTTTTACCAAGGAAGTGCCTCAGATTCTTTCTTCTGGCCCAGAATGCTCAACTTTCAGTACAAGGCGTTGCGATTACATCAACACAATTGAACAAAAATGAACGAACGTTTGTCCAGAGGTCTGGCAAAGCCAAAATGGATATTGTTGATACTCTGAAAAGAAATAAATTTACTCCCCTCCAATCAATTCCACAAGAAATTGTTAGAAAATAAGCAATATTTGTCAGATCCATTATAGATACACCAAAGCAGAACAAACATATAGGAAGAAAAGCAAAGAACAGAAAACCGATAAGATATCAATGATAGTAAACTTAAGAGAGAAATACTATACTGAAGGCTGAATCGCCCTCTTCAACGAGGACTAGCCTTGAAGAAACTATGCCCCACCTATAATTGTGTTGGGTCTCCACAGTACCTTAGAGGATGAGATGGCTACAGTTCTTAGAAATGCACTGTTCTGTCAAAAGTCACAAGTGCTATTTCTATTCACCTAACTCTCCGAACTAACAACTAAGAACAAATACGATGATTATAGAAGAAAACCAAAAGAAGTTGTTTTGATTTTTTGTGTGTTGGAATGATTGGAGGAGTCTCTATTTATAGATGGTGAGTTGAGGGGTCAGACAAGACAATAAATGACATTAAAGGCATTAAATGGCTTTAAGTCTCATTCCAAACCAAGTGTACCGTTCGTAACGTCAGGACCAGCTCAATTCAAAACATGTAAAAAAAAGCACCCACTAGCGCACAGACCACGCACTACTCACTCGAGCCCGCTCCCTTGAGTGAGCTCGCTAGCACGTTAGCAAATATGTGCATCCTAATAACCTTGTTATACCTTATATAATATTATTATAAATTGAGTAAAATGCATTTAATTAGTCAATATGGGGCTCACACTCACATACTACTAATTAAGCATAATTTTTAGTCCAACCATATAAATACATTCAACTGGTTAAGGGTTTCAGTCTAACCTCCAATGAGAATTTAAGAACCAGTGACAACTCAAGTCCTTTAGTAAAGGGATACGTTGTGTTGTCCTTGGACTTGACAAAGTCCATAGCTATCAACCCTTCATTCACAAATTTTTCACGGTCTTTATCCATACTTGGATATGGCCTCGAGTCTTGTGGTTATACTTTAAACTCTTAATCCTTGTAATTGTAGTCATATTGTTACAATGCACAGATTATAGGCAACTTAGACATAAGTCCCTTAAGTCGTTCAACTTCTAAATCAGTAGTATCTAAAGCACACAACTTAGGCTCAAAAGTAGATCGAGACAAAATAGTTTGTTTGACATACCTCCAGGTGACTACGCCACCACCCAATGTATATACATATCATGTAATCATTTCTACTAGAGTCCATAACAATCTAGTTGCCATCACTGTACCCCTTCAAAATAGGAGGGAATATACTATATTGCGGTGCAAGGAAAACTATTTCCTTCATATACTGAAGTATCCTGTCCAAGGCCTCCCAATATGTCCTATTTGGACAGCTAGTGTGTCTAGCTACTCAATTTTGACACCAACATGAAAAATTCGGTCTCATGCAATTTACAAGATACATTAAGCTTCTAATTATTTTAGAATATCTCAATTGAGATATAGAGATCCCACTTACATTCTTGTAGAGAGTTATTGAAGCATTGTATAGGGTTTTTACAAGTTTACAATTTTTATAGCCAAATTCCTTAATAGTCTTCTCAACATGGTGAGATTGAGAAATTGATATGCACTCGACTGATCTAATTAGTTTAAGGCTAAGAACTACGTCAACAATAGCCATATCCTTCATATCAAGCTTACTACTCAAGAATGCTTTAGTCTCATTGATTATTCTAATGTTAGATCCAAACAATAGAATATCATCAACATAAATACAAAAAAAATAAAAAATAAAAAATAAAAAAGAATCACCTCTTACTTTTCTATAAACACACTTACTAGACTCAACCATATTGAAACCAAAAGCAGTGATAGTTATATCAAACATTTTTTGCCATTGTTTAGGGGTATGTTTAAGTCCATACGAGGACTTACTAAGTTTAAATACTTTCCTTTCATTGCTAGCTAATCCATCAAGGAAACCATGAAAAAAGTAGTTTTGACATCCATCTCGTAGATAATGAAATTATGTATGGAAGTCAATGCAATAAGCATGATGATTGTAGTCATCTGAGCAACGAAGAGTATGCGTCAAAGAAATTAATTTCTTCCACATGATTGAACGCCTTAGCAACAAATCTAGCCTATAACCTTTTTACGGTTCAATCTGATTTTAGCTTTCTTTTAAAGATCCACTGACAATCAATTTTCTTGCACCCAAAAGAGAGATCAACTAATTCCCATGTCTCATTAGAGACAATAGAACCATCTCACTTTTGATAGCATCCTTTTATTGTTTTGCCTCTTTAGAGGCCATAACAGCTTGGTAGGTAGTAGGATCCTCCTTGATATTGTAAGCAATAAAATTACTTCTAAATCTTTAACAATCCTTGCGCTCTTGCTCCTTCTAGGTTCACTAAATCCTCGAATCCATTAGAGCCAGATTTAGAACAGGGCTACTTGCCCTATTTTTTGCGTCAAAATACACACACACATTTAATTCCAACTTTTAATAATCCATTTGCATAAACAGTCTCCATTATTTATTATTATT
>JBAKGM010000139.1:35835049-35851009 GCA_037177215.1 Asparagus racemosus
TTTGGGTGGGGAGTTGCTTAACCCCCCCCCCCCCCCCCCCCCCACCCCACCTTTTTTTTTTTGCAATGTATATTTAGATAGTTTGTGTTTCTTCCCTTAGGAAATACGTTGAGACTCGGGAACGTATTTTTATGTGAAGTAGTTACACAGTTACACCACTTTACCATCAATGTTTGTTAGGAAGAGATGAGAGTTAATGAGAGACTACGCTAGGAGTTAAGACACAATGTGTGTTTCATTTCTATCACATAGCTCAATAACTTTTATGTTGGCGATCTTTTCTAAGTTTAGGTCTTAAAATAAACCTCATATTCCTCATAAACAATTTATTGCTGGATGCTTTTAGAGTAATACTTAGTAAACTGAAATAAACCTCAATTGGTGTTATTAATAAATTGACATTGTTAGATGGTAGAGAAAAGTGCATGGAGATTAGGTCTTGAAATAAGCCTCATATTACTCATAGACAATTTATTGTTGGATGCTTTGATAGTAATAATTAGTAAACTGAAGAAAACCACAATAGGTGCTGTTAAATTTGACATTGTTAGATGGCAGAGAAGAAGCACAGGGAGATTAGATCATAAGCATCTTTTCTTGAGAAATAATGTTTCCTTTTAGCTCCATCTCTTTGCGTTTTAGATGTACTGCTACTAAATTTGGTAATATTTGATGAGAATTTGTAGTTTTGCAAATTTGATTCTCAAAACATTGATTATAGAGTTCACTTGGTCATTTTATTGGCTAATTTGCAATACTTTTTCTACTCAATTGATTGCGGAGCGCTAAAGAAAGATTTTGGATTAGTCAGTGTTTTGAAAGCCTCTGCAATTGTAGGTGGTGGACACCTCAAAACATAGGTTTGAAGGTGGAACCTTGCCTCATAAATTCAACCCTCTCTGGCTTGGATAATTTCTAGGCATGGTTGTTAAGTGTTTCAATCTATAAGGTAGACCAACTGCTCTCTCAATAAACATACTACTAAATATAAGGTAATACCGGTTATATATACACTGAAATTAGTAATGATTTGAATATTTTCCATAAAATAAAAAAGGATTTGTTTCAAACTAAAAGTTTTTTCCAAATATCGTTTTTTCTTTTTGAATTTTGATTCTAACAAGAAAACCCATATTCTCTTTTGTGCATTCCCCTACTCTGTTTTGCCGTTCAAAATATTTCTTCATGCATTTACTCACTAAACTATGAAGGCACTTTTGTTTTAATGGAGGGAGAAAGAAAGATGGGTTACTTTTTTGTGGTTTGGATACGATGATACACACATATATATACATACATATTGTTGTATCACAGAGATGACTAAGTGTTAATCCCACCCAAGGAGTCGACACGTGTCCCGAGTTAACTATGCACCAAATTGACTCGGCCCAATGCAGGACGAGTCAAATAATGTCATCACTCGGCCCTTCCCAAGAAGGGCCAAGTCAAAAGGCGCCTCACTCGGACACTGCTGTTAAGGCTAACTCTACAACTTTTCATTTTGTAAGACCGAGGCAAAAAGCTCTCAATCCAAAACGGATAAATCAAAAGGTGTCTTTTATCGACCCTCTCGCAAAGCCGAGATGAAAGACGGTCATTCTCGAACCTTTCGCTGATAGCCGATCACCATCACATTAAATGCACGGTCGGAGTCATCATTACATCCACCCTGAAAATCTTAATGATTCATCGGACCTCGTCCGCACCTTACATACCCTGTCACCATCGCATTAATCACAAAGGTGACTCATACTACCCGCAGCCGATACCTGTAAAGTATCAGCCGAATAAGGTGACTGCTTGGACTCGGCCAAAGTTACATAATTGCTCTCGTGGATTTGCTATAAATAGGTGCAATGCCTACTGCATGGAGGTACGCAGTATTTTGTAATATAACACACAACAATTATATTTTTCTCCTTCACTTAAGATCAATACTGAATTGACCGCCGAAGGAACCCCCAGAGAACCCAACTTTGACCCTCTTATGTATTGTTTGTGTGAAGGACTAAATCCTCTACTCAATAATCAACCATCAAAGAAGACTGAGGAACCCTAAAACTCTCCATAATCCACACTAAATTTCCCTATTTGATATCTAACATCAATAGTTTGGCGCAAACTATGGGGCGCCCAAGTTTCTCGGGACAAACATCAAACATTGGCATCCACCCGAAACTTCCCTAAGACCTTGGTATCCTTTTGGAATAAAACCAAGGCACATCCTTGACTCGGTCGTCTACAACACGTAAGACCTTGGTATCCTTTCAGAATAAAACCAAGGCACATCTTTTTCTCGGTCGACTACAACGCATAAGACCTTGGTATCCTTTCAGAGTAAAACCAAGGCTCGAAGCGGACCTGTCTCAATTACAAACCTTCTCGAGACAAACAATGGTGCACACCATAGGGCAGCCAAGTTTCTCGAGACAAACTTCAAACGTTGGCATCCACCTAAAATACCCCTAAGATTTGAAGCCAAACTCATACTCAAACAAAATAGAATATGGATAAACACGTAAGAACATAATCGCAAAAGGTAATAGATCAAATCGACAAAAGTGCATCTTTTCATTCATTCATATGAAAAGATATTTACAACACAAGGGTTACTTACATTACAAAAAAAGATACATATGAGCCCCTAAGGGGCCATACTCGGAGTAGGTGCAGAACTTGAAGCTGGAGTGACACTACGAGTTGGAGCAGAACTCGAGCCTGGAGGGGCGACACTAGTAGAAGTCAGTGGAGGAGATGATCGAGGCTCGGACCCGACCTCTTCATCCCCTTCCTCTTCTGGCCGGCTCATCCAACTATCATGGGCTGAGTCCTCGCCTGTTCCTTGAACCAACTCCTGATCTCCTCATCTCCATTTTGAGCTGACTCCTCATCATCCTCATCTCCATTCTCAACATCGAGAACCATCCCTCCTCCTCTCCTCGCTATCTCCCGTAGAGCACTAAGGCAATTAGCCACTCGAGGGGGATAGTGGAACCACTCGAGTTCAATCTTGAGCTCAGTTAGAAGTTTCATTCTCAGATAGTTGAAGCTAGCCTTACAAGCCAGGGTCACTTCCACCTTCCTGAGAGTGTCGTTGCGATAATTTTCATTGACCTCAAACTGGTAGGCCTCAAACTCCAAGTGGTTGAGGTGACCCTACAATGCATGTATCTCGGCCAGAGACGACTTGTACTGTCGCTCGGCCTCCAATGCAACTCGGGTAGCCTCCTGTCTCAACTTCTGGTGAGCGATCTTATCCTCCTTCAGTTGGTCCTTTAGGTCCTCAGCATTCTGACATGCCAGCCGAGCTCACTCGTAGGTGTCAGTACTTTCTCACCTCGACCTCGACATCCTCTGTCAGATACTTTAATCTGTCATCTCACTCAAGGAGTTCGTGCTCAAGATGACTAAGGTCTTCCTAGGGCTTATTGATTTGGGATGACTTCTGGCTAATCGTGCCCAGTAGGCCCTTGATTTTATCGTCCCACATCTGCAGCTCCCTATCCCATTTTCTCTGTCTCCTCTTCCAGGCTGCCAACTCATCCTCCTTGGCAACTGCCCTTTGATTGGCCGCTCTTGAGCCGTCCTCTGAGCCTCCACTTCTTCCTGGAGCTTGAAGTGGGGGTCTTGTTATGCTCGAATCGAGCATATAACTCTTGCTCAACCAGGGCCCCGGAAGGAGGTGGCCCTTGAGGGTTTGGTGAAGGCTAGAATCTGGCATGGCCGAGAGGATTTTGTCATCATGAGGCAATGAAAATAGGTCTAAAGCCCTAGACTGAGCTATTCTAGACTTAAGAACTGACCCCCTTCTATCGAGATGCCGTTTGGGGATGAATCGGTGCTCGGCAGATAGCTCCTTTTCATATCGATGGTCGACCTTAGACAACCCCATCAGTATCATCTTCATTTTGCTCCATACCTCTACGTCGAGCTCGTAGACGCGATGGGCGAAGGGCCATCCAAATCCCTGAGCAGGGGCACCTCCTCCGTAGCGGGTTCCTTGCCTTGTCAGTGAGCCAACTCAGTAAGCGGGGCAAGGGCCATCTCCTCCTCAGTTTGAGCATGGACCCCTTCAGGCTTGGCTACAACCATCTCGCCCCCTTCAGCTCCTGTGGGGTACTCATCATCGACAATGACAACATCTACCAATTCAACCTGAGGAGTCTCTAGAACTAGAGCAACAGAAACTCCACCCTCCACAGCTTCTTGGGCAAGAGCAAAGTTGCTCGCCTGCGCCGTACCTTGTCCTTAGCTGACTCAGTGCTTCTAGAAGGGCCTCGACTGCCCACCTTCCTCAGCCTCCTTCTCTTCTTCTCAGACCTCTCAGCCTTGGCGGTAGTGGAACTCAGCTCAGCAAGCTAAGCCGTAATCTCGGCCACATTCGCCACAATCTTCTCCCCTCCTCTGGGACCAAATCAGATCGCAGGTGTTTCTAGGGCCTTGCTGGGGGTCCCGCCTGAAATGCTTCGGGCTCCTCTTGTCATAGCACCAATACTACTGATCGAGCTTCATCCTCTTCAGTCAGCATAGTTTTAGAGATGTCAGATGCTAACAACCACAAGATTGAGCAGTTAAATAAGTTCTTGCTCCATTGAGACCCAGCGTAGGCTCGAATCTTTTCTAGCCCGCGTCTCTCCTCTTTCAAGAGTAGACCAGGTCTCAGAGCTTCCTTGTTGATCTTGGGCCAAGCTGAACAGGCCAAGATAGCGCCAACACCAAACACTCACATGAACTTCTCTTTCCAGTCCTTGTTTGACTCGGGTGGGTAGGAAATCACCTTGAAACCTCCCAAGTTCTAGAAGTAGAAGTGGCCATCATTCTTGCGACCTTGACGCTGATCAGATGGCTGAGAATCCTAAGAGTTGGCTCGACTCCCACTCAGTGACAAATCATGATGAACCCCACCAGTGTGGTATAGAGTTCAGCTTGATCTGATATGGCGAGACCCCAGAGCCTCGAATGTACTATGGAGGAAAGGATGGAGCAGAAGGTGCAAATCATACTCCAAGTGTTTGATATGCACTAGAGCGATGTTGCCGCCGTGGTCATACACTACCTGTGTCTTCTCCAACGTCGACAGCATAAACGCCTTGGGAATATCAACCCTATCATAATAGGCCTCAAGCACCAACGAATGCACTTTGGAGCGCAACTTTCAGAGTAGGCTGATCTGTGCCTCGTTATGAGCAACAACGACCAGAGCAGAAGATGCTGTTCATGGGTTTTGAGCCTAGTCAAAGAAGATTGCTGGACAAAATGGTGGAGATGATCAGAAACCACTTAGGTTGTAGAGAATTCTAGGGTTTTGAGAGCAAGTAAAGCTAACCCCTTAGAAGAGCAGGTGTATATATATACAAGGAGGGGGACACATGGCAAAATCATAACAAACGACTTGGTTATTGATGGACGGCTAGAATTAACTATGGAATTCAAAGTGACTACTCAATAATCGAAGCACCACTCTCTAACCGTCATGCGATCCCCACTAAGAAACTAAAGCAACACTGGCACACGATCCCCCTTGATGTCAAAACATCACATCAATAATGACCCATCAATTACCCCTCATAAATGTGCCTTGGAATCCTAACATGCGACGGCTTAATTTCACTTGGACTCAGCCACCCAAGTTTGAGCAAAAGGGCCTAGTGTTGTATCACATAGATGACTAAGTGTTAATACCACCTCAGGGGTTGACACGTATCCCGAGTTAAAAATGCACTAAATTGACTCAGCCATATGCAGGACGAGTCAGATAACATCATCACTCGGCCCTTCCTAAGAAGGGCCGAGTTGAAAGAGGTTTTCACTCGGCCCCTGCTATTAAGGCCAACTCCATGCTTTTCATTTTGTAAGACTGGGTCAAGAAGCTCTCAGTCCAAATGGTTGAATCAAAATATGCCTTTTATCGACCCTCTCGCAAAGCTGAGATGAAAGGCGATCATTCTAGGACCCCCTCACCGACAACCGATCACCATCACATTAAATGCAAGGTTAGAGTCATCGTTACATCCACCTTGAAAGTCTTAATGACTCATCGGACCTCGTCAGCATCTTACTTCCCATGTCACTATCACACTAATCACAAAGGTGACTCTTACCACCAACAGTAGACACATGTAAAGTATTAGCCAAATAAGCTGACTACTTGGACTCGGCCAAAGATACACAATTGCCCTCCTAGAACTGCTATAAATATGTGCACTGCCTATTGCATGGATGTATGCAATCTTTTGTAATATAACACACAACAATCATATTTTCCTCCTCCACTTAAGATCAATACTGACTTCATCGTCGAAGGAACCCTCGGAAAACCTAACTCTGACCCTCTTACGTATTGTTTGTGTACAAGACTAAATCCTCTGCTTAATAATCAACCATCAAAGAAGACTGAGGAACCCTCAATGATTGCGTATTGTTTTAGGGTTCCTCGGTCTTCTTTGATGGTTGATTATTGAGCAGGGGATTTAGTCCTGCACACAAACAATATGTAAGAGGGCCATTCTATGCCTAATCAGACATTCAAAGACAAGCGACTCAAGCCGCCCGTGCAGCTGACCCCATAGGCCAACAACTCGTGTAGCTGACTAGAAAGGTGGTGTTTTCATGTCCTCGGCTAGATGACTACAAAGGTAGTGTGTCTTCAGAATCCCCGCCGACAGCCGACTACCCTCGCATTAAATGATCTGTTAGAACTATCATTGCTCCAACCCTTATAGTCTTCATGACTCATCAGACCCAGTCAACACTAAGCACCTGCTATCATTCCCATATTTAATACCCAGCTGACTCACTTCCTTTAGTGGCCGATACCTGTGAAATAGGTGATGAAAGGTTCGCCAGCTAGACTTGACTAATGTTACCTATCTACCCCTCAACTCACCTATAAAAGGAAGATGCCCTATGTAAGGTAAGACCTCGCCTTTTTGATGTAATTCTGAACCACTTTCACTTCATTCTTCCCACTCAAGATCAACTATTGACTTGATTGTCAAAGGAATAACTAGAGAGCTCAACTGCATCCTCTTACGAGTTCTTCATGTGCAGGGAAGAACATCGAGCTTCAGAACCAGCCATCTGAAGGAGTTTGAGAACCCTAACACCCTTATAATCCATAGATAAACCCCCTGTGTGATAACTGACATCAACAGTTTGGCACCCACTGTGGAGCTCGTCATCCTTGTTTGCTCAAATGTCTGGTTCTGAATACCCCGGTCAGCCCATCCATCTTCTTCCTAAAGAACAGCGTGCAAGCTAGGTCACTCAGGACCAGTTGGAAGAGTCCACACGGAGGATCTCTCAATCTTTCCAGCAATAGTTTGCTACTTTTACCAACAAGCTCCTCAACCGGATTCCTCCCCAACAACCCGCCTCATCATATCTTCCTCCACCTTTAGCAGGCCAACCATTAGTTGTTCCTCTGCCCCCAACGGGTCCGCCATTCGCCCCTCCTCCTCCTGGGCACGTCACACCGGTGGGACAACAGGGAGACTATGCCGAGCACATGTCTCCCCCACCTCGCCAGCAAACTCACTTTGCGACTCCTCCTCAGCAACACCCACAATACATGGAAGCAATGGTGGAGAGCCCTAGCTTTGGTCACGATGGCTGAGAGCATGCCGTAGGGGTAGGGGCGTCGCGTGGCCCTCGGTATCCTCACACCGCTCTAGGCCCCTAGACCACTAATATTGTGTCTGGTTATTACCGGACCTTCCAACTAATTGCTGAGGCCATTGGGGGGAGCACTCCCCTAGCTGACTCCATCATGAACGTCACCTGTGAGAGATTCAAGATGCCACACATGGAGAAGTATAAAGGCGAGGGAGATCTAGCTGAGCATTCTCAAAACTATTTTGATATGATGACCATGCTGAAAGCGTTAGAGTTGATCATCTGCATCACCTTGTCGGGAAGCGCCAAGACATGGTGGAACTCCCTACCAAAAAAGTCCATTAGTAGATTTGAGCAGCTCAGACAGAAGTTCGTGCACCACTTCCTAGCTAACACCAAGTAGAAATTGCCTCCTCATGCCTTGATGTAGATGAGGAAAGAGCTCAGAGAAAGCCTCAGGGACTACTTTAAGAGGTTCCAGGCTAAAAGACTGGAAGTTGATGACTCTAACAGCGTGGTCACCATGTCTGCTGTCATGGCCGACTTGGAAAGTAACGAACTAGCTGACTCGCTTGTTAAGAAGCGAGTCACCATCTACGAGTAGTTGATGGCCAAGGCTCACAGATACATGGATGTGGAAGATGCCTGAGCCTACAAGAAGGTGGCTAGGGTGGCTGAGACGAAAGCATCAACAGTAATAACAACTACTACACTGACGGTAGGTCCAGCGATAGAGGCCGACTCCTCTCCAATAGAGAAGGCGGTAAAGGATCCCCCTAGAACTGACCCCATGCCGAACAGGGCCGACAAGAGGGATCGAAGGAAGGAGATTACCCAAAAATTAGCCCTCACGGCCCTCAACACTTCTCTTACAGAGGCCTTGTATATGGTCCAAAAGGAAGGGTATCTCAATTCCACCCCTCCTCGTATGAAGTTAGATCCTTGGTCTCGAGACACCAGAAAATATTGTTGTTATCATTGAGATCACAGCCATATAACCAATGATTGCCTAGTCCTCCAGAGAGACATTGAGGACTTGATACAGAGAGGATACTTGAAGAAACTTGTTTCCCAGGGAGATAAGAGAGAACCTGCTCTAGGGAGATCCGACAGGAGGTCTCGCTCTACGTCGCCTCATCCTTAGTAGCAACCTGACACCCAACCTCCCGAAGCTAGCAATAGGGGTGTCATCAGTACTATCAATGGCAGCCCTACGGTGGGTGGGATGTCCAACAACGCTCGAAAGAAGTATGTCAGGCGAGCGTTGCAAGTCAACTTGTGCGACAAGAAGCTGAGAACAGACTAGCCCATCTCCTTTGGCGACTCAGACTTGAGAGGCATTGAGACACCTCACGACAACCCCCATCATCATCTCGATCAGGATCAATGGCTTCTAGGTCAAGAGGATTTTGGTCAGTATAGGAAGTTCAACTGATATCCTATTCATTAACGCCTTCAACCAGATGAGCATTGACAAGTCTAAGCTACAGCCTTGTCGGAGTCCACTCATAGGCTTCACAAGACATTCGCTCTTGTTGGAAGGGATGATCACTCTCCCCTTAACGGTCAACGAATACCCTCATCAGTCTACTGTTCAGACCCAGTTTTTGGTTATGAACCTCAAGTCAGCTTGTAATGTTATCTTGCGAAGAATTGCCTTCAATAACTTGTAGGTTGTTCCATTTATTTACCACCAGATGGTGAAGTTCCCGACTCCTGAAGGAGTCAAATCACTAGAAGCAACCAACGGGAGGCAAGATCCTGCTATTTGTTCTCGATGAAAGGAAAAGGAGTACTAGAAATCCTGCCCATCGAGAAGACATGCCACCAAATAGAGAAAGTACTAGAGCGGGAGAGGACAACCCCCGTCGAGGAGCTCCATGAAGTACCGATCGACCAGGAGGGGTGAAGAAGGTCAAGATCAAATCGAGCCTCATTGAACCACAACGAGGAGTTGTGATTGCATTCCTACTCGAGAATGTGGATGTATTTGCTTAGGGGCCTGAAGACATGCCGGGGATTCCCCCCCCCACAAAGTAGTGAGCCATAAGCTCTCAGTCAACTGGCACACCAAGTCGGTTTGACAAAAGAAAAGGCATCTCAGCACTGAGAGGCAGAGGGCTGCTACTGATAAAGTTGACCGACTCCTTAAAGGTAATTTCATCAGAGAAGTGTAGAGTGACTATCCAATGTGGTGCTGGTGAAGAAGTCCCCTTGTAGATGGAGGATGTGCGTGGACTATATAGATCTCAACAAAGCTTGCCCAAAGGACAGCTACCCTCTCCCCAGGATCGACCAGCTTGTGGACAAGAGCGTGGGTCATGAGCTACTCAGCTTCATGGATGCTTTCTCTAGCTACAACTAGATCCTTATGGCAGAGCATGATCAAGAGAATACATCATTCATTATGGACCAGGGGACCTATTGCTATAAAGTGATGCCCTTTGGTCTCAAGAATGCGGGCGCCACCTACCAGAGACTGGTCAATAAAATTTTCAAGCCCCAGATTAGTCACATTGTGGAAGCCTATGTGGACGACATTCTTGTGAAGTCAAAGCTAGCATCGTCACACGTGTTGGATCTTGAGGAGACTTTCTCTGTCCTCCCATGCTACTGCATGAAGCTTAATCCAGCTAAATATGTATTCGGGATACCATCGGGTAAATTCCTCAGGCTCATGATCACTCAGAGAGGCATTGAAATCAATCATGAGAAGATAGTCGCCATAGAGCAGCTACCCGAGCCCCGCACGCTGAAGGACATCCAGAGGCTAAATGGGAAGATAGCGGCACTGTGTTGGTTTCTCTCGAAGTCAGCTGAGAGGAGCCTTCCCTTCTTCAAAACATTGAGAGGAAGCAAGGAGTTGAAGGAGGGCTAGAGCTAGATGAACTAATGCAGTGAAGCCTTCAAAGACCTCAAGAAGTACTTAAACACCAAGTCACTGTTGAGCCAACCAAGAGAAGGGGAGATCTTGTATCTATATCTAGCCATCTCCCATGAAGCTATCAACTCCGTCTTAGTTTGGGACACAAAAGCTAGTGTACTATGTCAGCCAGATCCTAAAGGTGGCTGAACTCAACTACACGCTTATAGAGAAGAACTCCTTCATTCTCATCACCACTGCTAGGACGGTTTTCCCCTACTTTCAGGCACACACCGTAGTTGTGAGAACGAGTTTGCCTTTGAAGAAGGCGCTCGGTAGCCCCACTATTATAGGGAGGATGGTCACTTGGTTGGTCGAGCTCAGTGAATATGATGTGCAGTTTGAGCTGAGGGAAACCATTAAGGCATAGGCCTTAGCCGACTTCCTAATATAAGTGACCACATCAGACGATGAACCATCTCCGCCTTTGCCTCTTACACAGCCAAAGCCTTCGACATCCCAAATAGTCAAGGCACCTACTCCTCGGATGTGTTGCATCCTCGAGCATGACTCACCAGAGTTCAATGGTGGTTGCTAAAGATGGGTGAGTCCTCTAAAGAAGGAGGTAGCGGAGTTGGAGTAGTCTTGCATAGCCCCGACGGGTCGATGCATGAGCAGTCTATCGCTTTCGACTTTTCTGCCTCAAACAATGAGGCCCAGTATGAAGCCCTCTTTGTGAGTCTTTGAGCCACCTTAGCAGTCAAGGTCGAGCTCATCTACATCCTAGCTGACTCCCAACTTGTTGTCCGCTAAGTGAAAGGAGAGTATGTGGCTAAGGACTCAAAGATGATCTTGTACTTGAAGGTGGTCAAAGAGTTGTTGAACAACTTCGCTGACTTCAGGATCACCCAAGTCCCCTGCGCCCTCAATGTTGGGGCGGATGCCCTATCCAAGCTCAGCTCAACTAGCTTAGGGAATAATTCAGGGCCCGTATACGCAGACACCCTCCAGCACCCCAGTATCATGGATACTTCAAATTCGAACATGCAGACTGAGATGTCTTCGGAACCCTATTAGATGTATCCACTCATCTAGTACCTAATAGGGGGGACCTCACCTGAGAATGCTACTGAAGCCAGGAGTCTACAGAGGAATGCTTGATGATATCTTATGCTAGACAACTAGCTTTATCGAATGTCGTATTCTGGCAGTAGTGTGGGGCCTATCTCCGATGTCTTTGGCCGACAGAGGCCAACTATGTTCTTGGAGAGATCCATGAAGGGACTTGCAGGAATCACCCAAGGGTCAGAACTCTTGCTCAAAAGGTCATCCATCAAGGATATCATTGGCCTACTATTTTGGCCGAGTCTAGAAGACTCGTCTCCCAGTGTACAAAATGCCAGTTCTTCTCAAGCATACCACAAGCTACAGCCACTGAGCTAATCCCCATTTTGAGCCCAGTTCCTTTTGTTCAATAGGGGTTGGACTTGTTAGGTCCTCACCCTATAGCCTCTGGGCAGTGAAAATATCTGATCGTTGCCATCGACAACTTCACCAAATGGATCGAGGCCGAACCATTAGGCAAAATCGGTGAGAGCAATATCACTAATTTTGTGTGGAGGTCCATTATTTGCCAATTCGGTGTTCCCCTCTCTTTCATCACCGATAATGGTACTCAATTCGATAGCAAAGGCTTTCAAAGCTTTTGTGAAGAATGGAATATCTGACTCAAATTCGCCTTTGTGGCACATCCGAAATGCAACGGACTTGTAGAAGCTGCTACCAAGTGCATCCTCTAAGCTCTAAAGAAGAAGGTGGACAAGGCGGTTGGGAGTAGGATTGAAGAAGTGCCAGGGATCTTGTGGTCTTATCGTACTACCCACAAGAGCTCCACGAGGGAAACCCCCTTCAAGCTAGCTTATGGGGCCGAGGCAGTCACCCCAGTTGAAGTCGGCATGCCAACAATCTGACTGCTATATTTTGATGAAGACCTGAACTTAGAAGGGCTTAGAATTGGACTCGATCTCATCGACAAAGTTCGAGAGGAATTTCTCTAGTCTCAAGTCATCAATCAATAGCGCATCGCCCGGCACTACAACAGCAAGGTCCGGCCCTGAAGATTCAATGTTGGTGATCTCATCCTTCAGAGAGCCATCTTCGACAAAGATGCCAAGTGTGGCAAATTGGCCACCAATTGGGTAGGACCATACACAATCATCGAGGAAGTGCATCCCGGCACTTATCGACTAAGAAGCTCTGATGGAAGGATCCTGCAACATCCTTGGAACATAGAGCATCTCAAAAAATACTTTCAATAATCTTGATTGTAAAGCCCATATGTAATATAAAATCTTTTGGGTTTATCACAATTCATCTATGGTCTTTTTACAGTGCTATGTCTTCATAAAAGTAGGAAGTCGAGTCATCCCTAGTTTGACCGAATCATAGTAAAAGATCTCTGTACCCTCTCAGGATAAAACCAAAGTACGTCAACAACTCGGTCGACACCGACTCGAAAGACCTTGGTATCACTTGAGTAAAACCAAGGCACTCCATCAACTAAAACATCTTGGTACCCTCTCGGGATAAAACCAAGGCATGTCAACAACTCGGTCGACACTAACTCGAAAAACCTTGGTATTACTTGAGTAAAACCAAGGCATTCCATCGACTAAAAGACATTGGCACCCTTTCGGGATATAACCAAGGCACGTCAACAACTCGGTCGACACTGACTCAAAAGACCTTGGTATCATTTGAGTAAAACCAAGGCACTCCATCGACTAAAAGATATTGGCATCCTCTCGAGATAAAACCAAGGCATGTCAACAACTCAGTCGACACCAACTTGAAAGACCTTGGTATCACTTGAGTAAAACCAAGGCACTCCATCGACTAAAAGACCTTGTACCCTCTCAGGATAAAACCAAGGCACATCAATAATTCAGTCGAAACCAACTCGAGAGACCATGGTATCACTTGAGTGAAGCCAAGGCACTCCATCGACTAAAAGACCTTGGTGCTTATTCAGGATAAAACCAAGGTATGCTAGTAGCACAAAAACCTTGATGCTATCACAAATAAGTCTAAGGCATAAAGTCGAGTCTTGATACTCGCCGCACACTGTTTCGTGTCTTTTGTAATTGCAATTAACTCAGGTTACAATTTGAGAGACAACAATGAAAGTAAGGAAAATTTTATATTTCCTGGGTTTTTTCTATGTGCTAGTGGAGCGTGAATCTTATATTCTATTGACGAACTGACTAAGACGATAGATCTTCTACTGATTGTGGATTTCTTGAAAGCTAACATAGTCTTCTCTTAGCAATATCTCTCGAGGAGCTCACAGGTGCATGTGTAATTATCGAACTTTTTTAAGAATGAATGACCTCCTCTCCATTTGTAGGTTCAAAGAGAGAGTTAATGGCCTCTTTAATTGTGGATTAAGTGGCCATTAAAGTAAGAGATAATGGGGGAGTGGTTATTCCCTAAAAATAGCTCTGAAACAGCTATCTGGCAGACTTAGTGACCTTGGCGAGGTCCAATGAAGGCGCTGGCGAAGGTCGCTGCAGTTGCGGACGAGGGTCATCGCAAACGTGGATGCGCCTTTTTTGAAAGTGGTTGACTCAGTCCACTTGAGCGGATGAGGGCAGATTTCGTCAATGAACCTCGCTATTGGGCTCAAATTTAACACAGAATTCGGCTTTTGGCGGGGCTCGCTTAGGCGACCTTCCCTGCTGTCTATTGTGGGCTTAACTTTGGGCCTGTTCGAAGTGTTTAACTCATGGGCGTTCACTTCTTGGATCCAAGCTAATCATCGGTCTTAGTGAAAATATATTTTGACCGCCTACAAGACCCCTCCCCCTAAAATTTTTAAGATCCTGCATTCAGGCTTGTAACAGGAATTGAAATACTTTGGGTAAATAGCTAGAGGTTTACTATTCAACGTGGCTCGAGTTGTCTTGATTGGGTAAAACTTGTCTTCATCTGCTTACTTGGTTGCCAGAGGTGTACTGTTGAATGTAGCTTCCTTGGTTGTAGACTTGTATTGAAGGTTTGATGATGCTTGTGCTCGTCCAAATCTATGTTTGGAACGAAACTCACCTTCTTTGTTGTTGGGGCGATGTTGGAGGAATTAATGAAGTTTAGCTGATCTTAAATGTGAGCGAAGGTTGCTCATTTCTAGCTTACTGAGCGAAGCTCGTTGATTGGTGATGTTCGCTGGTTGGCGAAGCTCAATGCATTTTGAGCTGTCATTGGTGAAGTTCTGTTAGCGGCTATTAATAGCACTTGTTGAAGTGATCTTCATTCTTTGGGTAGAGGTCGTTAGCCCTTTGGGCTTCTGCAGCGGACTTCGTTCAGGCGGAGTTCGTTGCTTTGTTTTGAGCGACCTTCGCTAGAGCAGGGCTTGCTGATTTGAGTGACCCTCACTTGGGCGAGATTCACCTGACTTAGTTGGATGAGTTTCGCCAACTTAAGTATATGGATGAAGTTCACAGTTTTTGCTAGACTTTGCTTCATCTTATCAGCGCTCAGTCTAAATTGTTCTTCATCTTTGTGCAGTTGCTTATTCGAGAGCCCCTGTAGATCGTCTTAACCATTTTGCGCATGATGGAACACATGACCCTAAAGTGGTGCACGTTTTTGATGGGAATGTTCCTTTGTTCCTGGAATACAGCAGCCGGGGGAGGATGGAAACCATTCGTGCATGTGGTATTAGAGCTCTACAGGAGATAATCACAGATGCCAAGCTCTCAATTCCTGATGAGGACGTGTCAGTGAAGCCACAATTCCTCTTTGGAGATAGTGTTCCTGGTGGAAACTCTCTCTTCAACTGGGGAGAGGAGTGCTGGTACTATGCCCAAGGAGATCGTCAGTTCACTTTGCCGGCTATAGAGTGCCAAGTCTCCTTCATGTATTTGCAGTGTCTCGCCGTGCCTCGTTTCATGCGCTATAATCTCACGAACAGGGAGGACAGCATTAAGATAGGTTGTTGAAGCCTAGAAAATTAATAAAATAAATTAAAATATGGATTTTACTATTCACCACCGCCTCAACTCAGTCGGTGGTTGCACGGCCTTGAGGCCAGTATAAAAGGGGGGAATTTTGGGGGGGGGGGAATCAGAGGAAAAAAAGAGGAGAAGAAGAAGGAAAATAGTGGAAATGAAACCCATTCTCACCCAAAATCACATTTAATCAAAGGTATAAACACTCTCTTCACTTTGCTTTCTTTGATTCTACGGGATCAATGTGGTGTCTTAAGGAAATGGAAGGAAAAAAAGAAAGAGAACAAAGAGAAACATACCGGATCGCTGGCGAGCTCCCGTCGTCGGGATCTGCTCCAACGGTCAAGCGGGCGGCCAGGCCGAGCCTGAGGAGCCATGGGAAGAAAGAAAAAAAAGAAAAGAAAGAAGAAGAAGAAGAAGAAAAACTGAATGAAGAAGGAAAGGGGATCGCTGGAAGAAGAAGAGAGGAGAGAGAAA
>JBAKGM010000139.1:35861086-35873207 GCA_037177215.1 Asparagus racemosus
GAATTCTTAGATTTGAACTTACCTTGTTTAATAAATTTTCGAAACTTGCGTGCAAACATGCTCATTTCTTCTTCTTCTTCTTCATCTGAATCTTCTTTATCTGAAGTAGTATTGCATACAAGTACTTACTTGATTTTTGTTTCATTTTCACTCTTTCTATCTTCAATTTGAATCTCATAGGCCATTAGATTGCCAATGAGATTTTCCATCGTTAGAGTTGATAAATAATTTGCTTCCTCTATTATGGTGACTTTCTTTTCCCATTGTGGAGTGAGTGAACGAAGTATCATTTCCACTTGAGTATAAGTTTTTTCTAGACCGATAAGAGAATTGGTAATGTCGGTGAACCTTGTGAACATCTCTCCAATGGTCTCATTTTCCTTCATTCTGAACAATTCAAACCTGTGTACAAGAACAGAAATTTTACATTCTTTAACCTTATTTGTACCATCATGAGTTACCTCGAGTGTGTGCCAAATGTCGTATACGGATGTAGCCGTTGACACTCTGTTGAACTCATTCTTGTCAAGTGCACAGAAGAAAGCATTCATTGCTTTAGAATCTAGATTTACGTTGTTCCTTTGAGATGCAGTCCATTCCACAAAAGGAGTATTTGGCTTCTCAAATTTTGTCTCCACAACATTCCAAAGTTCGTAGCTAATTAATTTTCATTCGGCACTTTCAATAGTTGTAATTCAGACCATCGAACATCAGTAGACAATTGGTAGAATGTCCTTCCTTAAATTGTGAAGTTGAGTCAAAATTTGATGCCATCTTTAACCTTACTCTCATAACAAATGTAGGATCGCTGATCTCACACACTAAAAACACTAGAAGGGGGGCGGGGGTGAATAGCATTTTATAAAAATTATGCAAAATAGATTATAAATTACGATAAAAATAGCAACAAACACAAAAGTTATTCAACACAAACACAAGAGATTTTATACCGGTTCCACCTCCCCAGTGTACATCCAGTCCCTAAGCAATTCCCGCTTGAGATTTCCACTGAGATTTTGAAAAACACTTACAAAATCAAAAAGCGAACCTGACCAATTTGCAAGACCCTGCAAATTGCATACAATCTCTACACCAAGAGATCAACCTCTCTCAAAACCCGAGAGAGAACTTTTATGAATGAAGAACAACAATTCCTATAAGCCTTGATGAAGTGTAATGTATAGCAGTGGCTTAGGAATCTTTTTATACTCTAGAAAATACCCAAGTGATTTGTATGTAATCACAAAGACATCAAAAATCAGTAAATATGTTTTTCTCAAGTTTTTCTCTCTTTTGAATGTTCTAAAAATCAAATCTTATGAATGAATAATTTTGTATCTGTTTCTGAACTTTTAACCTATATATATCCCTTTGAAAAGACATTTTTTCAATTAAAGAAATGGATATAAACAGCTAAGAACAGATACAAAATTAAAAACTAAAAAGACAGAAAACTATCTTTGTAGTCGACCAATAGTCATACTAGTCGACTATTCTGTAATTTTACAGAAACTATATATAAAGAGTAAAAGCTTAGAAGTCGACTAAAAGTCTTAGTAGTCGACTATTCTGTAATTTTATAGAAACTGCATTTGAAGTGTAAAAGATTAATAGTCGACTATAATGTGCACAGTAGTCGACTATACTGTTAAAATACAGAATCTTAAAATATTCCTAAGTCTTAAATAGTCGACTATACTGTATATTAGTCGACTATTCTGTGAAAAGACAGAAACTTATATTTAGACACAAAACTTTACTAGTCGACTACTATTCTAACTAGTCGACTATTAAGGGATAAAACTGATATCAATGCAATGTTTTAAGACTTAAAGAAATAACTAAGTGTGTTGGTGTGTGAGTGATAAAGGCTCGTACATATATTCTAAGAAAAGAAGATATATAAAAGATTTACATGGATTTAAAGATGATATCTTCAGTTCTACAAAATAATCCTTGAACTCATCTTGTACTTGTCCATATATCTTAATATCTGCATTGAGAAGTTAGCACATGTATATAGAGTGCACATACACACATATACACACATAATATAAATTGTTATCATCCAAACAATAGAGACATGATATCCAAGATATACAATATTCTCCCCCTTTTTGATGATGACAACCAATTTATATTATGTAAACAATTATACTTACTCCCCCTGCATAAAAGCATGTTAGAGTTAATATCCGTGCACAGATACTAATAGTGCATAGATACCATAGATACTAATAGTGCACAGATATCATTTTCTCCCCCTTTGTCATTGTCAAAAAGACATACGCAAGAATGAATATAGTAAACACAATAACAAAATATAAACATAGTAAAGCCACATAAACATACACACATACGAAGTCACAAATACAGTTACATAAGACTTAAACAAATTAAACAAAACGAATGCATCATAACTAAGATATAATGGTTCATAACACATTACTAAACTACAACCACATCACTAATACAAATGAATGCATGTTCTTCTAACTCGAGGGTCCTGGAGGAGGTTGATGTCCCTGAAAATAGCTATGCAAATGCATGCTCAATGTATCAAACTTCTGGTCCAGGTTGTTAAGCTTCCTATTAACATCCTCTTAGTTCTGGAGGATGAAAAATTGCTAATCGTATAATGCTCATTGTCCAGTCTCGAGTTCAAGTATACAAGCGGAGAAAGTGTTGTACTGAGCATTTGAAAAGCACGATGGTTCAGGCTGCCTTGAAGAGGATGGTTGACTAGATGATGGTGCTTGCTGTGAGGATGTGGGAGTTTCATGTTGTTCTTCATGTTGTGATTGAGCTGGTGGATGTGGGTCATAGATTTCAAAGTTTATTAACTTCATCCTAGCGAGGGCATTGGAGTCAAAGAATTCTATGGAATGAATCATAGAATTTTCAGATTCAAGATCAATGTGAAAAGCTTCAAAGATACGAGTGAGAAAAACTCTAAAAGGAAGAAAGCCCCTAGGAATGACTAATAAGTTTTCGTAGTAGAGCTCAGCACAATTCACTTGAATTCTAGCCATTATAGCATATAATGCTTTGACTAATTCATGAGAAATAAAGTGAAAACTTTCAGTTTTTGGATACATATTATAAGCACGAATATGAACTATGAACCTAGGAATGGGTCTAAGCTTATTTGAGTGATTCAGAGGAGGACCAAATCCTGGAAGAAAAATCTGGTTTGAAAGTAGATTCCTATCTGACATTCAAACATCAGAGAGACTAATTCCCTGATACAGTATGTTCAGAATGCGACCAAGCTTTTTAGGAGTCAAATTGATCTCAATTCCCTTAACAAGAGTATTGAGAACTTTTGAATCTCGGTCATTTTTAAGTCGAGTGATGTTGACATAAAATAATTGGACTAAGAGTGGATAGTGAGGTTTTCGATTTTCAGAGGAAAATAAACGCAGTAGTCCAACATTTTCAAAATATGAATGGAAATTGTGGACGGCAAAATCATCAAATTTGATGAATCTACTGGGTAAGATCTCAAAAGTTTGATATTCATTAAATTTGTCTAGTAGATTGGAATATTTGAGATAAATGGAGTAATTTTCTACAATATTAGACGAACTAGGCCGAGATCTCTTAGATTTAGATATTATTGAAAGATTAAAAATAGTAAGATCAAGAGAATGACACTAATAGTTGATAAAAGATGTAAACAACTATTAGTAGCCGACTACTAAGTGTAATGGTTGACTAATAGGGCTGGAAAATAGTAGAAAGCTAAAGATTTAAAGAAGAAATTGAAGATGAAAGAAGTTACTCGAGCTAGAAGATGAAGATCTGAAGTAGGATTGGTCTTTGGGGAATATGGTGAATGGAGAAAAGTTAGGGTTAGGATTATTTGATATAGGTAAATGAATCAACGGTTAGGATTAGATCTTAAAACAATGTAAGATTATGATTCAATTCAATCAAAAAATAGATCAAGGGCTAGGATAGAACATGTAAAAAATGAATGGTTGAGGTCTATTTAACTTAAGTTAAATGAGTTTTGGGTTTTGGGTTGAAAAGATAGGATCCAGTAAGTTTTTTCTTAAAATTCTAGGTTGAGTAGTCGACTATACTGTAATATAGTCGACTACTATATAGTTAGACAGAATGCAAAATAGTGGTGTAAACCTTATTAGTTGACTACTCTGTTCTTATAGTCGACTATTAAGAGATTATATGTATATGCAATGCTTGTGCATGTAGTCAACTAGTGGCCTTATTAGTTAACTATTAAGAGACTATATGCATATGTACTTATTATAAAAGTTAATTTAAATCTACAATTGAATATATATCTAATTCTCTTCTTAATTTTACATATATTTCTTTTTTTAAAGGTTTTGTTAATATATATACTATTTGTTTATTAATAGATATAAATTCTAATGTAATATCATCCTTAAGCACATGATCACGTAAGAAATGATGTCTAATATCAATATGTTTTGTACATTAATGTTGAATAGGATTTTTAGATAAATTAATTACACTAGAATTGTCACACATTATGGAGGATGTGGGACAAATAATACCATAATCAGATAAAGTTTGTTTCATCCAAAGAACTTGAGCACAAGCAAGACTTGCAGCAATATATTCTGCTTCAGTTGTTGATAATGATACTGAATTTTACTTTTTACTAAACCAAGATACAAGTGAATATCCCAAAAAGTGACATGTACCACTTGTACTTTTTCTATCAGATTTACATCCGGCAAAATCAGCATCACTATAAGATAATAAATCAAATGTGCTGCTCTTTGGATAAAATAAACCAAAATCTGTAGTATCTTTAAGATATCTAAAAATTCTTTTTACTGCTTTAAGGTGTGACTCCTTAGGATTAGATTGAAATCTAGTACATAAACAAATACTAAACACAATTCACTGCATAAAATATTATAATAATTTATATTATTTCATATATTATTATTTAAAATACTATGTTATAATTAAAATATATCATATGATAATTACTATAATATATACAGAATATCTAAAATGTATTATGTTATAGTACGATAATATATTTCATTATATTAATATAATATATGAATATAATATAATCATATGACATGATTTATTTTATATTATATTTTATAATTAAATATAATATAATAACATATTCAATAATTTTAATATGTTATATTACGGTATACTATATTATTAAATAGGTTGGATATAATACAATATAGTGTTATAGCTACAATAAAATATTAACTACAACTAATATAATATAATATAATATAATATATTGTAATATATATTATTAAAATTTATATATAATTATAATAATATAGTATAATACAATATTATAATAAATGTATTTGTACTATTTTATTATGATATAATAGAGTATGTGGTATTGCATAATAATATAGATATATATAATAATGTAATAGAATAAATTATACATATAAATTAAAATATAATAATATTTTATTCTATTACAAGATAATATAATATAATATATTTAATATATTACTATTATTTTACATTTTATAGATCATAGTATATATTCATAATATAATTAGTAGGTATTATTTAAGTAATAAAAATGTTTCAAAATTATCCCAATTGCCTTCAAAGTGGAACATAATTGTTCCTATGTAGAGAATGAGGTAAATTTTTACTACTAGGGTAAAAAATTTGTATATGAAGGGGACAATTTTATCCCATGTGGGGAAATTGTCCCACTAGTATTGCAACAAACCAATAACAACAAAAGATAATATTCTTTTACCATTATCCCAATGAATACCACCATAGTGGAGTTTCCAAAAATATCTCATTATCCTCTCAAATGTCCCAGTGAACAACCCCCACTAAGGCTTGGTTGGTATGAGGTGAAGTAGAGTGAAGTGAGGGACAAAGTTAGAATTTCTCTTTGGTAGAGAGTTATTGGAGAGGAAGATAAGGTAGTGTGAGGTAAGGTGAGGAGAGATAAAGCGTTAAATGAACTAGAAATATAGAGAGAGAAAAATCCCCCCATTTTGGAGGGACACAAGAGTGAGGTGAGAGAAAGACACATAGTGAGGTGAGAGAAATTAAAAATTAAACTAAAGTCATATACCTCCCCTTATTTCTCTTTTAACCAAATAAGAAGCACAAAAAGTAAATCCTGCCTTGCACCTCACCTCACCTCACATTACCTCCTTATACTTCCTACCAAACCAAGCCTAAGTGTATTTTTGTTGATTTTCTAGATTTTTCCAAGTTCAAGTTGGTAGGTAAATATAAATATGTATCTAAGTTGCAAGTATACAACTATCAATTTATAGTATAAAAAGTTATCGATCCCACAAGGAAGGTGTTTCAAGAATTAATCAAAATCAGTTCTTATGTTGTGTGTATAACAATTAGGAGTGTGATGAAAATTGGCTGTCGAGAGATTGAGAGAGGTTGTGAAAATGTGCGAATAAAAATAAAACAAGATTGAGAGAGGAGAAAGAATGATGAATAAAATGAAGAAAAATAAAATAAACAAATAAAAATCAAGAATAAAAAGAAAAATCAAGAAAGAAAAAATAGAGGATTCAATTAAAGATATGAAGAATCTAGAACTGAATCCACTAGCTAATCTCAATTATAAAATATAAACTATTTTTTATCACATTCTATTTTAGATTTATTAAGTATAGACTCTCAAACTAGTCAAGGAAAGCAAAACCTGTCAAATTATTATCTAAGTAAAATTAATATTCATGAAAAAAATAACTAGATAGTAATTTTAGAATTCCTTCTACTAATAAGTTCTTTAGTTGACTATCCTAAACATGATTATTTTACGCAGAAGAGAATGATTCACAAATTATGAAAGAAATAAAACTTAGTTTCATGCAATTTCTAGAGTTCCCACAAGTATTAGATCCACATCTTAGAAAAGATTAATTCCCCAGAGGGTTCTAGCCTCAAGATGAATCAAAGAAAAGGAAAATAAACAAAAAATAGAAACTAATCCAAGAGGGTTCTAGCCGCAAGATAAATAGTGCAAGAAAATAAAATCCAAAGTATGTAAAAAAACAATACAAGAAATTAAAGCAAGAAAGTAAAGATATGAAAGTAAATCTACTCTGCAAGCATTAAAATAAATCTAATTCAAGAGGGTTCTAGCCTCATGAATATTTAATAACAAGAAAAGAAAATATTACAAGAAAATAAAGTATAAAAGAGAAGACTTACATTCCAAGAGGGTTCTAGCCTCTTAATGAATGCAAATCTTCATCTTGATTTTCCATCTTCATCTTCATCTTATCTTCATATTCTAAGAGGGTTCTAACCTCTCTATGAACCTAAATTTTTATCATGATCTTCATCTTCATCTCATTTTCATCTTCATAATCAAATAAAGAGAAAAAATGAAAAATCCGAAGATGTGAAAATATTTTTTTATTAATTACAACAAAAAGTTATAATTTAGAAGGTCTTCTAAATTAAAAGTAGCCCTTCTCTCTAAAAGGAGTTTTTATAAAATATTGCACACTGAAACCCCTCACCATCTACCACTATTTATAGCCTACAGCAATGAAAGAAAACCCTTGAATAAAACTTAGAGATCAAGGAATTAAATTTCAGCTATTAAACTAATCTGTTACGAATTAATCGGTTGACCAATCGGTTGGCCAATCAGTTGGCCGACCAACTGGTTTATGCAAATTTTGTTTTTTTGTGATTTTTTACCTAATTTCTTCATGGATCCTTGAGCTTTTTTGCGTCTTATTTTGTCTTCATATTTAGTTTTCAATAAATGATAGAAAATTAAAGAGTTTGAGTCTTTTGGGCTTTTATTCATTATTTCTTCATTAACCTGCAAACTAATATAAAAATAATTATTAGTGGTATATTTATTTATATAAGATAGATGATGAGGGTATAAAATTATATAAAAATGTGATTATCAAATACCCCCATACCTAAACTTTTGCTAGTCCTCCAGCAAAGAAAAATTGAAAGAGAAAGAAAGAAAAAAAATCTTTTATCGGTATGGTCTTCACCAGTCAAGAAATCTTTTATCGGAAGAAATCATGTGTTGGTGAAATAGAAGATGATATTTTTCATGAGTTTGAAAAAGATGACTTTGATGATCAGGGAAATCTAAAGATGTTTTTTATGAATGTAATATAGAGACGAGTATTGTTGAGATGTTTGATTGTGATACTAAAGAATGTCAAATAAATCTTCTTGATTTAGAGGCGAATAATATTTCGGAGGATTTTCCAAGCAAGAATTTACATGAAGATATTGAAACCACTAATCTAGAAGCTTCCTCTGATGATGATACATGTTCTCAGCATGAAGATATTTGTTTAGACGATGAAAGTGACAATGTAAAAGTTCACCTAATAGAAGTTCTGTTAGATATCCTGCACTAGTGTTTTTCTTTATTTGTTTGTTGTTATTACTCACAAAATTTATTTAGCACAATGAGAAGAGTGATATATGTGATATAAACAAGGAAAAAACGAACAAATGACAACCATGAGTGTTGTTATCATACAAACATTATTTTCTAATTGTTAAATATAAACATAGTTCAAGATGTCTTAAGCTAGATATGAGAAGATAAATAAAATTTCACAACATATGATACTAGAGTAGTAATAATATGCCCTTGAATATCCAATACAAATTATATAATATTCTTGAAATATTAATTGATCTACTTGTTCCACATATAATTTCAGTATCATTTCTATAGTTATTATAGTATTCTTAGAAATTATTTTATTAGATCATACACTGTGATGGCCATTTACTTGGAGATGTGATCTATCTTAGAGATTTCTTGAACTTTGCTTAACCTATAACTAGTAAAAGATAACTTTATTATAACATGTATTATGCATGACACTGACATTTGAGATGTAATGGTAGGTCTCAACCACTAGGAATGAGGATTTTCCGGGTGTATGTCAAGCAAACATTGTGATGTGTGTATTAGTAGACCTCATTTGGATTCTCTAAGATGAGCCACGTAAGAGATAGAGAATTCAAATTATTATATAGTCCCTTTGACTTGACGATATTGTTATTTCTGATTTGATAACTTAATATGCTTTGATGTAATGGTTAAGCTTGTTTAGCAAGAGCTACACAACCTGAAATTTAGGGAAATAATGGATAAGTAGATAGCATCCAATAAGCTCATTATGAATTAATTTATTATGTATTCCCATGAAGTTATTAAATTCCCGTTGGCAGGTGGTTTTGAAAAATATTTTTCAAAATTTATTTTCTTATTAAAATAAAGTATTTAATATTTTAATTAATTTTTATTTATGTTCATGGGAATTGCAATTTAGGCATGAGTAAATAGGTGAATTGTGCTGCTCTAAAGAGTTGCCTAAAATAAATGATACTGGAGGAAACTGAATGTAAGATAATATTATTTTCAAATAATTAATCCCATGTTATGAAAGACTTTTATGAACAATTAGTCAGATAGGGATTTGCTTTTAAATTAAAATTACTAATTTAATTAATAATTGGTTCTAGATATCCAATTGGTCTCATTAATGTTATTAGAAGAGGCACAAATACAATACAGTTCTATCTATCCTTAACAATTATAGATTGAGTTTTTAAATAATTCTAAATTGTTGAGAATTTGTTATCTATAAGGCTAGTCTAATCGTACAAATAGGGTTCATACATAACCTTATGAAGAAATAGAAAATCTTATGAAGATAAGGTGAAAAATTAGAAAAATAAAAGAATGGAAAAGTTCAAGAACCTATCTCTTTGTATTGCTCCTCTTCAGTGACAAGTGGATTTAAATTGGAGGCTTCTTCTCTTAAGGAAGTTTTTCAGGTAGATCTAGAGATTTTCGGGTAGATCTTAGGAGATGATATCATGGAGGATTGGGAAGTGTTCTAAGTGTTCTTCTAATTTTGATTAATAGTCATGATATGCAGATTCTATCTTGTCATATGTCGTGTTTTCAGCAGATGATATCAGAGCGAGTTTAGAATCTGAACCTTGTTGTTTAAGTTAGATTAATTTATCTAGTTATTATGATTTGGTCATGATTTTTAGATTATTTAATTAGATTAAATCATCGAACAATATATTTTGATCGTATGTGGTTTATCGTTTAGTGAGATTACACTCAAATACTTTATTTGATAAAATCAGATTACTGTTCTAGACGAGTTATTGCTCACCATGGATTAATGTTTATCTCAGGTTAATTTGTTAAATAGAAAATAGTTGGATTAACTTAGAACTTTGATAAGATCAAATTAGGGTTCTTGATAAGATCATAATTAGGGTTTTGATTAGATAATGAATTTTGGGGTTTGATGAAATTAAATTAGAGTTTTTACTATAAAAGATTTGATCTTGATCCTTTTGTGATGATTCATGGTGGATTCTCAATCTGTGCATTGTTGATCAAGATCATGGCGGCTCATCGGATGGGTGGCGGATATGGTGGTGATGGCAACCATCAGATGGCAGCGGCAACAATGCAATTTTGATCGCAAAACAAAAAATCGGGCAACCTCATCAGCGGCGCGTCCAACTATTGGACGTGCTGGAGAGCCCATCACCAGACCCTGTGGCGATTAACTGCAGTGGCTGCTCCACAAAATGCTAGCCCAAACCATAGCTTCTGTGGACGTGAAGGAGAAGAAGTCTCATGGGTTAGAACACTATCGGGTTTTGAACCCAAATCCAATTATTAATAAGTTAAGACAATGGGTTGAACTTGAACCTACTATAGACTCGAACCCATTTCTTTTTAAAATTTAATTTAAAATTAGTTTTGAACTAAATCATGTCTGACCCACGAACAAACCTGAACTCGAGCCCAAACTCGAACCCAATAATTTGAATTTTATTATAAAATTATTTGCAGACGCCCTGATTGATCCAAAAATTATTTTGGAGTCCACCAAATTCTTAAATTTGCTATAAAATTAGTTTCAACCCCTTGATTGATCCTGAAACTATTGTAGGGCCTACCTGAATATAAAGACTAATTTTTGATTAGCCCCTGACAGTTACACAAATTGTTCTAAAGTCCATATGCACATATAATATAGTTTCTTTTACAAAAAAGATGTTTTGACTTTTATTGAATTGTCTAAATTAATATTGTATCATGTGTTTTTTTGAAATATTTGTTTAAATTATATGTGCCATGGTTGTGTTGATTTTAAAATATTTAAATTCAAAAATTCATGTGATTAAAGGTATACATCGAAAATTATTGTTAGGTCCAAAATTATTTTGAAATGTTTATTAAATATAAACAGTTTAAAGTTTATTAGAAATTGATTGTTTATTAAATTTGTAATTTATTGTGTTCTCTCAATTGTGATAGAAAACAGAAGTTGTATATAACTATAAGTGATTATTATTTTGAGAAATATAAATCTAATGGTCTTCCCTCATATAAATATAACTTGCATAATAATGTTTTAGCTTATCCGATGCCACAAAGGACAAGGTTTGTTAAATTTTATTTATCTAGTTAGATCTCACATAAGGATGGCAAGTATTTTATGTATAATGGAACCGCTAAACTAAAATAAGTAAGTGCCACCTATTTTGTATAAAATAGCTGGATTGATGAGTTAACACTTCATTGGTGTCTTGAGGTGCTTCCTAAAATAGTAGAGTCACAATCGCACATCAAAGACAAAAATTAAAGGAACATCATTAATCGTTAATGATTAAAAGATGATTCTACCATATTTAATTATATTCAACCTTGAAAATTTGGAGATTTATAATTAAACTTGAATTTCATGTTCATGTTTAAATAAATGAGAGAAATGTTAAATGTGAAGTTATTACTTGAAATATCCCTGATAATGATTATGCAATAATAAAATAATAATATGAGATATTTGTGTTATTATATTCGACTTATATATGATGACTAATTTTTTGTCATTTTCTTTTGTTATTGAATGATTATAAATCAATTAGCCAAAACTATATATTTTAGAAAAGAAATCTATTTAATATTCTTAACATTGAAAATTAGCCTAAGATTGTCAAAGGTGATATACCCGCTAAACCAGAAGCAACTGGTGATAAAGATCATTAGTCATAATATAATAATGATAAAAAATAGTGTTCATAAGATGATCACATA
>JBAKGM010000139.1:35903783-35913937 GCA_037177215.1 Asparagus racemosus
GGGGGGGGGGAGGTTAACATGTGCATTGAAGTGATATAGGTTGGGGGGTTCTTAATTAATTGACCTCCTTGCACGACTAACAAAGAGGAGAAACTAAGAGGGAGAGTTAATGGTTGGAGAGAGTAGAAGACTGTTGGTATTGAGTCTCTCTCTCTCTCTTTTCTATGATATTTGACAACATTAAAGAAGGATGGGAAATTGGGTAGTCTAGGGAAATGAGGAAGGTGGGGATGTTGGATTAATTAATAAAATTGACCAACTTAATTTTTTTTCCTTCCTTTAGAAGCATATAAACTTTAACCAATACAATCTTTCTCTCATTTAGTGAAATGAAAGTTATCTCATATCCAATATCTAATAAAAGAATTGATCCGCAGTCCAGAAACTAACAAAGTGCTCAATACAGAGATACATATTTTGATTTGTTGGCATGCATATGTTGGGAAAATAATGAAAGGAAAATATCTTTTGAGTGTAGAGAACTCTATTAAAAATAAAATTTTAGCACGTGAGGATCAGTTATCGTAATAGTTGAAAGAGATTTTCAAGTTAAAAGTAAATATATAATTAGAAGAAATGTTGCAGAAAGAATAGGCACTGCTGGGCACTTGTAGCGGCACGACTAGGCGGAATCCAGATGGATTTCTTTTTTCATTTAAATGATGGTGGAGAAAATTTTGTTGTAGCTGAAGAAGGTGGAGCAGGTGTTCGTAATCAGTGGAGGAGGTCGGAGGACGTGGAAGCAGCAGTGGAGGAAATCACGCACAAGAGCTAAGCGGTGTAGTCCGCATAAGCAACCCACATTCCCCTAGGTGCTCCCAAGACCTGGATAGACCGTCTAGATACTGCTAACATCTAGACGGCCGCCTAGACAGCTTTTTATAACATGATTAGAAGCTCTGCTTATTTTCAAGCTAAATTTCTAATCCTTCCATTTGCCAGAGCTTATTTCCTTCAATATATGAGTTTCTTTCTCTTTTTGTTTATAATCTTCCTCTTTTCTCATAAACTTAGGGGTCTTTCGCATTCAATATTACAAGTTTATTGTGGCTACTAATTCTTCTTCTGACTTCTTATTATTAATTTTTATACAAGACTTCAATTCTCCTTTCTCATGTACCATTCTCATAATAGATATAGCCAAATATTTCTAAAGAAAGATAAAGTACAGTTATTGCTGGTCAACTAGTGATCTTCTTCAATTCCATTACAAATATATATAAGTTTCTCATCAAGGAAAAGAAAATAAATAAAATACACTATCATACCTTTCTTTCTCCCTCTGTATAAAGAACACTCTACGTTGTTAACTAGTTGTGTCCAAATACAATCCCTACCAAATGAATTCACTACAACGGTTGACATACTCAACTTTGGAATCCAACAACTCGTCCAAAGTAGCCCACAGAAATCCAAACTTATACACGCGTGTATGGTTTGCTGTAACCGTAATTGCAATATAAGTAGCAGTTGTGGCAGTTGCGTGCAACTGTTGTCATATGTAATTTAAGTTGTAGCTATTTGGTTCAATTTTGAAATTTCATAATTTCAATTGCGATCATTGTCGTAGGTGTTTGCTTTTTTAGTTATCAAAATTGGAGTCCCCTTTCATTTCTTAAGAGGTTGCAATTGTTATTTACGCTCAGGTCTGCGTAAATCTGTCAGTTGCAGCTGGAGAAACTTTTGCAATGCGAAACAAACAGCCGCAACTAGTCTAAAATGTCCCAAGCGCATGTAACCAGCTTAATTGAATTGGGTGGCAGGCTTCAACTCTAGTCAACCACTCAAAGAGCACATGCACATCTCTCTCTCTCTCTCTCTCTCTGACCTCATTCAAGCAGGAAGCTGAGAAAATTAACTGGATTCTATGTATACCTTCACATTTCTTCCAGAGTTTAGATGGAAGTTGAGCAAGATTAATTGCTCAGCTTGTTCTCTTTTGGGATTTAATGCTCTGGGCTTCATGTTCCGGCATCTACACTGTCTTCCTCCTCTGAGAAATTCTAAACGTGTGATTCTATGTACACCTTCACATTTTCTTTTGGTGGATTTATTATTTTGAAGTAATTGAGAGCAGATATCTATCAGAGTGAAGAATCATCCAGCATCAATGTATTTGATATTGTATCTCCAGTCAGGAAAAGGTATCCGATTAGCTGGTCAGAATATCTTGTTAGCTCACAGATTGTGGAAGATCTGTGGATGCAAGGGTCATGATTTTACAATCCGAGGCCATCGATTTGGAGAAGTTGTGGTGAAAGTTGAGAGTTATAATTTTATACTGTAACATGTCCCCATAGGTTGAAAGTGACCTTTTAGGACAGAAATTTGAATTTACGCGACGCTACATTTTTTTTAATAAGCATCAAATACGTGGCTGGTGGAATTTGAACCTGAGTTGATCTGATACTATCTTAAATACTTACCACTACACCAAAGCTCTAAAGTCGTATTGAGAGTTGAGGGTTATAATTTTTTACTCTAACAACTTAGGAAAACACACGGATAAAGATTGACGTTTAAGATCTTTGATTGGAGGGATAAGGTCATTTTAGCTCATAGTCAATGGAAAAATCTACCAATGTTGGTAGTCAACTCGCCGCTCCATGATTGTTAGTTTAGATCAAATCACCGGAGGGTTTCTAATGGATAAATAGGATACATTCATGAAGGAAAGGAGAGATTATTGGGAATTCATGCTTGAGTATAGTCTTCATTAGAAGAATCAGAAAAGAGTGATGACCTTAATTTGCAATCAGTATTTAATAGCTTACGGTTTTGATTAAGTTGATACTCTATCTTCTGTTTAAGTTGGTTCAAGCATCATTTTCCCCTTTCTTTGATTCTAAACTAGAGGACCGCTTGACAACTTAAGATTAATAGTTTGGGAAGTAATCGGACGCTGATCGAAATAGGTTTTGTTAGGCCAAATTTTTAGCCACTGACCGGGCTAAAATCGTTCCACCATCCCACTTCGAACCTGTCAAAGGATCTTGCCACTACATTAAAACTCCGAATTTCCAGCGAAGGTTGATGGTGATAATATTCATATTCCAACGTGCTTACAGGTTGAATTTGAGATTATAATTAATAAAATAATAGAATCAAAATTAGACTGAACTGATCCTATATACATAGAATAGAATCAGAACAAGACTGAACTGACCCTATATACATAGGATACAAGCTGGCCAAACAGATGGGAGAAGTGTAGTTGGGCTGCTGATCTTAAGGCCCTGGTGTCTATAATGAAAATTCTTATTTTTTGGAGTAATATTGCAAAGGAAAATAAGGATGGAAAAAAGGAAAAAAAAGAAATGAATGGCTTGCACCAGCCGGGAATCGAACCCGGGTCTGTACCGTGGCAGGGTACTATTCTACCACTAGACCACTGGTGCTTTCTATGAGTCGAAGCTTTTGTAATATAATCTAAAAGCATTTATTTCACTTTCTCATTTAAGCTAGTCCAATAATTTCTCTATTGAGGTCCACACCACTAAGACCTGGTCAATGTTGCCCCCCACATTTCTGGATCCCAGCATTTGTAGCAACCTAAACAATCTGACAACCGCTCTCCAAATGGCATTTCCCCACTAAATGTAAATTAAATTAAAAAAATAATAATAAAAAAGGAAAAGAAAAATAAGGACCCTCTTTTGGTTTGCCCTCCCTTATCCAATCCCACAAAGACAAAGATTCTCCCGCCTCCTCCTCTCTTCATTCTATCTCCTAACACCCAATTATCCAATCCTAATCACGTTATTTTCGTTTGCGATAACCCTAATTATATACCTCATTAGCCCCAAAACCAAATCCTACTAGTTTCCTCCTCCCATTATTATCATGGGAGTGAGTTTAACAAACTCCTAACCTCCACATTCCATATCGTTTCATTGATTGATTATTCATTCATTCATTCATATTCTCTTCAAAATGAATGACCTCTTTTCCTCCACCTCCTTCAAGCGATACACGGACCTCAACGAACAAGTCAAGCTGGATGAGATGGAAACGGGCACGGCCGTCTCGGGCCAAGAGACGGTCAACCTTGAGAAATTCTTCGAGGACGTCGAGAACGTCAAAGACGACCTAAAGGATCTAGAGCAGCTGCACCAACGTCTGCAGGTACGCCTGGAAAGCGGATCGTATTGAATCGAATACTGAGATGTTCATATTTGTATTTTGTTTAAAAGTTTTGAATTCGAATGTAAATCTTTCTATAAATTTCTTCGAATATTTATCAAATACTAAAAAATATTTTTTTGATTCATATTTTATAGTTTTTGAATATTAAACTATTCAATTAACAAGATGTTTAAGGATATAATTTTGCCTGAATATTTTGATTTTTTAAATAGTACATTTAAACTAATTAGTAATTGAAAATTATTCATTTACAATCCTGATGTATAAATGGATAATTTGTTTAAAGGATCAATTTGGGACTCTTAAGGTCCGTCAAAATTAATATAGAATCTAAACTTGAAAATGCCAGAGGGTTAAAACATGACCGTGTGAATCAAGGACCAGCTTTTAAACAAATATTTGATAATCAAGTCAATCGAATATGTACGTGCTCATGTCTTATTTGCTTAATAACCGAACACTAAAAACTATTTGATTTCTCTTAAATGATTTTCTGCATTAAACTTGAAGGAATAGCTAGACGAATAATAATCGAACTATTCAATCAAAGCAGTTAAACTTTTCAAACTGCCTGCTGTTGTTCTGATAAAATTTGTACTCTTATGTGCAGGGACTCAATGAGGAGACAAAGTTAGCCCACAGCGCGACCACGGTCAAGGACCTTCGGTCGCGCATGGATAAGGACGTCGAACAAGTGCTTAGAAAAGCAAAAATGGTGAAGGGAAAGCTTGAGGCTTTGGACAAATCGAATGCGGCGAGCCGGGCAGTGCCCGGGTGTGGGCCCGGGAGCTCCGCGGACCGGACGAGGACATCGGTTGTCGGAGGGCTGGGGAAGAAGCTGAAGGATTTGATGGATGGGTTTCAGGCGTTGAGGGCGAGGATGGCGGAGGAGTACAAGGAGACCGTAGGAAGAAGGTATATATAGTTGAATTTATTAAAGCTCTTTTTTTTATGTTTGTTTTTACCAATATGAATCAGTGGCGGAGTCAGCATTTTGTCATCATTATTGTATTTGGAACATACATTCATAAATTTTCAACTTTATAGTCAAACTCTAGTAATGTCTAAGTAATAAATACGAGTAAAAATAAATAGAAATACTTATAAACTAGCCAATCAGGCCAGAAGTGTCTTGTGACGCGATTGGACACTGTATTGCTCGATCACCGGCTATTACAGTAAATTTTTTTATCTTATAACTATTTTCTTGTAAATTTTCGCCAGGTACTTCACCGTGACCGGAAAACAGGCAGACGATGAGACGATAGAGTCCATGATATCCTCAGGTGAGAGCGAAAACTTCCTACAGAAAGCAATCGAGGAGCAAGGCAGAGGCCAAGTGATGGACGCGATAATGGAGATCCAGGAGCGGCACGACGCAGTGAAAGAGATCGAGAAGAGCCTGATGGACCTGCACCAGGTGTTCCTTGACATGGCAGCACTGGTGGAGGCTCAGGGGCACCAGCTGAACGATATCGAGAGCCACGTGGCGCACGCGAGCTCGTTCGTGAGGAAGGGGACGGTGGAGCTGGAGGCGGCGAAGGAGTACCAGAAGAGCTCCAGGAAGTGGGCCTGCATTGCGGTGTTGCTGGTGCTGGTGCTGATCGCCGTCCTGCTGGTGCCGCTGCTTATTAACCTCGGGGTTATTCATTTCTGATTAAGATTTAAAATTTTTTCCCCCTTGATTGAAGGTTTTGGATTTTTTTTTTCCTTTTGTTTTCTTTTCCCTAGTCCTTAAAAAAAACATGGGAAAATTTGCATTTAATGTATTTAACTCAAAGAAACTATCATGAACTGCTAGAAAGTTTGTACAGAACTATCATAAACCATTTATATTAGAAAAAAATATATGGCAGTCTTACGATAATATCAAAATGTGCATAATAATAGTTATATGATAAAAATTTGCATTTAATGGAGTAGCAGAGAGGAAGGATAATAGTTTTGCACAAGGATAAATAAAAGTTGTCGATATTCTGTTCATGGCAGGTTTGGGAATTTTACCCTTCAAAGAATGAGAGATCTCGTGAATGAAACTACATCTAAATTGAGATTCATGAAAATGAGGATTCTAAGTAGAGCGTTAGATTCATTGCTCATTTGTGTAGCTGTAAATTTGTTTGTGGGCTGTTGATGATGAGGAGGAGGTATTTGATGAACAAACTAATTTCATTTAATTGGGTGTTATGTGGGCTATAAAAAGGAAATCACTAATACATGCAAATTGTATCGCAAGTCCCCTCTATTCATAAAAGATACGTCCTCAGCGGTACGCCGGACCTTGTCGATGTCCACTGTATCCTTGCACGTGCCTTCAACTGTGTCACACTGATTATGGAATTAAATTCTTTAAATGCAAGATTTTGGTGGGGTCAACGGGGGAGTGATCATAAGGTTTACTGGCTAAGTTGGGAGTGGCTTTGTAGACCGAGGCGGTTCTTGGAGTGTGGGAAATGACAGATCAATTTGAGCGTGGGCCGACGAATGGGTCGATGGTGATGCTGTGAGATCAGCGGCGGAGCCAAGAATTTCGGCAAGGTGGGTTCTTCACATGTGGGAGTGGAATACACTCAAACCACTTTTATGAAATTGTTCCATAATTGAGTCACTATATCAGTCCCTTAAAGATCATCAAGAAAATATACGTTAGTCTCTTAAAATCTTTAATATTTTGAAATTAGCCCCTCAAATCTTGCAAATTGCTATTATTAGGTCCCCCAATTTTTGACTATATCAGTCCCTTACTTGAAATAGCTCGCCACACTCTTAGTTGGATGCAAATTTGCGAGGTGGGTCCGGGAGTGGGGTGGTTGGGTTTTAGCTTCAATGGGCGCCACTAAGTTGAATTGTGGGGGTTGCTCTTGATGAGGAATCTCAAGGAGCAGCGATGGGGATGGTGGCTAGAGATGGGAGGGGAATGGTTCTGGGTGTTTTTGAAGAGAAATTTGAAGGAATTGGATCTGCTTAGACAGTGACCGCAGTGGCTGCTATAAAGGCGCTCCAACTCGCTGGGCGATTGAATGCAGATGAGGAAGTGATGGAGGTGGATGAGAGAGTTGTCTTTGAAGAACTGCAAATTTCTCAATTTGGTCTTTTCATATCATCTACAACATTTTATATCATCTACAACATTTTGGGCAGAGACCGTCCCTCAGTTTCAGAGACCCTTTTCCTTGTTTAGCTATGGATCTTTTACCCCTTTATAATCAATGAACTTTTGTTTTTCATCGACCAAAAAAAAAGTTGTTAGTGGATCCTAGGATCACTTTATCTTTAGAATTTGCCCTTCAAGAGTTAATGGTCACTGCTCAATACTCGAATAATTTAATGGTGTCATTTTACATTATAAGCTCACATATACTTATTTGAGTGTATATATGCTTTAGGGTGGTGTCACTTGACACCACCCTCAATGCTCTAGCTTCGCCCCTGCGTTCGCCTGCAGCATGCGTGCATTATACTAGTATACTAGAGCAAAGATAACCAATCTTGAGTTCAGATTAGTCTGAGCTCTAGGTAAATGAAATGATCAGAAACCAATTCACATTGCAAAATTGAAACCCGCCCGAGAACTTTTATTTATTTATCAAACGTCTTCATCTAAGTCAATAACAAACCCCAGAGCACAAAACTCAGAATGAGCTCCTCGGTGCCCAAAGCATATACTCCTATCTCCTTGAGAGTATTGGCAAGGAATAGACCATGAAGAAGCAAGAGAGTGCGAAGAGGATCGCGTGTAGGACACGGTTCGAACCACTCTGAATGATGCTCTTGCTCAGCCTCCTCACACTGCTCTTTGCCCTAGCCTGGAAGTCATTCTTGGCCTTGGCTTCTGTTTTGATTTCCAGGTTACCGTGAATCGGATCGATTTGCAACTGGATTTCATCTGAATTCCCCGCCGGCCTGGATCTCAGAGACCCAGAGCTGTGGTAAGGATTCGCCATTGCAGATCGAAGAGAAACCTGAAAACCTAGAAATAAGCTGAGAAAATAGTCTAATAAAACCAACAATTATGACAAATGTGAAACCCTACCAAAGATCAAGCATAAGAAACTACGTAGACACATCTAAATCATTTTTCATGAAATCTGACCGTTCCAAAGAATTTATGAGAGAAAACTATGAAAACTCACTAAATATTTCAAAGCAGCTCGAGATTTGCGGGGCAGTTTCTGTATAACCAATGTTTATAGAGTCCGGGAATGTTAGTTTGTAGGTTGGAAGTTTAACAGAAAACTACTTGATCAATTTTAACAAAAAGATATTCAGTTTTTTAAAAAAAAAAGTATCTTCGACATGTTTGATTTTGTTTTTCTCACATCCCTTCTGTATTCAGCATCCTATACATACTCTGCGTATTTATCTTCAAGTCTTTTCTGAAAGGGGGAAAAAAAGGAAAAAAGAAAGAGGTAGAATATAATCAGTTATCATATTATTTTTCATTCTAATTATACTTCTTTATAATCATGATTTTTTTGATGAATTTTATAATCATGAATTATTTTCAAAATAATAATACTTTTCATAATCATGATGGTAAAAAAATCACGATCGGAGACAAAATAATTTTTGTATATTATATATTATTGAGAAAAGTTATTCAATTATATTTTTAAAATTTTTGAAACTTATAATAGATGAAGTTGTTATGCTGGATTGGGTGGTGGGAAAAATTCCTATAGAGTCGTTAAAAAAATTTTATAACTATATTATATCCATATCATTTCTTTGTCATGTTTATCTGCTTCTCCCTCTTATACTCCCTCTTATACTGGCCATGGATAGAGTTTTTTAAAGGAGGGGAAGGGGGGGCTAGTCCTACTAAGTTTATGTTTGTATACACTTTTAAGCTAGCAAGAAGAGGGTAGGGGAGGAATAAAAAGTAGAAAATTCATCAATTTTCTTAACGTTTCTAAAGTTGGCAGATTGGGAGGGGAGGGGAGGGGAGGGATTGTAAGTAAAATTTCTTGAGGTGCCGTTTGGCAAACGGTTAAGTGAGGGGTTAAGAAGACTTAATCTTTTCTTAACCCGCCAAACACAAAAAATCTATTAAGGGTTAATGTGAGTTAACCCTCCATAATTTGCCAAATGCAAAAAATGCTGAGTGGTTAAGCTAACCTTTCTAAAGGGATTAAAATGAGTTAATCTATCAAAATGAGGGGTTTACTAATACTCCTATTTGGAATGATTAAGACTTAACACATCTAATTATAAAGAAAATAGTCAAAATCCTTGTTATTCCCAAGTACTAAAAATGATCACAAGGGCTAAAATAAAACTTATATAACAGGTCAATAATTTAGTCCATCGGGTTATCGAATGGGCTAACTATGTTAATCTTTCTCCTTAATCCATCGTTCTTACCCCTTTGCAAAAGGGGCCTGAAATTTCAAGATTGCCCTATGAGAAAATCAAAACTCATAATTAATAAATTGTCTATTATTCTTTTAAAAGGTATATTGGTCAAATAGCTTCCCTTTCCTTAGGCAAGCACATATTATAGTATACTCTCCCATCCCCTTGTTATCTATCCAAACACAATTAAATACATCTCATCCTTATCTTTTACCTCTCTCCTTTATATTCGGTTATCTTTTTTACTAAAAGTATTTAGTAACTAATTGTTTATGATGGTGTTTTCCCTTCATTTTTTTCTCAAGTGAAGGTTTTTTAAAGCTAAAAAAAGGCTTCATGCTCAGATTGGTCCTCCTACTAAGAATGTAAATTCTTAATGGAAATTGCAGCAATATTAATTATTCTTGGTATAAACTACACAAGTTCATTAATGTGAGTTTTTTGCAAGCATGTGGCAGTTGAGTCTGGTAAATAATTCTCAGCTTGTGCTATTTTCTTTACTCTTAGAGGGTACTAGAGGGTACCAATCTTTGGCTTGTGATTTCCACAAATCTTATGACACCGTCGGCCTGTAATGAGCTTCCTCTCTGTGATCTCGTGGATGGGGTTTATAAGTTGGGGGGGGGGGGGGGGGGGGGGGGGGGCCTTCCCCC
>JBAKGM010000139.1:35939990-35956336 GCA_037177215.1 Asparagus racemosus
TATATATCTTGATCAATGAACAATTGATTGGCAATTTTAGTTGGGTGCACTCTAGGGGGCAACAGCAAAGTTGCAAGGATCTGGAATTTCTCCAATTAGGTGGTAATTTTGGAGAATCTCCAATTCCTCAAATCATTATCATACTTTCTGAATTTAATGAACAAGATAGGCCACTAGATAAAACCACTATGGTCTTGAAAATCACTATTTTTAAAACCACTATTCTTTAAAAATCACTATCACAATTGTGGAATCATGCGTGATCGAATCTCGTCCATTGAATTTCGAATGTATGACTATGACTGAAAGCATTAGATACACTCTAATTACTATCTAATTAGAGAGGATCCAAATCCAACCTGTAAAGAGATAAGTTAATTTATTTTGGTAACAAAATATTATAAACATAGGATTTCACAAAGTTATCCTAAGCTATTAGTGATTTGTAGAAAGCAGTATTAGACATTTTTCATAGATGGGTACTAATTTCACTAATTGCTTAAAAGTACAAGGTTGTTTCACTAAACTGTCATATCTAATGTGACGAACTGCTAATTACTAGATTTGTTGTCAAAAAATTTGACTTAGTTTAGTTTATACAATTATTTCTACTTTTTTTACTTCCCTTAATTAATATCATGATAAAAATACTATTTTTATATAGTATAGTCAAAGGCTTTCATGGAGTTTTTTTTTTCTTTTTTTAGTTTAGGATATTTTTACCAACAATAATAGTTAAGGATAATTTTAACTATTTATAAAGACATTGCTTCAGGCAAGAACATTTGTCTTTATCAGTTTATACAATAATATTTACATTGATAGTTGCTCAGTGACAGAGATGAAGTGAGATTAAATATTTTTAGTTAAATTTTTTATCTGAGGAAGCAAATACTAAGTTGCACATAATATCTCACTGAATCTGGGGGTGGGAGTGGGCCGGGCCGATTCAGGCCCGTGACCTGGCTCGACGGGTTCAAGGCCAGACCGGGCCTAATATGGGCCTGGCCGCGTCAGAGTGGGCTAGTACTACTTCTCAAATCTCGAGTCTGGGATTAAATCCAGCTCTGTCCACAACCCGACTAGGTGCGGGCTGGATCTGACCCAGCCCATAGCCCATGGGTCGTGGGCTGATCCATGGGTTTTTCGTCCAACTTTTTTCCTTTTTAATTATATTAAACTTATATTTACAATTATAAAACTATTTCTAATTTATCTTTTATGTATTAAACTATTTTTAAACTTGTATTAAACTTTTTAATCCTTCCAAGTAGACAGTAGCGAACTTAAAGATCGCTGCTTTGTTTCTCAATGAGCCAAAAGACCCACAAGCCAAAGACCTATAGCTTTTTGGCTTTGTTGGTAGCTTCCTGCAGACTTGAAGGGCTAAAGGAACAACTAGTCTAACTAAAAAAATATAGTATTGGCTGGGGCGGGCCGGATTGGGCGTGGGCCAGGCCAGTGTGGGCTAAGCCTACTTCTCTAACCCCTGGTCTGGGGCTGGACCCAGCCCAGCATGTGACCCGAGTATATCATGGGTTGGATCGGGCCCAACCAACGTGACCCTTAGCGGGCTGGGCCGGTCAGCCCGCAGGTTGACCTGGCCCACACCTAACCCTAACTGAATCTATTTTTTCTTTTCAATTAGTTATTATTATTCGAGATAGTACTGGACAAAAAAGCAATGAAGCGTTATCAGTATACGGCTCCAACCTTTAGCCCACTCCAATTCATTCACATGTAAACATGTATTTTTGATATTGTTCTTGTGTAGTTGTGTAAATAACACAAAAATATATCAAATTTCTCTTATTTAATTACCAGCATAAGCTCATTAGTAATCCTCTTAATATACGTACTAATCTCAAGTTAAATCATTTGGCTTCATAAACTTGTTTAAAATTAAACTAGCTAATTTCATAAAATTTTCAAAAAGAATCTCGAAATTTCATAACTTTTGTAGAAAGAATTCTGGAACTCTATAAATTTACCGATTAACCGCGATCAACTATAGAAATAAACCTCATACAAAATAACATTTAGCATAAAGTTTCGATGATGAGAAATTATAAATAATTCCTCAAGATTTTTTATAATTAGATCTAAAAGCAAAGTTTCAATGAATTATATACCAAATTACATAAAGAATTTATAGAACATAAAGGAAAATTTTGTATCTAGGCCCCTTGCATGTGATGCACTCTTTTCAACTTTTCACCATGTGTTTTTCCATCTTGACCCACTTTCTCATGTGATAAACTCCTTTTCATGTTGTCATCTCACCAGAGAGAGAAAATAATTTTTCTTTATTTTCAAACTTCCCTCACCATCAACCTCTCATCTCTTTTTTTTCCTTTCTCATGAACCCATGAAAAATATTTGCTTCTTCTCCTCCTACATCTCAACCATTATTTCTTTCCTCGCCATCGTTCTTATCACATTCTCCTCCTATGTCTTCTCATCTATCTTTTCTTTTCTCATGAACTCATGAAAAATATTCACTTCTTCTCCTCCTATACCTTAACTATTATTTCTTTCACCACCACCTTTCCTATCGCATTCTCCTTCTCTTTCTTCTCATCTCTTTTTTCTTTTCTCACGAACCTATGAAAAATAATTCCTTCTACTCCTCCTCCTTCTCAATCATTATTCCTTTCATCACCACTTTTCTTATTGCATTTTCCTTCTGTTTCTTCTCGTCGTTTCTCAATCATTATCCTTTTCATCATTACGGCCACACTTCCATTATTTTTTCTCTTTCTTCAGCTATCCCTCTTCCTTATTCTTTGATAACAGCCACTGCATCGTTCAAAACCTACCGTTTTTGGTTTAAACAAATAATTTCTTAAAGTCACGCTGAAGTTAACATGTAACAGTTAAAGTTAGCACTAAATAGTTAAACTTAACACTTAATAGCCAAAGTTAACACCTAACAATTAAATTTAATATTTAATAGGTAAATTTAGCATTGAAGCTTTAAAGTTAACATGTAAGCTTTAAAGTTAACATGTGATTTTTAAAATAAACTAAAAATTAAGATTTTTTGCCACCATCACCTCTCCTCCACCATTTGTTTCCTTTTTCATCACCATCTCTACCCCTTCTACCACAAAAATCTATCACATCCCCCAAAGATCGTCTTCTTTCGCTAAAATAAATTATTTTAAGTGTTAACTTTAAATAACTACAATTTTAAGTATTATCTTTAAAAACTATAAAGGCTTTAACACTTGAAATTTAAATTTAATAGTCAAAATTTAAGCTTAACACAAAAAGTTTTTACTTAGCACTCAAAATTTAAAGTTAGCACTAAAAAATGGCCATCTTAACAAAAAGATATAGCCTTTGAGGAATACGGAATTGTGGAAGAAGAAAGAGTAAAGATAGCTATGGAAAGAGGACAATAACGGAGGAGATGTCATGACGATGGAAAAGCTTAATGGTTAGTCCTTTCAGATCTTACGTGTTAACTATAAAGCTTACCAATTATCTTTAAAGCTTCAATGTTAAATTTAGTTGTTAGATTTTAAGTTTAACTGTTAGATATTAAGCTTAATTGTTGAGTGTCAATTTCGGCATGATTTTAGGGAATGAGCCGCTTAAGCAAAGGTAACGACATTTGAGTGATGTTATAGTTGTTGCGACTTGCAAGACATAAGCGAAGGTAAGAGAGGGGCGGAAGGTGTAGATAAAGGACGAAGGAAAATAAAAGTGGATATAAATGTAGAGGGATGAAAGAATGTGAGAATGTGATGGATGAGAGAGGAGTGGGGAGGGAGAAAGCAAAGTGCAAGAGGAGAGACGAGAATTGAGTTGAGATAGAGGAAAGATGAGACGAGAAAATAAAGTTGATATGAATAAAAGAGAAGGAGAAAGAATGATGGGCAAAGAAGAGAGGAAAATGGAGATAGGAGGATGGAGATAGAGTGAAGAGAGAGGATGGAGGAAGTATGATATGTGAAGAGAGAGAGAGAGAGAGAGAGAGAGAGAGAGAGAGAGAGAGAGAGAGAGAGAGAGAGAGAGAAGGAATGGAGGGAAATGTTGATACGCGGAGAGAAGGAGGAAGAGGAAGAAGATAAGGATATTTTAGAGATAAAAGAGAAAAGAAGTGTGAAAGAAAGAAAAGTTAAAAAAAAAAAGAAGTTTTAAATATATTTGACTTTGGTCAATGGGCTAAAGTCGTGCGATTAATTGCGAACACACCCCTTATGGTATCATTGAGTTGCACTTACTACCCCTTAGTATTATTTGTTGCATTTACACCCCCTAAAAACTAAACAGTAAGACAAAAGACTATATGTATACTTTGGTTCTTAGGGAGTGTCAACATAATAAACAATACTATAGAGATAATAAGTGCAACTCAGTGATACTATAAGCAGTGTGTTCGCAATTAACCGTATTCTTAATTTGGAGCCTAAACACAATTTATTATACTGGCTGAGGACAAAAGCACCAACCGAATTATTTCCCCTTTTCGTCTTCCTTTTTCCCTCCCTCGTCAGAACCCAAGAAAATCACAGCGAAATCTCGTCCCTTCCTTAAAAAAAAGTTCCGACCTCGAATCCCCACCACAAATGCAAAGATCCGATCCTTTTTCTTGGAACTCCCACCCAAATTAGGGTTTTGCGACTCGAACTAGAGGGAAGGAACCATGTTCTATGGAGCTGCGGTTTGGGATCCGTGGCTGATCGTGTCTCAGATCGTCTGCCTTCAGTGCCTGCATTACCTCACCCTCGGAATCCTCATGTCCATTTTCGTCGGGACTCGAGTTTCCAAGATGAGCTTGATGTATTTCTTCGATTTCTCCACGATCACCGTCTCGACGGCCACGGGGTGGTGCGCGATCGTCTCGTTTCTTCTCGGCTCAGTTATTGGGTAACTAGAATCAAAATTTGCCTCCTCTGGGGTTTGTCATTGAATTTTAGAATTAGATTTGGTCTTTTGGATTGTCATGTGCTTTGGAATTGAACTAGTTATTATCTATGGGATGCACACATGTTATGGTAGTACTGTTATTTGTCTAATACTTAATACCTATTTATAATGAACACCTCCAAGATCATTTTCGAATCGAGGGGGAAAAAACTATTGGAAACAATACCTATATGCAACCATCTTCAAGATAAATTGGTGAATTTTGAATGGATTGAGGCGAGATAATGATGCCTCGCACAGCGAAACTAAAAGGTCGGGTCTAATAGAAAGAATGGTGCAAATTGTTTCGAAGAAGACGTAGAAGGTATCAGTTTATCGCTGCCATGTCTTCAATTCCGGGAACCAGTGGCAGCTGTTTTAGTATGTAATGATAGGTAACAATTGTCATGACTTCGCATTGTATATAGATTAACCTGTTTGTTTTATTACAAGGAAGTAATTATTCGTGTGTGTATATTTGGGTCAATTTGGTTTGCCAATCACTTAGATGCTGAGAACTATGAATTACATATATGGTCTTAATGTTACAAATGTTTTTCCATTAAAGGCTTGTCATGTAGAGCATGATGCAACGTTGAGAAAGCATAATTAAAAGAGTGACCAAATTTTTTATTAGTTCTCAACTTCAGAACAAACCTCAACTATAAAGCACGAGAAGATCTAAAGCAAAAATTTGATACCCACCTGGCTTGTTGGTTGATCTATATGTTTTCCTTTAGATTAGGGTAACATCCATAGTAAAAAGAGGATGTCAAGTTCACAATATGAAATCACATTTATCTTTATGGGACAAAATAATCCAAATAGGTGAATTTATTTTGGTTTATCTAATACTTGTTGGGGTGTTTTTTTCCATGCTTTCTTATCTGGTGCCATCATTTTTTTCCAAGTTCAAGTAACGTGCATGTGGAGGTTACCCATCTAATTCAATAAAATGAATTCAAACACATGTCACCATCTTTAATCCATGTGATATCAAATGAGTCAACATCTTGGATCAACTGAAGAACGACTACTGGTATCTTCAGTTCATTGTGTGTTTTATGCGCTGGTAAACCTTAAGATCACCACTTACAGTGCTTCTACTTTCTTGCCTGGTAGCTTTAGTTTTTTTCCACTAGGTCAACTAACATGCATGTTGATGTTTTACCTTGATCAAATAGAATGAAGGGGAAGATATTCACCATAGATTATCCTTGTGATGCCAAATAAACTTACACATTTAATCAACTTTTAGTATTTTTATTATTTGTGTTGTCAATCTCGCAGCCATTATGATAAAAGTGCAAACCAATACATTGTGAATAAGAGAACTCTATAATTTATAATATTGATAAAGTAAATTATTACTGATACTTCTTAATGAATATGATAGAATGTTCCTAAAAAATCCTTCATTAAATGTTTGTTAATACCAAAATTGTGTCTGAATTTAGCCTAGTATTTTATGCTTCCTGCCATTGTTTTCAAATTCCCAAGCTCAAAATTTGAGCTTTACAATCCATTAGATGGCTAGCCATTATCCGGTTCGTATTTAGATTAAGTTCCTGAAAGTCTGCTTCAATCAGCAGTTATGTTGACAAGTTCTTGCGATGGGATTGTCCATTACTTCCAGTTCATTCTTGGATCCTAAGTTTCCGATGGTCAGTTCATTCTTGGATCCTAATTTTCCGTAGTGCTGTCTTAAACTTACTGTGCCTGTGTTTTATTTTGGCAGATAAATCCCCTAGGTTAAACTTTTCAACTTTTGGCTCTTCTACCCTGTGTGAATTGGCAGAATTGCCCTTGGGTGAAATTAGTTACTGTCTGAGGCAAAAGAGTAAAAAAAATTAATCTTGGGCCCTATCTGCCAAAATGAAACTACATGTTTAGTAAGTTCAAAACAACACTACTACAAGGGATCTATGTCCAATTAACTGTACTTTCTATTTTCTCCCTATTGTCTTCTGATTTTAATTGCTGTTTACTTTTTTTTGTTTCTTGGAATTAAATCCTGTAGTTTTTGTCATTTAAATTCATTGAAGTCTAAGCCCTATTTCGCTGCTTTGCTCCTGCTTTTGCTTTCCACACCATTGGGCTAGGTGTTTGATTTGATGGTGTTTTAGCTTGGTGCCCTAATGATATTGCCCATCAATACTTGAGGCAGTCATGTAAAATAGTATTTAGGTGCGCGCACCTCGCCAGCTTAAGTGCTAGGCACTTCAATTAAGTGGCCGGAGCACCCGCCTAGGGGACTTTTGCGCACCTGGAGCATCTGGAGTTGCCTAATGTTGTTCTAAAGACTAGCATAATTCTATTTTTGACGTGCTACATGGATGTATTAGCCTTTTGGTCTGATTAACAATACATAATTGCACACATTTTCTGCAGTCTTGATCAGAATATTCTAGCTAACACTCCTTGCTGTGAACGAAAATTGTAAGATGCTGGTTTGTTGTGCCATTGGTTGATTTAGGGTCTTGATGATCAGACAAGGTAATTATGTGGCATATATACAATATTACATAAAACTGAATGAATGATAGGATCCATAGTAAACTAGCAAACTGACTTCCTGATATTAAATGCATTGATATTAAGTAACTGAAAATTTCTTTGTTATATATCATGAGATCAGAAAACAAAGTATGCTAATTATACGTGACTGCCTCTAAATAACTGCATATGCTAATTATACATGATTACATTATAATTGCATTGTGTTGATGGTGTCCAATGTGAATTTAATAGGATATGTACCAGAACCTGCCAAGTTCTTTGAGTTTAATTTGGGCAAAACTTTGGTCGATCCTCATATTTGTTACTAGTTCTTTCTTCTAATTCTCCCAGTTTATTAGGCGGTTGACAGTTAAGATTTATATGGAAGTGACTTTGATTCTAAATTTGTGACAACATCTGCTTGTATGTCGTATTCATATTATCTGATGTCATATGCTCATATGATTTGACGCAGAACTAAATTCAGCAAGGATTTTTTCTCATTACTATCATACTTGTCTAATTGTTGTTGATTCCATTTTTGCTTATATACTAGGATCCTTTTCTAATCTTACTATCATATTGTTCACATGTGATGTGGGAACTTGCCAGTTTGTTCTTTTAATTTTATTCAGTAAGTTGTACCTCTTTTTAGAATTAATACTCTAGAATATCACATTTTTGTTTGATCTTTAAGATTTAGTTTAAGAGAAGACACCCTCTTACTTTTCTTCTAATGCTTGAACAGGGCAGTTTACATGCTTTATTTGATTGAGAGAGCCAAGAAGTGCTTTGATTTTTCAGCTACCCTGTACATTGTCCATCTATTTTTGTGCATCATGTATGGAGGGTGGCCGTCTTCTTTTGTATGGTGGATTGTAAACATTGCTTGCTTAGCTTTGATGGCTTTACTTGGGGAATGGCTGTGCATCAACCATGAAAGGCAAGAAATTGTTATTACACGACTTCGTTCAAGTAAGGGATCTATATCTTCCTTGATATCAATAATTTATGCTGCTTTCATTTATGTGTCCTAAGTTTCGTTTCTAAAAAATTACAATTTGGGAGAATCTTTCTTTCCTGATCTAGTAGACATGCTAAAACAGTGAATATGAATTGGTGGCTTGTTAAAGCTTAATCTAACAAAATTTATCTAAGGTACTATTCCTTAAAACATTCTTTGCATGGTTTTCAAAGTTGGATTTAGACTGGAGCAGATCCTTAATGTAAATTTATACTTAAGGGTCTTTTTTTGGAATCAATGAATGAAATTCATATTACTCATATGACTGTCTCCTTCAAACAAATTGGCATTTACAATGCAACTACCACAGTAGATTAGAGGACAAGAGACCTGGGTTCTACTGAACATAAAAAAATCGTCATAAGACTAAGTGAAACCATTCGGCGATCTTGCATGTGTGCACAATGTGTACATGGTTCATGTGTGAGCGCATAACAAATTTGAAAATGAAGAAACTAATCAAAAGTGCAGATGCTCAGTTGTTCCCTTCAGAATGAGAGGGAACCTGTCTTTGATTGCTGATAAACTTAGACCATATGTTAACACTCATACAATCATATGCAATGAATTACGCTTGCCAGATTTTGTAGTCCGCTGAACATAAGGAACATTTCTTATCACAATCTCTGCAACTGAACTGGAAGTAATGGTGGTAGAGTTGCCGGTTAGGCATCTGGTCTGATACATATCTGCTGAGAGCTTACTCTGTGCTGGGTAGGAAATCTTGAAACTGCTGAGTTTAGTGCTGTAATGAATTTCCAAATCTCCCTTCTAACTCCCCTATTAACTTGATATGAAAATTGAGTACTCCTCAGTATTGCAGTCATTAGGTCCCTAGCTCAAGCTCCTATGATTTTGACAGTTACTCTTTGGAATGTACATTGTCCTCAAGTTGCGTAACCCCCTAGCCTATTCCCGTGTTATGATCTTCTAGACTTTGGGCGTAGTTATTTAATTTCAAAAGGATTCATGTGCATTTGGATTTTGAACTACATGGAGTTGGAAAATATCAAAAACATTTAGAACTCAGTGTAATGCAGATATTAAATGTACTGAATCATTCGCTGTTAATTGGTAGAATTTTTTTAAAAAGACCCTTTTTGAAACTTTATTAGCAAAATCGACCTCTATTTGGCTAGCTGGCGAAAAAGAGGTCTATTTTGCAAAAATGAAGCTTTAAAATACACGGGATTACTAGCCCGTGTGTTTAGTGGTGCCTAATTACACTCTAATGAAGTTTAATTAGTCTCGTGTATTTTTTGAAGTTTAATTAGCATGTGCTTAGCTAACACAAATTACACGGGACTACTAGTCCCGTGTATTTTAAAAACTATAATTTGCAAAATACGTAAAAGAGGTCGATTTTGCTAATTAAATCCACAAAAGGTCGATTTTGCTAATAAAGTTTTAATAAATGGTCTTTTAAAAAAAATCCGTAATTGGTAAATTTAGCCTATGGATAGAATAACACTGCCACGGACAAGTTTTGCTCTTGTTTAGCATTTAACTAACAATAACGGCCTGCTAATGTTTGCCTCTTTCTTCTTTCTCTAAGCTTATAATTGTAATAAATTTGTAGGTGATTGATCGTAAATCTATTTTCTTTGCAGATGCTTGACTTCAGAAGCTGAAAGAATATAGAAACGTTTTGCAAACTCTGCAGTGTTCGACGTTCGCTTAACTTTCCTTTATGATAATATGAATTTGATTCTTCCAACAGTCATGGAGAAGTTTCTAGGTGAAGAACAGATACCAAACTGTAAGGGGCTACTTGGCCTTCTTTAAGGGATTCCAATATATCTTAATTTTTTTGGACTTACTCTCATGAAAATGTATACACAAACAAATTTATTGGTAATGGTCAAGTCATTTCCTTGTATCTTGTACTTCACTAATGAACGAGTTGCTGTTGCTTTCTTTATGAGATCTGCTTATGTATGAAATTAATACAGGTCTCATTGGACTTCATTTTGCAAAGACGAAAAATAATTAGCTCTCAGTTTCATTATAGAATTCTGAAATATTTGCTCTTAATGTAAGTAAGATCGACAAATAATTAGCTCTCAGTTTCATTGTAGAATTCTGAAATATTTGCTCTTAATGTAAGTAAGATCGACGCCAAACAAGCTCTAGTCTTTAGCTAAAAGGAAAATAAGAACAATCTGCAATAAAAAGACCGGGAGACACTAGAAGTATATTGGACTTGATTTATTATGTAATTTATTTATCAAAATCTTTAAATTGTAGTACTTATATAGTTTGTAATCCCAGACAGATTGTTAATTTGGTACCTTGGAAATTAATTTAGACGGATTAGAAGAATAATTATGGTTAGTTTTGCATTTAGGTCTAACTTGAGCAGTCATTTCCCATCATCTATAATTGTCAGCGTCGTTTGTTCCTTTTTCTAAATTGATAAATTAGTTTTTACGCCTAGATAATAGTTTCTCTCTCGGTAGTCTAATATTATTTTGATATTATACCGATGCATATTGAAAGCGATAAAACTTGTTACATATTATTCTAGCACCAAAATATCCTACAAGCATTAGACAAAATAATCCTAGAGTCCACCACGTAACATATCATTAGCATTAATAAAGATGATTATAAAAAAACAAAAAACAAAAACCTAAAGGGCCTTTATATGAAAATGTTAAGGAAAAGTTATGTCAAGGCGGCAAAAAATAAATTGATGTATGGAAGCCCCTTTTATGATTTCTAGTATGTAACAACCCCTCATACATTAGCAACTTGTGACCCCCTCCATAACCTTGGAGATTACCAAAAAAAAACCTTAATTTCTCTAAATTTCTTCCCAAAATTTGTCTTGGGTTAGGGTAATAATTATAAAAAATGGTCGAAAACCCTAATTTGTCGACGAGGGAATTGAACACTGACGACTATGAAATGGTTCATTGCACATGTATGTCTGCATTGAACGACTACCCTTATCTATCGACGATGAATGCTAACTGAGAATCATCCCCCTCCGGATCCTTATCCATCGCTAGTTCCTCTTCCCCCATGTCTACTTTATTTGGGAATTACGACAACAATGATGCCACAGAGGCCCTCTGGGGCATGAAAAAGAGTGAGCCATTTAGAGAACGGAGGAAGGGGCGTTCGAAAGAGGATGTTCCATGTACAATGATATTCATTGATTGTACAATATTAACAATGGATGTCAATAATATTCATTGAATGTTAGGTTTAGGCCATAATTGTCAATTTTAATATTTGATCAATTAATAATATACAATGGATATTAGTTTAGACCATTTTAATAATTTTTTTGGATTTTAATTTGTGTGAAATTATCATCTATGAAGTATAGACTTATTGTTTGGACTTAGTTCATTGTGAATTTAGTATAGACCAATTGTTTGAAAAGTTAAAGAATTTGTAAAATGTAGAATTACTATGAACTATGATGAATCATATGTGAATTTTAGCAAATGGATGTTACATGTAATATTTATTGATAAGTGTAATAATAGGTTGCCAAATATATTCAAAGAATATCAATGTTAGGCCATAACTATTAAGTTTTAGCATTGCATGTTAATAATTATTAACGGATGTTAACTTTTAAGTATTAGAATTGGATGCTAACATTGTTCATTGATTTTTAAGTTTCCATAATTGTTAAATTTAAGCTTTGGATGTTAATATTGTTCATTGGTTGTAAAGTTTTAGAATTGAATAGTTGTTAAGACTAATTATTTATTTTTCAGGAAAAAGAATAACAGTTGTAGCTGAAATCAGGCCTACAACAAGTTTTAGTGCCTATTATGATTTATGAAATAGCATGAACCGCAGATGAAGCAACGACACTGGGATACCTATGAGGGCTATAATTTTGAACATTATGTAATATGTGTGCCTCCAGCACTTGATCGACCAACACTAGAACTTGTATTGATGCTAAAACAAGAAAAAAGATTGTGAACTTTGAATTGGAGCGGGTTCATGAGCATACGGAATTCCCAATTGATGGGGAATTAATTTATTCAAATGGAGACCCATATAACAAAATATGGAGGGAGTATTTTGTAGGAAAAAAGGAACTGATGAAGGTAAATAAGAAACCAGGAAGGGCAAGAGAAGGAAGCAACATATAGCATTAGAAGGCAAGTTGAAGAGTTATTGGAAACTCTTGTTGAGTCAAATGTAGAGAAGGGTGTTCAGAACTTTGGGTTACTATAAATTGTTGGATGTCTCCAAAGATATTGTTTTGATGATAATAATTTATATTATGTGTGCTATATATAAGTATGCTAACTTGTAAATGTAGATATCAACTTTAAACATGAATAAGACATATGGACAAGTACAAGATGAGTTCAAGATATTGTGAAGTATTGAAGATGAGAGATCAATATAAATTTTTATATCTTCTGTACTTAGAAAATTTGTACAAGCCTTGATCACTCACACACACACATTTAGAACATACTAACACATGCTTAGTGTATTGGTTAACAACAGAAATCACCTATGTTAACCATTAGAGTTTATAGTTAATTTACAAGTCTTAACATATTGCATTCGTATCATTTTTACCACTTAATAGTCGACTAATTAGAATAGTAATAGACTATCAAACCTTTGTGTCAAAATATAAGTTTCTATCGTTTTACAGAATAGCTGACTAATATACAATGCAGTCGACTACTTAAGATTTAGACATATTTCAAGATTCTGTATATTATAATGTAGTTGACTACTATGCATATTATAGTCGACTACTAAGATCTTACACTTAAATTCAGTTTCTGTCAAATTACAGTGTAGTCGACTACTATGACTATTAGTCGACTACATAGACAGTTTCTGACTTTTCAAATTTTAAAATTGTGTCTGTTTTTAGCCGTTTATATCCATCTCTTTGACTGAAAAAGTGTCTTTTCAAAGGGATATATATAAGTTACATGTTCACAAAAATACATATATTATCTATCTATAAGCTTTGACTTCTTAACATTCTTAAGAGAGAAAAAGTTGAGGAAAATCATTTTCTGATTTTTTGTGCCTTTTAGATTAATCCTACATACAAATTTCTTAGGCAATTTCTAGAGATTAAAAAAAGATTCCTAAGGTACTGTTACACATCACAATGCATCAAGGCTTATAGGAATTGTTGTTGTTAATTCATAAAAGTTCCCTCACGGGTTTTGAGAGGTGTTGATCTCTTGGTGTAGAGATTGTGTGGCAATTTGTATGGTTTTGCAAATTGGTCAAGTTTGCTTTTTGATTTTGTAATTGTTTTTCAAAATTATAGTGGAAATCTCAAGCGAGATTTGCTTGGGGGCTGGATGTACATCGGGAAGGTGGAACTAATATAAAATCTCTCATTTGTGTTGACTATTTTCTGTGATTTGATGCTATATTTATTGCAATTTATAATCTATTTTGCATAATTTTTATAAAACACTATTCACCCTCCTATAGTGTTTTAGTGTGTTAGATCTGCGATCCTACAAAATCAAGTTGGGGACTTGGTTATCTTGTAGTTGAATGCAAGACCACTGAGACCAAATGGGTTTTCAACATCAAGCAGAATGGGACAATCAAATAGTGCATGTCAAGCTTGATGATGGAAAGGATGCACCCAAAGTTGTTGGGTGGATGATAATGAGATGTTCTCCATAGAAGAGAATCATCTTTCACTGAATATTGACTCTTATAGCATTTATGGATCCTAGACTAGTCCAGATAAATGCTGAGATAGCTTTTCACTATGAAAATAGGAATAGCAGATCTATGTGGATCGACGTATATGTTTTAAAGTCAAGGGACTTGAGCACAAGGTGCCTAAATTAAACACGTCTACCTATGACTTAAAACATTATTTCAACGTGTAGTATTATGATTATATTACATCATGCTGGCTTATGATTTTATGATAATCGATAAAGGCAATAGTGTCTACCTACACAAAGTCTATCGTCATATGTCAGTAGCATATTATTAGCAGGGCACAGCATGGAGACTACATGGACTCCAATTACTAAGAGTTAGGCTCTAAGTATAGAACAATGTCCCAACATTAAAGTAGAGAAGAAGTGAATGTTGATTATCCCTTATAGGAATGTGGTCGATAGTCATGTATGCGCACCAGACCCAACACAGCCTTTGCAATAGGATTGATGAGAATGTATCAGTCCAATCCTAGTATGACTCACTAAGATGAGCCAAGAGGATCCTCAGATATTTGATTGAGATTGTACTTATGCATTGCGCTTTGGTAGAATTGACACTTGTCTACGGTATATTCAGATGTCAATTGGGTCGACAATCTGGATGAGCGAGTGTCGTCTTCTGGTCATAGTTTTTTAATGAATGGCAGGGCTATTTTTATGGAGTAGTAAGAAGTAGTAATATATAGCCTATTTTCCCTAAGAGTGGAATATGTGGTGATATACACAATAGCACTGGAGGCAATCTTGTTTTGCAGATTCTCAGGGAATCTAGCTATAGTACAATATGCAGGTAATGATGTGATTCTCTATTATGATAGCATGTCGACTGTTGGTTATTTGATAGACCCAAATTAGTTTGGGAAATCAAATATAAGCTAGATTAGGTACCATTTCATTAAAGGCTAAGAGAAGGAATAGGTTGTGTTGTGTGTATCTCTACTAGTCAGATGATCGGGGATCTACTGATAAAGAGAACAGCTAGGGAATGGCTAGTGCATCACACTTGAGTCTTAGAGGCTATGTCTTTAGTGACGATATTTTAATTTAGACCTCAGTCACTTTGGATATTATGGATGAAGGCTTTATAAAACATTATATTTGTTTTGGTTCTTTTCTATGTATGCATATCTAAGATTCTTAATGTCTTATTATTGCTTGATAATCACGGCATGTAGTATATGAGTATATAATGTGTACATGATACACAAAGAGCATTGGGTGCACCATTAGAAAGTTACATCAACATGTAGGAGCTCTTATCACACAAGAGATCTCTTTCAGAGCTATGGTAATTGCCGAACCTGAGTTCAAGTGTTGGATGTCATTAGGCTTGGAGCAATAACAACATTATTATATTATTGGATATGATGATTGTGGGAGGACAATATTGGTCGCCTTGACTGGGTCAGGATGAGGTTGTTGTATACTTATACGTTGATGTGACCGAAGTGGAAACCCCACGTCTACTTTGCCTGTTTACTATCAGCTAGACTTAGGGTTTGACTTGGCGCACGAGGTGCGGGCGTCTTGGGAGATCTCAAGCATATCGAGGGGTAGTATGGCCTATTCGTGGGAAAAGTCGGGTTGATCTTCTTTGATGAGTTCATTACAACTTTATGCGTTACAATGAATTCAAAAGTTCATCTTTTGATAAGACTTGATTACAATGAAAATCAAAAAAGGAAAATTTACAATTTTTTCCTGAAACAAACACAGGACCCTGTTTATCAGACTCCTGTTTGTGTAGGATCTTTGCCTGTGTCGGGGTTTATCTGTGGATCATCGCATGATCTGATCTGGTGTAAGATCTACACGATCAAGGAGATTATTTCGCGAAGGAAATAATCACCAAAGTGAGTGAAATCGACCAAGCGAAATAACCACTCTTCTTGGGATCAAAACAAAGTTTAATTCGGAGGGGTTGTGTGTAGATCCGTTCCTTAGATCTCTCAAACTTCTTCACTTTATGCTGACAGGTTCACTGAGATCTCGGATCTTGCTGTCGGATCTAAGTGTGGATCGCTGTTGAATCCAGCAGAGCCTTCCCTTCTCGCCAAAAAGTCCCCATCTTGAAATGAGACCCCCCTTGTATTTATAGGCTTTGATGCTGGTCAGATCTGCGCCTAGCCACCTCTTGGTGGCTAGGCGATCGCGCCGCTACTCGGTGGCTCGGCATTGGCCGAGCCACCATTTGGTGGCTA
>JBAKGM010000139.1:35963407-35973678 GCA_037177215.1 Asparagus racemosus
TAGACAAATTTCAAGATTCTGTATATTAGAGTGTAGTCAACTACTATGCATATTATAGTCGACTACTAAGATCTTACACTTAAATTCAGTTTCTGTCAAATTACAATGTAGTCGACTATTATGACTTTAGTCGACTACATAGACAGTATTTTGACTTTTTAGATTTTGAATTTGTGATTGTTTTTAACCGCTTATATCCGTTTCTTTGGCTGAAAAAGTGTCTTTTCAAAAGGATATATATAGGTTACAAGTTCAGAAATATATACATGTTCCCTATCCATAAGCTTTAATTTTTTTAACATTCTTAAGAGAGAAAAAGTTCAGAAAAAGCATTCTTTTATTTTTTGCCTTGAGATTAATGCTACATACAAATTACTTGGGTATTTTCTAAAGATTAAAAAAGATTCCTAAGGCACTGTTACACATCACAATACATCAAGGCTTATAGGAATTGTTGTTGTTGATTCATGAAAAGTTCTCTCTCAGATTTTGAGAGGTGTTGATCTCTTGGTGCAGAGATTGTATGCAATTTGCATGGTCTTGCAAATTGGTCAGATTTGCTTTTTAATTTTGTAATTGCTTTTCAAAATCATAGTGGAATTTTCAAATGGAACTTGCTTGGGCACTGGATGTACACCGGGGAGGTAGAACCAGTATAAATCTCTTGTTTGTGTTAGTGATTTTTTGTGATTGATGCTATCTTTATTGCAATTTATAATCTATTTTGCATAATTTTTAATAGAACTCTATTCACCCCCTAGTGTTTTAGTGTGTTAGATCAACGATCCTACACAAATTTTAAATCAATGTGCAAAGATTTGGTGCCCTAATGGTTCACAATGCATGCCAAGGCTATTGTTTTGATATGTGGATAACATTGATAGAGTCAAGAGTATTGCACTGGGCAAATTTATTTTTAGTGAGACGAAGAAAATTATTCAAATTGCTTTGGAAGGAATAAGAAAAGCAAGAATTACATACGCACTTGGATGCATTTCACTTATTCCCGTAAATTGCATAATATACTGTTTTTGTTAAAGTTTTGTAGAGCATGTTAATTTTGTTTGTTCATGTTATACACATTATTTTCTATTTGTGATTGTTAATTGTGATTGCCTTTTGATAGCTATGTAACTATGAGATGAACGACATTAAAAATATGCCCTTAATACTAGATGGAAGCCTCCGCAGACTAATTAGGTAATGAGGGGAGAGAAGGCTGGATCCATGAAAAGGGAGACGATTACTTCAAAGGTGGAGAAAGCTAGCACCAATTTGCGGAGAAACTTATTACTAAAGTTGGCCCATGGAGTGCAAAAACCCCACTAGAAAGCCCAATTTGAGGAAGGATGATATATCTCGCCAGGGAAGAAAAGAAATTCTATAGTCACCATGATAGTAAAACTGAGGAGTAATTTGTGCCCAAGAAGGTTTGAAAAAAGATGGAGGAGAAACCAAAAAAGGGTAGGGAGAAAAATAAGAGCTCTTAATTAGGCTATGTAAGATTTTAAGTTTTCTACTCAATTATTGAAGTTGTTAATGTTTTAAGCAAACCAATTAACCTTGGTCATTAGTCGTTAACCTTTCTAGTTGCTTGTTAACTTTGATCATTGCTTGTTAACCTTGAGCGATGCATGTTAACCTTAATCCTTACTTGTTAATTTTAGAAAGTTCATGATAAGTATTGTTATAAAACTATTTTCTTTGATACTTACTTGTTAATTTAATTGATGGGCATTTTATATCCTTTTCAAATTGTTGCTCGAAAGATCTGTGATGCTTTACAAAAGGAAGAGGAAATAGAGAAGTTATCCATTAACGAACAACCTTGTTTTTGGAGAAATTCTGCTAAATTTAATTATAAATTGCTTAATGCATGCAAGGGAAGTAAGCATTTTCAATGGAAAGCTTGTGCAAAGAAGATTCGTACACTTAACAAAAAAGTTAAAAGCTATGAAGGGACCAGTAATATCATTGAACCTGAAGTAATAAAGGAGAACGTAAAAAAGTTCATGCTACAAAATAATAGGCATACAAAGGCAACTGCAAAGGGAAAGAAAAATGATACAAATTCTTTTGCTCGGGAGGATGATCAGGGAGGATTTGATAATGATTTCATGTATGATTATGGTGATGGAGCCTGTTGATGTCTTGAGACCCAACAACAAGATTAGCGGGTAATCCCAATTTTAGCGATGGGGCTTAAGGTCGATATGTGTGATGTGGGTTCCCTCATCTCTTTTAAAGATTGGTCCCTTGTCTGTATAAGAGAGCTGCACAATAACACTCACTAGAGGACGGGAGTTGGTTCTCCAGTGGTTTCTCTGACAGTCAAGTCAGTATTTGAGCTTGAGTGGAGAAGATACTAATGAACTGAAAATAGTTCTAAGTACACAGAAGTTGCATACCTGTGGCCCCAAAGGGGGCCTAAGGATTCCCCCGTGCTAGTGAGCGATGAGCCTATATTTATACCAGGTAGAAGGGTAGAAGTGTCCGATTGAGTCCAGACTGGTAGCTAAATAGGATGGTAGCTTCTAGGTATTGGCTATTGAGAAGGATGAGTCACTATGTATTTGAGTGATGGTGATTGAGGTGGTATGGTGCTGACTAAGGGTGATAAATCATGAGGACTTTCGAGGTCGAAGCTTTCGAAGACAAACCGCCACTTGAGTCGGCTCTGCGAGCGAGTCAACAAGTATCGCCTTTATTATCGGCCTCGCGAGTTGTCAACCTAACCTCAAGTGAGTGAGGGGGTTGACTCCAATGATGTGGTCGAGTGAGAGTTGGTCTCGACTAGGACCTACTAGGGAAAGGATAAGTGCTTGTAGTGCTCGAGTCAGCCTATCTGGGGAGTGAGCTGATCTGGCGATTAGTGTCAATGTGAGACACGTGTCGACTCTAAAAGGAGGACTGGTATTTAGTGTAATTATTTTCAGTGTAATTATTGTCATAACACTGGCCCCTTTTGCTTAGATTTGGGGTAGCTGAGTCCGAGTAAAATAGGATTGTAGCTGGCTGGGTCCCGAAGTGCATTTATGAGGAGTGCTGAAGAGTCTTTTCGAATGTGATGTTGCTGATGTTAGAGGATAATTCCGGGCGGCCATTACTTTGATTCTCGTGTGAAGATCGTGGGCCAATCACTATGACAGGATCTTCAGTTTTGGAGTGGTTGCCTCAAAGTCTGGGATTGATCGCGACCGTTGATTCAGAATTGGGTCAGCCGCTGTGATCTCACCACCTGCCGTTTCTGATACCTATAAGTATGGCTGCTGCAATATGGGAGAGGCTCTTCTGCTCACACATATTCTCGAGCTCTTTGACTGCTAATGAACTTTGATCTTCTTTGACTTTCTTCTCCAACAAACTTCCAGATCAGATGGCCTCTTCAACTCCGTCAGTTAGGAATGAGACTAGAATCAGTCAATTGCAAAACTTTCACTCCAAGGTGCTGACATCCCAAGGGCATATACTCTAACGGCACCGGCAAAATCACATGTGGTATATGATCATGGTGATAGCCTAGCTCTGGAGTACTTAAAGCACCTAGAGTATGGGCTATGCTTGCCGCTACATCCCTTCCTCCGCCGATTCTTTGAGGCGTTGAGGGTGTCTCCATCGTAGATGAAGCCGAACTCCATCGCCACATTAGCTGGGTTCATGGTGATTTGTCACTGGCTAGGAGTCATCCTGACTTTGGGGATCCTCGACCACCTTGTCTGCGTTAAGGTGAGCCAGCGAGAAGCTCACTACTACCTCTAAGTTTTGGAGGGCAGTAAGATTATTGCCAACGCTCTTGATTCCAACAAGGATTGGAAGAAGAAGTTCTATGAATGTCTAGGGATGACTCTAACTTGGGCTGCTCTAGCTGGCCTGAGATCAAGAAAGATGCTTTGAAGCCAGGGCCACTATCGAGCACCGAGAGGCAGGCGCTCGAGATGATCAAGGTGTATACTGGTTCTTACTAGATTGAGGACCTCTTTGATAGCTAGATCATTCGAGTTGTTAGTATCTATTTTGAGCCTCCTACTGTAGAGGACGAGGCTCGAGTGGCAGCAATGGTGCTGGGCTCTAATGAGGCTAAGGCAATGCCAATGGCTCCACCTACTCAAGCTCAGGAATGGCCTTCGACGAGACCAAAGAAGCACCTCTACCCATATTTGACCCCTGAGGAGGCTGCAGATGTCCAGGCTCAGGCGGCCGAGATAGCCACTCGGCTGGCAGGGTTAGGGGTCACCACTGCCCAGGCTGAAAGAGCTGAGAATAAGAAGCGGTTGAGAAAGGTGGGCAACCGAGGCCCTAAGGGGGTGGTTGAACCCGTGACAGAGGTAAGAGCGTCCTCCACCATTTTGGGGCATGCCTCAGGCTAGCCACCTGCAGAGGTTCCACTTGCTCAGGCAATGGAGGAGGCGACTACTACTGCTATTGTTGTTCTGACTAAAGAAGCTGAGATTATCATAATCGATGACAGGTCCCCTAACTAAGAAGAGGGGGTTGAGATCCATATGGCTGAGGTTGAGGAGGCCGAGACCACAATTGAGGGCGAGGCAGCACCAGATACTCCTGCCGAGTCTACTCATTAGTAGGGGAAAGAGCCGGCTGCTGAGGGCATGCTTGCTACCTAAGGGCTTGGGTGGTCGTCTCCTAATCACATCGATAAAATCGTGGTGAAAAATAAGATCATCTGAGGATGCTCCTGATGGGGTCTTCTGAGCTGGTCCCTGCTATGATTGAGAGCCGCCTGAGGAGTTTAGATACAAGCATAGGCGGTATCTTGACAAGAGGGGGTTAGTCCTGGAGTCCCAACTCGTCCAATCTCAAGTAGTCTAATAATTCTACCTTGATCGCGATGAAGAGATCTTGGGGGAATTTCCATATGTCAGCCTCCACCAATGCCTCAAGAGCTACATGGTCCATGGGGCTTTGGTGGAGCAGGACTTGTTCGGCCGCTATGGGCGAGCCCAAATCTTTCCTCAAGCTTCAAGGGGAGGTAGAGGCCTAGAAGGCTGACCAGGAGAAAGCTCTTATGGCGCTATCGACCAAGGAGGAGGAGCTAACCATCTCAAAGCAGGGTGATGCTAAATGACGCCGAGAAGTGGAGACGTAGGATAAGATGGTTGATGGCATGAAGACTTCTACAGTAAGAAGTCAGTTGAAATTGGCAAACTTAAGGAAGACCTCGGCCATCTTGAGCACGAGCTCCTCGAGCGAAATGATAGGATGGCAAATTTGTCTGAGGAGGTTGCGGCAGGGAAGTGAGAGAGGCTTGATGCCCAGGAGCAAGCTTGACTAGATCACTTGGTTGCCCAGATCCTACTAGCCAAGTTGAAGGAGGAGCAGATAGCTCTCTAGAAGCTCAGGCAAGAGAATATCTAGGCTACCCTAGAAGCCGAACAGTAGCGCGAGTCATTCCTCACTGAGATCCAGTCTCTGCGAGTCCGCCTTGCTTTCCTAGAGTCTGAGGCCCATGGCTTCGAGGTCGTTGAAAGCTATCACCACAGCACTCTCGGAAAGGTGGAGGTGGTATTGGCTTGCAAGGTAGGGTATGATTTTCTCGAGGCCCAGCTCCCGGCCGATCTTCAAAGTGAACATGCCCAATTCCACTATCCTCTAAGGGTTGCCAACGCCTGGATGTGCTCTTGGAGATAGAGAAGTAGGGAGGGGGCTTGCGCTCGATGGTGGGAGTAATTCTGAGGATAGCGAAGGGTTTGCCGAGGAGGCTGGTGAGGGCTCGGCTGGTGATAGCTAGGTGAGTGAGTCTAGAGCAAAGAAAGGCGAAGGGGCTGAGACCGAGGTTCAGTCGACTCCCTTGCCATCCACTGTAGCTGCTCCTCCTAGTTCGACTCCTACTCCTGGTGTCGATCTACCTGCACCTCCTAATCCTAATCGTCTCCCAAGTCTAACCTCTTAAAGGCTCCATTGTATCTTTGTTGTTTGTTTTTTTTTGGCAACACTCCTTTTGCACTATAAACAATTTTCAATATATGAATAAAAGAATATTTTTTTGTTAACTTGAACTGTGTATATTTGAGATTGCGTTCTTGTGTGAAGAGTCTCCAATCTACTAAGTATGAATTTGTGGGGTCAAGATGACTCGACTTGAAGTGTGGCGAGTAGGATGACTCAGCCTCGTGCCTTGGGTTTACTCGTGTTGACACCAAGGTCTTGGGGTACGTGCCTTGGTCTTAGAAAGGTGCTAAGGTCTTTTTTTCAATGACGTGCCTTGGTGTTACCCTAAATAGGAACTAAGGTCTTTGTGTCGGAGTTGACTAAGCTGATGATGTGCCTTGGTATTACCCTGAATAGGAACCAAGGTCTTTTGGTACGTGCCTTGGGCTTAGGAAGGTGCCTTGGTATTTTTGTCGATGACGTGCCTTGGTATTACCCTAAATAGGAACCAAGATCTTTGGTATTGCCCTGAATAGGAACCAAGATCTTTGTGTTAGAGTCGACCAAGTTGATGATGTGCCATTGTATTACCCTGACTAGGAACCAAGGTCTTTGGGTACATGCCTTGGGCTTAGGAAGGTGCCAAGGTCTTTTTGTCAATGATGTGTATTGGCATTACCCTGAATAGGAACCAAGGTCTTTGGGTACGTGTCTTGGGCTTAGGAAGGTGCCAAGGTCTTTTGTTGATGACGTGCCTTGGTATTACCCTGAATAAGAACCAAGGCCTTTGTGTCAGAGTTGACCAAGTTGATGACGTGCCTTGGTATAACCCTGAATAGGAACCAATATCTTTGGGTACATGCCTTGGGCTTACGAAGTTGCCAAGGTCTTTTGTCAGAGTCAACGTCTGGATATAGGTACATAGCATAAAGAATATCTTATTTGAAGATAGTATCTTTAATTTGTTACCTTGGACGTAGACATGAGAATGATGCCAGGATTAGTGGCAGAAGTAGGATGAGTTGATGGAGATCGAACAACGAAAGTTGTGTACATTGTTAGTTCATAGTATAAAAATATCTCTTATTTATAAGTGGAATAACGATGACCATATCTTAGAGAGGTAGTCCCCAAAATGTTCGTGGTAAACATGGCGCTTTAGAGTACCAGAATGGCAGCTTCTTATCTTCAAGATTTGAGCATAAGAGGTTGTCCGCTCTTTTGCAAAGAAGAGATGAAGAGGCTCCACGGTGGGTGACATAGTGTTGATGTCCTGAGACCCAACAGCGAGATTAGCAGGTAATCCTGAGTTTAGCGATAGTCTTAGGGTCGATATGTGTGATGTGGTTTCCTTCATCTCTTTTGAAGACAGGTCCCTTGTCTGTATAAGAGAGCTGCACAATAACACTCATCAGAAATATAGAGTTGAGTTCTCTGGTGGTTCCTCCGACGGTCAAGTCAATATTTGAGCTTGAGTGGAGAAGATACTAATGAACTGAAAATAGTTCTAAGTACACAGAAGTTGCATACCAGTGGCCCTGAAGGGGGCCTGAGGATCCCCTCCGCCAGTAGGCGATGAGCACGTATTTATACCAGGCATAGGGGTAGAAGTGTAACTCTAGCCGAGTCCAAACTGACAGCTAAATAGGATTGTAGTTTCCAGGTGTCGGCTACTAAGAAGGATGATGGATTTGAGTGACTGTGATTGAGGTGGTATGGTGCTGACGGATGGTGATAAATCGTAGGACTTTCGAGGTCGAAGCAATTATGATGATGGATAGCTTTTGGCAAGGTTTTTGAAGACATACCGCCAATTGAGTCAGTTCTATGAGAGGGTTGACTTATCACCTTTATTGTTGGCTCGCTAGTTGTCGACCTGACCTCGAGTGAGTGAGGAGGGTCGACTCTAAAGATGTGGTCGAGTGAGAGCTAGTCTCGACTTGGACCTACTAGGGAAAGGATGAGTGCGTGCAGTGCTCGAGTCATCCTATATGGGGAGTGAGCTGATCTGGTGATTAGTATCGATGTGGGACACATGTCGACTCTAAAAGGAGGATTGGTACTTAGTGTAATTATTGTCATAACAAAGCCAATATTGGAGAGGAAGGTATGCATATTGAGGAGAAGGTTGTAGCAAAAGAAAAGTAGAAGATGAATGAGGAAGAAGAGAAGAAGAACAACATTGAGGTGAATGAAGAAGAAGAGAAGAAGAATAACATTGAGGTGAATGAAGAAGAAGAGAAGAAGAACAATATTCAAGAAGAAAATACAAGTGAGAAAGTAGTTGAACAAAAGGAGATGAAAAGCTATAGTAAGAGGTACAAGAAAGTGGCCACAAAGATGAGGACAAGGGCACCAAGTAAGAGGGTTAGGCTAAGATCACAACTAATCTGAAACATATTCATTGAAGGAAATGAGGACAAGAAAATAGAGGGAGATCAAATTGAAATACCCATCTGTAAAAATGATGAGGAAGAAGCAATTAGATACTACTACAAATCTGAATACTGCACTTAGGATTTGTTAAAGAACAATAAAATGAAGGAGGAACATGCTCTTTTGAAGGTGTTAGGGTATTCCTAAAGGTTTAGATTTTAGAATACATGTAATAGATAGTACTGGGACTTTCATTCATAACTACAACATACCTGAGTATGTCGCGTCAAAGCTCGCACTAGATGAGAACAGATGACTCTCACATTATTGCAAGTAAAAATGTCATCAATAAGTTTCATTTTATACTTTCCTGTTAACTTATCCATCACCTATTAATTTTTACCAGTAGATGTTAAGTATTATCTATAATTGTTAGTCTTGGGAAATAGGTATTAATTTATACCAGTATATATTAACCTTTGGTAGTAGATGCTAATTATCAGGGTAGCTATTAATGTTGGTCAGAAACTATTAATTTTTAGGAGTAGATAATAATTGTCCACATATGTTAACTGTCTTAAGTTCATGTTAATATTGTCAGTATTTGTTGTTTTATCTTATATCATACTATTATTTTTATTGTCAGTATTTGTTGTTTTATCTTATATCATACTATTATATTTTGTACTAAAGGTTGACATGTTTCATTTCAAGAGGTATATTATTGTCGATACATTAACCAGTAGTATTGACATATTGGAGCTTCTTTATTTGCTACGTGGAGGATGACTCGATGATATGGTAACTACACAACCATCTATAATGTTTTTAGTCTCTCTCAGAAAAATAAATTTAAATATTTTTGTGGAAGCTTTGCATGCCACAGAGGCATTAATAGATAGATTGAGCACCTGGTTGCAGAAACTAGAAAATAGTTCATTGAATAAGGATTATGGAATCATATGAGCTTCCTTCAGTTTAAGCACCAGACTAAAGGACTAATTCTTTTCAACTATATTTTATAATTGACATTACACTTCCTTGATTGAAATAAAGCATAGCCTTTACGCTGAGATCTATTGATCATTTATACAAAAATATATTTCTGTGTGTAGGAATATTCTATTGGTCCCCCTTGTGCGCTAGGACCACTAGCATCTTGCTGAAGTTAGGTTAGATGAGGAAGTTGTTAAGCACTATAGCTTGGTTGATCATAGTACTTACCTTGAACTAGTGAATAGAGTAATCAACTACATGGATTATATGAAGGCTCGATTTGATCCGCAGAATATTTAGAGAATATACAAATATGAGGCCATCCCTTACGAGCCCTAAAAAGGATTGTTAGTATTATATTAACACAATCAGTTTTACTTTTTCTTTTCAATATAATATTTAACTAACTTGCTATGTTCTCTCATGTAGTTATGACAATGGGATTTATGCCTGCTTATATATACAGATTATACTCCTTGGTCTTGATACAAGTCAAGTTATTCCTCCCAATAATTTGTTGGATGTTGTACATGACAGGCTTGCAACAGCATTAATAATTGAAGGACATGATTAGGAGAAGCTTGCAAGGGCACTAGAGGAGGATGATCCTGAATTTGTACCAAAAAATAATGAGGGGGGAAAGGATAATGAAGCATAGATTGTAAAAACTTATGTTGATATATTTTTTGTGACTGTTTTGTGTAATTAATAATACATTTGGATGCCTAACATTTGGTTGATCATGTTTTTGTGATTACTGTCATTGTGTATGTAGTATTGTTATTGTGGATTTGGTATTCTTGTTGTGTATTTGAGAAAGTTAACAGAACTCAGTTATAGTTAACACATACCTGAGATAGTTACATGATCTACATATAGTTAGCATATACTAGATACAGTTAAAAAATACCTAAGATTGTTAACAAGATCTACATATAGTCAATAGGTACTAGTTAAAGTTAACACATACCGGAGATAGTTAATATAATATAATATTATATATATATATACAT
>JBAKGM010000139.1:35973778-35991068 GCA_037177215.1 Asparagus racemosus
TGACTGGTGCTTTTTTGTCTTTTGGCTTGGCTCTTTTCTGCTCGGCATTCCAATCTCAATCTGAACTCTCAGATTTGGAGACTCCCTATCTCTCTGCAAACTCTTGCATTGTAGCCGTACGCAAGCGAGCTCATCTCGGGAAGAACCGAACTCAAGCACATCGGAGCTTCTACCGTGTACTGAAGCTCTCCGCCCGCCACGTCGATCGGAACATCCAAGGGAAGCAAACTCAACTCGAGCATCGAGGGAGGCATCATATCGCTACCAACGAACCCACGTTAAAAACAAGAAGGGCCTACCCTTCGCTTCTGTTGTAAAGAACGACTCTTGGTTATTTGTAATACACAATTTGATAAATACAGACCCGAGACCCGGATTTTTACCCCAAACAATCTTCTCAAGATTGCAACTTCTAGAACATACATAACCTTATACCCAATTGATAAAATAATAAAAATGTTAAATTTAAAATGAAAAAATGATCAAAATAAAATTAATGTAAATAATATATAGAAAATAATTGTTTTTACACATATGATCATTCTAATCGAAAATCTTAAAGGCAATGAATATACAAGAGAATGGCTTGGGCGCAAGGATGGGGGATTAGGCATATCATGAAGGACTTGTGGTGAAGATAGAGGGACTGGTGAAGAAGGGAGGGAGGAGAAAATTAGGAGAGAAACGGGAAGAAGTGAGATGGGCGGTTTATAAGGATAGAGGAAGAGAGAACGTGAAAATATTGTCTCAGAAAATATTTATCTAGATATTACAGGTTTTCGAATTTAAATTTTAACCATTTTGGGATATTATTAAGATAGGATATGTTTTAGAAATAGAAATCTTTTTAAAATCACATTGATGGGCCCATGATTTAAGGAATTAGTGATTCAACTATTCTTAAAATTGAAAATATCTATTCTTTAACAATATGTCTGCGAAATTTAAGTAGATGTAGTATTTTGATTTATTAGAATACACACACGCACGCATATATATACATGTATACACACACATACACCACCCACACACACACACACACATATCATACTCCCTTTAAAAGTGAGAGTTTGGGGAAAAAATTCATTGATAAAAATACCATTGATCTTTTTAGATATTACATTATTATCTTATGAGGGAGCATATCCTATGAGATGCAAGTTTTTCATAGGATATAAGATGCACATATCCAGATCATTTATTTTAATCTAAGGGCTTGTATGGTACAACGATAAAGTGGGTTAAACTTTGTCCTGGTAAACTTTCTCTTACCTTTAACCAAGTTTTTTATCATGTTAAAATTTAACCATTGTTAAAAGTTTAACCACATATGAAGATAAACTTTAACCAAATGAAGGCTATGATAAAAAAGGGGGGGAGTTTAGTCTTGGTTCATTTAACCATTTGCACTTATAAGTAACCTCACAAAAATTTCAAAACTTACCAAAAAGTCCCTAAAATAAAAAAATTACAAATATCCCCTTGTATAAGAAAATCTCAAAAAACAACTTCCCAACAATTCCAAAACTACAAAAACAACTTAAAAATCTCAAAAATTGTAAAAACACCCTAGAAGCCTGAAAACATCAAACCAAATAGTACACTGGAAAAACTAAAAATTACAAATAGTTCCTGTAAATTTTTGATTTACAAACCGAAACCTACAAAGTTGAAAAAAAACCCTAAAAATGTAAAATTTTCTAAAAACTCCCTGAATTGTTTTCACCTACAAACAGTAAATTAAAAATCTCAGATTACAAATAGTCCCTTGAAAATTTAGAATTTACAAACAAACCTTAAACTTTCAAAAGCTACAAAAACACCCTAAACTTTTGACATCAAGAAACATCCCTAAAAATATAAAAAATTATAGAGAGATGTTTTTTGTAATTTAAACTTTGTAATTTTAATTTTGAGAGTGTTTTGAGCAATTTTTAAAACTTTCGGGTGTTTTTCTACAAAATAAATTTTTTAAGCGGCTGCTTGTAATCCCTAGACTTTCAATATACTGTTTGTAGGTTTGAAATTCTCATGGTATGTTTTGTAAATTTCAGATTTAGAAGGTGTTCTTTACAACTTTTGAAAGTCTTAGGGTGCTTTCTGCAAATTCTAAAATTTTTTAGGGACAGTTTGCAATCTTAGGTTATCAACTCATTTTATGTAGGTTTGAAATTTTCTATTTTTCATAACTTTTGAATTTTGCGGGTGTTTTTTATAACTTTTGAAAGTTTTAGGGTGTTTTCTATAAATTTCAAAATTTTCAAGGAGCTATTGGTAATTCTTAGATTTCTGTATACTGTATTATGTTTAAAAATTTTTGACTTTTTTTGTAATTTTTTAATTTTAGGTTATAATCTGTGAAAGTTTCAGGGTGTTTTCTGCAAATCCCAAACATTTTAAGGGGATTTTAAGAATGTTTAAAATTTTAGTGTTCTCTGTATATTAAAAATCTTGATGGTGCTTTTGTAAATTCTTTTGAATATTTTGGTTTGAGAATGGAAATGATCCGTTTGAGGTTAAATTTCATCCTTGTTGAAAGGTTATACCAAACATAAAAATATTTCCCCTGCTAATTTTTCTTGGGTAATAATTACCATGCTAAAGTTTAATCCTAATTTCTTTAACCTCATACCAAACAAGCCCTTAGGGGTCAAAATTAATCTGTCCATAAATAGAAACAAATAATTCTCTCCCCTAAGTTTGAATTTTCTCTCTCAATCATGATATGCTCTCTCGTGTCTCTCTCTATCTCAACTAGATTTCTCTCTTTCCTTTCCATGGTATCTCTCTCCTGCAATCATACACTTTGTTCAAAAAAATAACTGCAAGTGAGATGCCTCTGTAATGGCTTGCACCCTCTTAATTAATTACCTGATTTTTATTTGAACATCAAACCAGAAGTTCTTTTAAAATTCATATGCTAGAGAGAGAGAGTGTGTGTGTGTGTCTCTGTGTGTGTGAAGATTAAAATAATAGCTCATGAGTTTAGGACTAAAACAATGTTTCTTTCGTTAGATTAATAGTTCATATGCTAGCCATATAGAGAAAGTTCCTGCGTTTTGATTTCTATGAACATTGAGTGCATAAATCCGTTCAAAATTATATTTCTTCAATAGTTTAGTAATTATTTTATATTGATTTGAATAGAGTGGATTTGTTGAATGTATTAAAAGTGTATCTCATTGTGCAAGAAAATTATACATGGTTTCTCATTCAGGAGTGCCTTGGATGAGGAAGTTTTCTGCATACAATAGAGAGAGAGAGAAAGAAGTATCCGATTGAGAGAGAGTGAAGGGTACAGTAGAGAGAGAAAGATATTTTAGCAGAGAGAAACTGAAAAGATTTGGGGTGGATGAGAATTATTTGTTTCTATTTAAGGATAGATTAATTGTGACCTTCAGATTAAAGTGAATGGTTAGGATTTGTGCATCTCATATCCTACGAGAAACTTGCAACTCATAGGATATATATATATATATATATATATATATTATCGTTGAATTTATTGAATGTTAAATCTCTAGAAGGTGACGTGTGTCTCAACTAACTGTACATCAACTCGGCCCTTATCTCACGAAAACCGACTCGTAAGGTGTCCTCACTCGAACTCTCTCATGAAGATCGACTCATGAGACGTCCTCACACATAACGGCCGAGTCGAAGGGTGTCCTCACTCGGTCTCTCTTGAAGAGCCGAGAAGAAACGCGCTCCTTCTCGAACCTGGTCACTCGGCCTCTCTCGAAGAGTCGAGACGAGCGCTTCTTCTCGAATCACCCGCCGGCGCCATAACCCTCTATCACCATCACAGTAAATACAAGGATGACTCAAATCACCCGATGCCGACACCTGTAAAGTATCAGCTAACTAAGCTGACTATATGGACTCAGCCAAAGTTACACGAATGCCCATGCCAGTTTGGTATTAATAGGCACTTCCCAACTGTCCAAAGGTACGCAATTTTTAGCACCCTAGGAGACTTAAAACTCATTCTATTTTCCTCCACTTCAGTGCATTGCTGACTTGACTTGTCAGAGAGATCACTAGAGAACCTAACTCTGAATCCTCTAACGATATGTGTGTGTGTGTGTATTTATTCGTTCTTGTAGATGATAATTTGACCCTTTATTAGACATTTCACATATACAAATTATTTCTAGCTCTATTAAAGAAACTCGATAAAACTTGCTAATTTATATATTATTTTATTAACTGGTTTGGAGATTTACTTGTAAATAGTAGCAAAAATTTTATTGCTAAAGTTTTTATAATACAAAAACTATATTATCAATTTGGTGACAGATATACCTCGATAAATAATACCCGCAGCAACGACCGGGTTTAATACTAGTTGTTGTGATTGTGAAGACTTCCACTAGAGTCTCAACCGTAGGGCTCTGTTATGTGATATTTTGAGTGGTAAGTGGAGAAAATGATGTTTCGTCATGGTTATGAGATAATTTAAATAATGCATCGTTTGGTGCGCAAGAATCGGATCAAGTAAGAATAGAATGAAGTGAGGAACGGAATGGAATGAGCGTGGGAATGGAATGTTCATGTGCCTGCTCATCTTTGGGTCCGATTAAATAATGAAGCGAGAATGAAAAATCATTCTATTTTTAGTGCGACTAATTAATAAGAAATTATGACATATTTGGTATTATATCTAATTTTTTATGAGAAGTGGAATGAACTTTCCACTCCCGCGTACTAAACGAGGCCTAAGAGAAATGATGATTATGAAGTTGTAGGCGTTGAAAATCGCTTATCAGTATCCAAGCCAGACTCGTGACGGTGGGTTCACAACCGACGACCCATCAAGCGATGCAATCAAGAACCACTGACGACGTAACTGCGCCACAAAACGCATAAAGCGAGTCGACGAACACATGAAGTGGGTCGGCAAGGCGCACAAGTCAACGAAGCGACGTATCGTGGAATAAATCTAGCGACGAAGCTTCAGGATAGCGAGATTCGACAAGGCGAGTCGACCGGACTCGAGCGTTGACGAGATGAACTCAAGCGACGACACTACGCCGATCGGATTCTGGATTCAACGAAACGATCAACCAAGCTTTGATTCGGCACAACCGGACAAAGACGAGCTCAGGTAGAACAACGACGAGTGAATGAACGCTGGAAAACCACAGAAAAGAGGCCAAAACAGCGTCTCGGCCACTTGGCTGAGACACCGAGTGTCTCCGACCACAAACACCCCCCTCCTATAAATAGAGAGGTGGGGGGGGTCTCAATTGTCAGGGGTTGGAAAAATTGGAGATTATTTGTTGCTGGATTCCTGGAGAATTCTTGAGAGCTCTACGCGGTTGTTTGCACAGATCCGAGCACCGACGAAGATCAAAAGTTCAGATCCACGTCCCATGCGCGTGAGGAGTTTGTTCCACGCCAGATCTACATTGCGAGTTAGAGAATCGAGCTCAGATCTACAACAATCTAGGTCAGGTTTGTGGATCTACCCTCTAGGCTAACCTTCGTCTTAGTCTCAGGGTCAGTGCGTGATTTCTCCTAGTAGATCTCACCCACTCCGGCGATCGTCTCCTTCGTGAGATTGATCCCCGTCGGTGTTTTGTTTTCTTCGTGAAATAAACACCCCAGATCTGCAGATCCAGTATCTAGATCTCCACTTGGATCGGGATTACGCGGTGGTCCACGGACAAAACAAGTCCCCGTCATAGGCAAAGATACCCACGCAAGCGAGGATCCGATAAACGAATCTCGCGTTTGTTCAGTTGGGTCAAAGTTGTAATCTTTTTTATTTTTTCATTGTAAGCCTTATAAAAAGGCTATCTTTTTATTTGAATTTTGTTTTAGGCGATTGAAGTTTGTAAGCAATTCAAAGCAATGGAAATTTCAGCCACTTTCCCCGCGAACAGTTACGTGACAATATCTGAAGATACTTAAATTAGAAATTAGTATAGTATACACTACAACTATAAATTTAACATGTATAACATAAACTTAACATGTGTGAATTAACGTTAACAGGTAACTGTAAGTTTTAATATGTATTGCAAATTCACACCTATAGAAGAAACTTAATAGTTTTTAGGTATAGTTAAAAGATGTGGTCTAACTTTAACAGACGTGTAAGAACCTCAACATCTACTACAAAAGATTAACAAGAGTGATATAACTTTATCTAATTCCAGGAAAAAAATATATTTACCCATTGCTCTGGGGAGCACTTAATAGCAATGTCATATGCTATTGGAGATATCTCATGAAGTTCTTTCATATAATCATTCCATTATGCTTTAGTGTATTTTTAGCAAGCAGATTGGAGCAAATTCTCCAAAACATGAGTGTTCTTTGACTTCATTTTCAAATCCTTTAGCTATATTTTAAAGTTTTCAACCATATGTAGAACGCACCTTGAGTGAATTACTTCTGGAAAATATTTTTTCACAGCTTCCCTAATTCCCTTGTGTGCATTGGAAATTATAATCAATTGGTGGGTTTGGGGGGGGGGGGGCTATAGGGGTTAGACCTTTCATATAATATGGACCATAAACCTTGTAGGAATAACCTCCAATTTATCAAAATTTTCTAATCACATATGCAATAAACTAGGGGAAATATTCCTTAATTTCCTCCGTATGCTATTGCGCAAAGGAGTGTACACGTTTATCTATCTTTTAAAATGGTCTCATCTAGAAATAATAGGGCCTACACCTATGCAAGAAACTATTTATGCAAGCAGCATAACAAATGAAAAGCCTTGTGAACTTTCTTTTGTTTTGTTCAAGACAAATGCAACTACCTAGATTTGTTTCCTTAACCATGTGCTCATACCCGTAACATAAATTGTAAGAAATGTCATGTTAATACAATATATTTGAGTAAAAATATAAAATAATTCTTAAAAATTAACATCCAACTGTTAAAACTAATGGCCATCAATTATAATTAACAGCAAACTATTAGTTTTACCAAAAAAAGTTATTAAAACTCTAACCAAACATCTACCCTATAACATTTACATTATTGCTTTTGACTAACATGTAACACATAATAGGCAAGCACATATTTAACAGCAACTCTGTAAGTTTTACCATCTTAGTTGATCGTAGGACTCATAAGAAACACCATATAGCTCCCAGAGTGTTCTCTGTACCCACACCATATCTTACTATAATCAATCCTCAATCCATACTACGCGAGGAACTCTTTTTGCACATCAATAGGGCGGACTTCTGGCCGAACCTTTGACATAGGTCGACTTCATGTTGGTGGTGGCGGTATTGCAATGGTGGCTGCATGTGGTGATTGTGAATTTTAGGGGTGAAATTTTAGGGCTTTGGGAGTTTTGAGAAATTGAGGAATTAGAGCAATTATCTTCCAGAGGAGTGCTAAGTTAGAGGAGGGATTATTTTGTAACTTCGCGTTCCCTTTGTTGATTAATGATGTACGTCGTGGGGCGTATCAATTGGCAAAAGCTCAAAATAGGTGAAACTTTTGGGGTACCAAAGTTCAATTAAGCCTTAATTAAATTAGGATAAACTCTCGATACACGAACACATTCATAAATCCATAATGTAATAATAATATTTAAGAGGAACTAGTGTGTAAAAGAGCGAATTCCCATTCGTCCGAGTGACTTCTTTATTTCTTCGCACTTTTGTTTCCCACCTCCTCTCTCTTCTTAACCATTCTTCTCTCCAGATTCACCAGCACCACTCTGAAACCCGACTCCATTATCGTTTCATTTCTCGATCCAGAAACCCTAGATTTCTAGGGTTTTTATCTCCTCCTCCGCGAAAATGGTACGTTTTCTAGTCACTCCTAGTGTAAATCTCTGGATCTGATCCAAAACATGTTAGATTAGCTAATCAAGCGCCTAGGTATTCAGAATTTGGTCGTATTTTTACATTTTTAGTGTGGTTAAGATCTGAGATCTGAGACTGTGTTTTCTTGATTTGTTGTTTTCCTGATTTGTTGTTTTCCCTCTGTTTTTGTGGCGGTGGCGACGGTGGCAGCCTCTCAGGCTTGAAATCAAGGTAATTGTTAGATCTCGTGACTGGATCTTATGATTTTTGATAGTTTGGTTCTTGAAATTTTTTTTGTGTTGTGCAGAGGAAACTTGCGCAGAGGTCGGAGAGAGTGAAGTCGGTGGATCTGCATCCAACAGAGCCATGGTATTTATGTTTCAATTTTTAAATACAAGTGCTTGATTAGTTGCTTTTGATGATTTGTACAATGCTGATATTTGGATGTGTTTTGGGTGCAGGATTTTAGCGAGTCTGTATTCGGGGAGTGTCTGTGTCTGGGATTACCAATCACAGGCAAGTAACTGTTAGCCATTTTATGCGAAAATTTATGCATAGTTTACTTCTTGCTATCAGCACTGTCATCATAACGGTATATGAAAAGAACCTTCTGGGGTTAGAGTTGATGTTTTATCTTAATAGGTGCATTATTTTGAAGATCAGTTAGAACCAAATTTTATTTTTCCTTTTTTCGGTTGTGATACTTGGGTGCGGGAGTGGATGGTTGGTGTTCGCCAATTCTTGATAACATGGAGTTTGCTGTGAATGTTATTTATTTTTTGAATGGTTTCTAATACGGCCACAAAATGAAACCCTTTATTCCAAGTTTTTGGGGTTGGCTTCATGAATATTATTCTTCCATTTAGTTATATTATGGGTTATTTACTATGTAAATTAACTATTATCCATATCCTTCTTTCTTTCTTCCGAGCAAGTCCTTTTAGGTCTACCTCCAGTCCTTTTCTCTTCTAAGTTTTAACTATAATCTTCTGATTCTTATCAATTCTCCTAAATGGTGGATTAATTGTACTCCATTGTGCATGACCAAGCCATCTTAATTGGTTCTCTCACATTGTATCATCAATAAGGTCAACCTCTAATCGCTTATAGTCCTATGAATGCAGTCATTTTTTATCCTATCTTTTAGTTTTTACCCATAAGACCGTGATAACATTCTCAATCTGTTGCACTCAATTTTTGCAGGTGCTGTTTTTTTAAATGCCCAACATTCTGATCTATAAAGTATTGTTGGTTTTATAACTATCCAATAGTATTTTTCATTCAATCTCATAGGTATTCTGTGATTGCATAAGAATCTAGAAGCATGTCTCGATTTAATCATCTAGACTTGATTCGAGAAACCCTATGTTACCTGAGTACTTCTATCATGAAGCCATGCCCGTACCAGACATGTATCTGATACGTGCCCATACTCAAACTTCATGGACACTCCTTGGATAGATGCACACATTTTTTTTAGACATTCACTCAATCACATGATATATGTTTTAATTTAAAACAGTTGTCATACACTTCTTGGACACATCCTACACTTCACATCCATTTCTTAAAACTCATTGGACATAGGTCGGGTTCGTTTCAGTGCACATCCAAGTTTAAAACTGTGATTTAAAGGGTCTTTTAGTTGTCTAGTTAAAAAATGAGCAGTTTTCAATTTATAATAATCAATATAATAAAAGAACTTTAAAAAATGATATAAATTTTAATTCTGATAACACATGAATTGAAAACAATAATAATCTCATGTAAATTATTAATTTCAATATGTGTGTGTGTTTAGTTGTGTACCCGTACCCTGCAGTTTACACATTTGCTATGTCCCCTACCCGCACCCATACCGGTACCTGTACCTATTTCGATGCAACTTAGGAAAAACCATATTATTCTCGATCTCATCATCATGACAAATGATTGATCTTAAAAAGTAAAGTGATCACTCTTTGGTAGTTAGTAGTTCTTGAGTTCTTGACCATTAATATGTACAATATTCTTGTTCCTCTTTGTTGTTTTACTAAAATTATGTTCGATCTATTTTATTTTGTTCTTCTAATTTTAAATCCTTCTATATTTGAGAGTTTTTCTCTGCTTCTCTACTCTAGTAATATTCCGTACTAGTCTAATCAACTAATATAATAATATTATATCATCCACAAATAACCTACTCCATGAGATTTCTTCCTAGATATATCTAGTAAGTTGGTCTAAAACTAATGCCAAAACAGTGATTATGACAATGAATGATTATAAAATGCATATGTGATTATTGGGTATGTTTCTCTCTTTTTGCTTGCTCTATGTTTAGTTATACGTATTTATTTTTAAAATTGTAAGATCGCTACAGTTATAATGTCTTATTGCCTTTTTGCTAATCCTATAATTTCATATCCTATTTTTAATTCAAAAATCATAAAGCCACAAAGGATGCCTGTTAGATGATATTATATGTATAACTATTTAGGTATTTGGGTAATTGGGCCAATATCCATATCCACTTATGTAACCCTCCTAATCTCTATTTAACGGAGATTAGGGTTGGATGAAATAATAACTTTGCCTTCTCTATTTCTCTACAATGCCCAAAATTTTCTATTGATGGAAAAAATGAGGTTCCAAAAATGAATTTGAGTTCATCAAAGGTTCAAACAATTTAATTCCAATAAATCGTGTATTTTTAGCTTAGAATTTGTAAATGAATTTAATTTAGAACTCTCTTCCTCACAAAGTTCATTGCCACTTGTTTCTGTTTCCAGACTATGGCAAAGTCATTTGAGGTCACTGAACTGCCTGGTATGCTACTTATTTCTCTCTACTCAACTATTGTTTTCGGCTGGAATTGTCTGCAAACTTTGTTTTAACATATTTTGTTTCTAATTTTCAGTACGGTCTGCAAAATTTATTGCCCGAAAGCAGTGGATTGTAGCTGGGGCAGATGATATGTATATTCGTGTTTACAATTACAATACGATGGACAAGGTTAATGTTTTTGAGGCACATACAGACTATATCAGGTGTGTGGCTGTCCATCCGACTCTTCCATATGTGTTGTCATCATCTGATGACATGCTGATCAAGCTCTGGGATTGGGAGAAGGGTTGGATATGCACTCAGATATTTGAAGGACATACTCACTATGTGATGCAAGTCACTTTCAACCCCAAAGACACGAATACTTTTGCAAGTGCTTCTCTTGATCGCACAATAAAGGTGTCAGTCTATTCTGTTCTGGATGTGGCATGAATTACTTTCTTATTATTGCTTATCACTTGTTGACTATCGATATCTGTCATTTTACTCTCAGATCTGGAATCTTGGTTCTCCTGATCCAAACTTTACATTAGATGCACATTTCAAGGGAGTAAACTGTGTCGATTACTTTACTGGTGGTGATAGGCCATATCTAATCACTGGTTCTGATGATCATACCGCCAAGGTCCGTATAATAACTCTTCACTGGAAATATACACCATGTGTCCTTCTAAAGGAGCTTATTTTAAAATCTTGTGGAATTAGGTCTGGGATTACCAAACCAAAAGCTGTGTACAAACTCTGGAGGGCCATACACACAATGTTTCTACTGTTTGTTTCCATCCCGAGCTTCCTATAATAATCACGGGTTCAGAGGATGGGACTGTTCGAATATGGCATGCAACAACATATAGGTAGGTAGCCATGTTTTCTATAACTATATTCTTTTCAAAATAACAATTCTCAATTACTAGTTGGATTAAGGATCTGTAAAATGTGTAAGTCGTTTCCGTAAAGTTTATGTCATTTCTTCTGCATATGGAATTTTTACTCTTAGCATTTTATGTTAAGATTTTGGTTTCCTATAGTTGATATGGAGCAATGCACGACCTACATCATCAGCGTTGCGTATGCTGGACTAGAAGACAAAACTGTCTCTATATTTAATATTCATGCTTTGTTTATCTTTTCACTAATATTTGTTCATCATTTTATCGTGCATGATTATTAGTTGTGGTGTACGCTAAATTTTCTTGTAGTTCTTTCATGGACTGAAATAACTTAAAAATTATACATCTTTGTCAGTTTTGCATTGGTTACTTTCTAGTAGGGAATGCCACCTTTCATTAGTTTAACCTTTGATGCCGGTACTTCATAGGTGAGGCGGCTGTGATCGAAACCGAGTTCTCAAGGTTTTACTCTCTGTTCAAGTTAATGCAGAACTTTACCATCTCATTCTTCACATCTTTTCATTCTCATTCTCACTGTTCTGCAATGTCAGCCTCATATTTCCTCCATAGGATTCAACATAATCAAGGATTTGCTGCGACAACTTTTTCAGTTTTTACATATTCCTATTCGAGACTGAATTGATTTCATGACTTGTAACAAGGAGTAATATTTTGATGCATCTTTTTCCTTAGTTCAATAAAAGGCTTTAGACACAAGGAGGTGCCACTTGTTGCCCTATTCCAAAGTGTGGAAATCTTATTTCTGTTTGGTCTTCTTGACCAATTATTCTTTTGAATGTGAAGAATGAGCAACATTTTAGAGCATGTACTTAAACCAAATCCAAGTTTAAAGTATAGTCTCACGGTAGAATACTTTACAACTGAATCTAAAATATATCTGGTAGGTCGGGTCAAAGACAAACTATATTTTTATTAGCACTTCTATAATGTCTCGCTCCATTGTTGGGAGATGATAATGACATTTTTTGTGTATGTCATATTTACCTGACTATTCTATGTTGTAAGTCGTTAAAATAAGTGATCTGAAATGAAACCAATGGTTATTGCACTAGCTGTGTTCATGTGGCATGGACACTTCTTGCATTAAGATGTACCCATGTTGGTTACATCGAACACAGGTCAGACACACCAATGCTTCTTGGACACTCCTTGGACACATGTTTGATAATTTTTAGGCATTCCAATTGTATGATATATTTTTTAGTTTAGTATACTTATTATAAACTTCTTGGACATGTGTCCTACATTTATCAAACAATTCTTTGTTTGCATTGCACGTTTGAGTTATTTATTCAAAATTTGTAATATCAAAGATTCTGTTTGGTGTAAAAAGGCCGCCAGAGTATTGGCATTAAAATTATGACAGGTTTAGATATGTTTCTATTCTATATGAGAAGTGTGGCCTCTTGGGATATTCTATGGGAAGTTGAAGGGAAAAAGATTCATAAAGTTATAGAAGTATATGAAAGGTTAAAATTTTAGTTTGTATGTAACCATTGGATGCTATTCTATGAATAGAAAAATATATATGGGCATTGGATGCTTGAACATGTCTAATGTCTATGTACTATGTATTTATTTATGCACTTTCTATTTATTATGTATGTATGAATGTATATATGCATGCATGCATGTATATGTAAGTATATGTGTGTGTATATATGTATACGCATGCATGCATGTATGTGCACACACAACCATACATACATACATATATATGCGCACATATATTTACCTATACATACATGCTTACATACATAGACACACACCTATATTCTAGCATGATTTTATCGTATCCGCTTTCTAAGGAATTGCTGTATTATGTATACATGTCTTTTGTCCGTGTTAACGACTTTTGATCTTTATAAACTTATATGCCAAAGTTCCTTGAGAAAGATATTTCAGATCTATCATTCAGTTTGCTTTATTTTTATTTTTTATTGATTTATGTAATTGAAGGATTCCTTATTGTGTTCTAATTACTAGTTTAATATCCTTTTCTTATTGGCAGACTTGAGAACACACTAAATTACGGCCTTGAGCGAGTTTGGGCTGTGGGGTACTTGAAAGGTTCAAGGAGGTAATTCGTTAGTCTAAGCTCCTCTATTGTTTAACTTGCTTAATTTTCTATATCATGGAAATTTATTCGACTATTCCTTGTAAAGCAAACATGATATTGTAACAAACTAATGAGATGTTTCATGTCACTACAATTGATATGCTGTATATACTTCCTTGTTCCTTAATTTGCGGAAAGTCGTGGTTTCTGTGATACTTTATTATGAGCTGTTTGCTTACGTGGTTGGTATATTTTGCAGAGTAGTAATTGGATATGATGAAGGAACCATAATGATTAAACTTGGACGTGAAGTGCCAGTAGCTAGTATGGACAACAGTGGTAAGATTATATGGGCAAAGCATAACGAAGTCCAAACTGTCAATATCAAGACAGTTGGGGCAGAGTATGAGGTTAGTTTATATGACATCTCTTAAAAAATGAAAAATGGTGAGATTTTCTACAGTTATTGAAAAAATTGTATAAAAATTTTCTTTCAGGTTACAGATGGTGAAAGATTGCCTTTGGCTGTTAAGGAGCTGGGGAGCTGTGACCTCTATCCACAAGTGAGTTCCTTAATACCTCATCCTGGAGTGCAGTTTCCCACCTACTTGATCTTGTTGCGTTTATGAATGAATTAATACTCCAAAGAATACCGACAATACCATGGTTTCCTGGAAGCAGAGGGGTCTTACTGAATAGCTTTGATCCTTAGCCTCTTAGTTATATCTTATCACATACTGATTTGCAATCAATGATACAGGATATCTTGTATGTTCTCAAAAAACTATTCCCTTCCTATTGAAGGGAGATGAATACATATAGAGACGTTTAGATAGGGAAATGGTTCTTTAGGGCCCTGGGGTGTTCCTGAAATTCTTTTCACCGCCTAACCTTTTCTTCATTTTTTTGGCCCCTAGAGTCAACCTTTAACACTTTTTTTAATCTCCTTATATAATATCTTGATCTGAAAGTTGCTATAGCTGACGTCAAAAACTTTGTATTATGAAATTAGTATATTGATATGTAATTTAGCAGAAGATTCTGTACTGGGGGTATAAAAAGGTTTAAGGAGTGCATGGTTTGTTACATCGGTCTACATGGAAATGGAGAAAGGGGAGGAAAAGAATTTGTGAAAGATTAGGATTAGTACAATTTCCTTCTATTTGTTTTTGTTTATCTCATGAACAATGTAAACATGGTTTCGTGACTATGATGTCATTGTTATCCAAGTCTTTATTATCTCAAGCATGATGAATTTGAGAAATGATATTTTGTATTTGTCTGATCTTTTGGACTAAGGGGGTGTTTGGTGCACAAGTTTTAGGCAAAATTTAAGAGAAATGGCAAATTCGTAAATAAAAATTTTCCTATAATTGAGTTTTCATGTGTTTGGTTCACTCGACATTTATGGAAAAAATTTCTTAAAAAGTAAAAAATAGTAGGAAAAAACTTCCTACCATTTTGAGAGGAAAATTTGAGTGGAAATATTTCCAATAAAAATGGGTTGAAAACATTTCCTATAATCTGATTTCCTTGAACCAAACACCCCCTAAGGGTAAAGTTGATAGTCATGGAAGATCTTTCTTTATTGCTGGATATAATTTGGCGCGTGTTGTAAAGGTAATTAGCAGCAGTGACTGGAAATGTTCATGTGAGCCGTAAATGTAAAAAAGATAAATAATTAGGTTGTCAGATCATAATGTCAAGAAGATGAGTTTTCCTACATGCTGACAAACCTTTTAGAACATATGACGTTCCTATCTTTGGAAAGTTGACCGGTCAACTTTTCTGAAGTGTGTGTGCCGGAGGTCACCTACTTCGATGTGAAAAAAACATAGATGATGATGCAAGTAACACTTGTGTGATGTCTTTGAGGGTGCTGGTAAATTTGCAGAAACTGAGGCTTTTGTTTTCAAAAATTGCCAAGCTTGTTTCTGTTGCTACAAGCTCTTACAACTTCATTAACAACGCTGCAACTATCATCTGCTGAAAATATTTCATATTTTCTCACGAGCAGATTTTCTTCTAGCGAAATGCTTTAATAGTTATTAAAAAAAAGATCACACTTACTATGATTTGGACCAAAATTATAGCTAGTCTCTTTTAATTGCTGCAGAATATAGAACTAGAAGATGTGGATTTTACCACTTAACCCTAGAAAACTTTGAAGGTTTAGCTGATATAGGGCACATTTTCATAAATGTCCCAGTCTCACATCACCCATAAATTCATCTATTTTCTAGGTACTGTTGTCTTTATAGGATGCGTCGTGAGCAGCCACTTTTATATGTCAACTCAAAGTTTCGAGGAGGAGGAAGAGGAGGGGGTTTTTTTTTTGTGGCATATCCTGTCTCCCTAGTGTTCTCAATTCTGGACATGTTTGTTAATGACATGGCAATTACCTCTCCTGTTTTCTTTTCCTTCTTTGCTAATGCAGATACTTTGTTATAGAAAATTTTGGCTAAACCAGGTGATTCTTAGCAACTGTGGCTTTCATAGTTTTCGCTGAATTTCATTTTGTTTCTTGATGGGTCTTGTTGTTAGATTTCTTTTTGGTAAGAGCATTTTTTGTTAACTTTGCTGAACAAGAGACTAAAAGAACTCTCTTTAATATTCTTTGTGTTCGTATCTCATGATAAAATGTTAAAAAAGGTTTGTCATTTAACCATTAAATTTGAATTTTTTCGCACAGATTGTTTTAACTTGTAATGTTTTCTCCAATTCTGTTTCTCATGTGTCTTTTCTTAGTAGATATTACTTTCTATTATGGGAAATTTTTAAGAATTGTTGTAGGATGCTCTTGGCTGCTTCATAAAGAAAAAAACAATGTTTGATTGCTTTAATCTTGTCTCTTGAATTGCACACTCTCCAATCATGCATGATGAAGTAAACAGCACTTTCTGTTTTAAGACTAACCCATATTTTTTTTTTCCTTCTTTCTCTTGTCTACAAATGGAATCTGGCAAGTCTTTTCCTGATAATATTGTGTCGTCCATAGGGTTATATTGTGTTAGAATCTAAGTCTGTTGTTGTCTAAAAGGTTTAAGCAAGAAGTGGGAACTGGGATAATGCTCATGAAATAGTGTAGGTCCTCAGGATGTTTGTAAGGGGACATCCTTTAGTGTACTGTACAATCCAAAAGCTTTCGCAATTACTAGAAGGCCTTTAATTGCATATTTAACCCAGATTATTTTCTGGAGTCAATTTCTTTATCATCGATGTGCAGATTTTTTGGATGGGTACTGAATTATATTTTAGAGATACTGACCGAACTTTAGTATTAGTTATAAGTAGACTGAAGATCGCCTATATAGTACAAACTCGTCTAAAGAAGTTATATGACTTTTGGACAAGTCGATACACGTTCTGGACACTTGAGTTCTTGAAAACCCCTGCAAAGTGTTAGAACCTCTCTAAGCTTGTTGTCAATTAATATACATGTCTTACATTTCTGGTACTTACATTTTTGTATATAGAGAGCCCAGATCTATCTAGTAACATCAGACTTCTGGAGAGCTCATACTTTTGTGAAGTTATTTTCCAAAAATCTAGCTCTATGAGGCTATGACTATCACAATGACATCAGAGTTTGGCAGTGGGTATTCATGTAAGTTTATTTTTGCCCCCTTTTGGTTGTTTAATTATCAGCGAATTGTTTTTGTGATGTCACCGCCATGCTTGTGTTATTCAGTGCGGGGGGGGGAGGAGGGGGA
>JBAKGM010000139.1:35999975-36023012 GCA_037177215.1 Asparagus racemosus
AATTCCCTCCAAAGAATTGTGATCATTATCACACCTAAAGATCCTAGAATCAAACCAAGGTAACCCATTTTTCTTCGAGCAAGCAAATTTCTCAAAAAGATATTTGGACTAGAGAGTGTGCAATTTGGTGCAGTGATTATATGGGGTAGCTTGCTTATATAGGATAACTTGCTTCAATTCTGATGAGTTGTTCAACATATGAGATCATGGATGATGCGAGCACTAGGATATTGATAAGATTTTTCAAAGTCTAAACTGCTGCATCTAGAATAAATGATAAAGTACAGTTTCTAGTCTTATTTCAATTTTATGTTTGCGAAGAGATAGTGCAATTGTATCTGCCATAGTACTACCACTATAATAAATGCTTTCCAGTACTACCACTATAATAAATGCTTTCCCTTTCTATGGGACTATTTCTTTTTTTCTTTTTCTTTTTTTTTCTCTAGCCAACAAAGGTCTTTCATGGGACCCATGATTTGCTGTCAAGGAATAGCAAAAACTTTGGTTGTATCTAAGGGTGGGCGACGAGCCGTGCTGCCTCGTCCCACGGAGCGGCATATGCAGGCTCAGTGGCGAGGCAAGCTAACCCACGATTTGCAGCAAGTTGAGCGAGTGCAGTGAATTGAGCGAGCCGTATTTTGCCGCTTATTCCCGAGCCTAAAGTTCAACCCAAAACCGCTCGCGGGCCCGAGAACATGCGGGACGAGCTATAACACGTGAGGCCCATTTGGCCCACTTAATTATTTTTTTGTAATTTTTTAATTATTAATTATTTTTAATATGTTTTTTCGATATTGTTTAACACTTCAGAATTATATGTAAATAGCAAACTAACAACGACATGATTATAAAAATTGAAAAATTTATTATGTAAAATTGTATATTTGCATGCAATTACAGAGAGAACCATCACAAACACAGAGATTTAATGCAGTTTGAAGCAAGTTTTACATCAATAAGTGGCATAATATTGTTCCACTAGTTAAAAAAATACAAGAGTAACCGAAATTACAATAAACTTTGAAGAAAAAAAGATATTACTACTAACTAAATGCGAGCCTATGGGCTAGGACAAGCGAGTCATCCCGCTCATATGTAGGCCCAGCCCGCTCGCTAGGCATTGTGGGCCGAGCTAGTTGTTGGCTCGCATTTAGCTTAGGCTGACCCAGCAAGGACCCGCGGCCCACCACTGTAGCGAGCCTAATCAGGCTAGCCCCGCTCCGAGCCGGGTCGAGCGAGCGGGCTCGTGGGCCGACCCGGCCTAGTGCCCACCCCTACTTGTATGTCAACCAGAAATCTTTATGTTTTCATCTTGTTTTTTCCTCATGTGTTTTTAGTGTAATAGTTCTATTGTACACAATATACCAGCGGTTTATCTTCAAGGTGGTTTGTGTTTGCTCTTGCCCTTTTGACTCTATTTAGAGTGATTGCAAGTTCACCAAAATTATGTATTTGCCTATGTTTTCTTTTTTATTATGCTAAATAGGAACAAATTAGAATGTAATCAATGTCATATCTGATCTAGTACTAGCCTCTTTCCATCAAATTTTGATTCAAGTAAGGTGTGTAGATAAGGGAATTACCCTTTTTATGGTTCTTTGTTTTAATGTGTTATATGTAAATGAAATAATTTCATATTTGCAGGGTCTGCTTTTGGTGATGCTGAAGGATTAACTAGACTTGCCTCTCTTTCTAAAGGGCAAGGAATGAACAACGTTGCCTTCCTTTGTTTGTTTTTGTTAGGTAAATTGGAGGACTGTCTTCAATTGTTGGTGGATAGGTAATATTTATTTTATACTAAAAACTTTCATGTTAGATTATACGTCTTGATATCTTGTGGTTTCAAATGTCAATGGTGACATCTTCTCTTTATAGCAACCGTATACCGGAAGATGCATTGATGGCTCGTTCATATCTTCCAAGCAAAGTCTCAGAGATTGTTGCAATTTGGAAGAAAGATCTCAATAAGGTTTGGTCATTGTTATCTCTTATATTCATTTGTAATAGCATTCTGATCTAAAACATCAGGATAGATGAAAGATCATCCATATTATTTCTTGCTAATCAAAATATACTTTATTTTGTTGGCTTTATATTTCTAGTTACTTCATTAGGTTAAATGGTTTGTCCTGATTTGTTCTTACTTTGCTCTTTTTGCAAAGGTCAATCCTAAGGCGGCAGAGTCTTTGGCTGATCCTGAAGAGTACTCAAATTTATTTGAGGACTGGCAAGTTGCACTTGCTGTGGAGTCTAATGTTGCACAGAACAGGTTCGTGTTACAAGTTTTTCATTTGGCCTCACATTTCTTTTTGTATGCTGTTTTGGATATATAGACAGCTTTCAGCATAGAACTTTCATCTTTTTCTTCAGTTCTATTTGTAATTTGTGTGTTTATATAGGAATTATTTTAGACATCTTCCGAATAATACTTTGACAATATGAAGTAATTTGTGTGTTTATATGGGAATTATTTTAGATGTATATTTTCTGAATAGTACTTTGACAGTATGAAGTCCTTGTTTAGTGATTTTTCTGTTGTTTATTTGGTCACTTGCTGTTATTGGACATCACTTATTAGTTTTAATAGAACACATTCGTTTTATTATCAGCAGCAAAAACAGTGCTTATCTATTACCGAAACATGTCAATCGTTATTGGATAAATTTTGAAAATAGTATAACTAAATGATAGCTACATTTTCATGTATGTAATTTTGTATTTTAGTGCCAACATATGTCATATTGCAGCCTGTGCTGGTCAATGAAAATTGATCATTGCAAGCATAGTCAGTTGTCCTTATAAATCCTGATCTCATCATAGCCTAATATATTTCAGTCAATAATTATGTCCATAAACCTTACAGCAGACAAAACAACAATTCAATGGAGGTTAACAATATGAAAGCTAAATGTATTCTGGATTTATGTTACAATAGGGGCACCTACCTGTCTGCAGAGGAATATCCAGTTCACGCTGAAAAGTTGAATGTGAATCTTGTGGAAGCATTCAAAAGCATGCAGGCGGATGAAGGAGACTTGCCTCTTGAAAATGGAGATTTTGGTCATGAGGTATGGTATTATTACAAATATGTTGTTTCTCACTATTATTAGTGGGTAAACTTTTTCTTAATTTGAACTTTTATGTTATGATTTTTGAGCAAAGATAAATGCTGAGGCGATGGCTTCCTATCCGCATGGTACCTTTTCATTGTCACTCTTGAGTCTTGATTCATGGGGTACATTTGACTTTGATACATGTACTTGCTCATTGATACTAGATAGACAATACTTGGTTCTTACCCTGATCCTTGCATGAGCAGACTCTCAAAATAATGTCTGACTTGAATAGATGGGTTTATATGATATGTAGGCTAGACTTCAAAAATTTCATACTTTTCTTCCATATAGAGTCTTTCTTCACTATCTGAGACAGAGAAAGAGCAGGTATTTGAGCCTGTTCTGTTACTATCTCCGACAACTGATCTGCCACCATTTCTTCTAAACCTGTTGTTTCTCCTCCAAACCTGTAGTTTCCTCCACCAGAAAAACCACCTTCTTTGCTGTATAAAGGACTAAAAATAACTCTTACTTCAGTTCCATTCCCATTCAGCACTGTATTGTTGCTGCTTTTCCATCAAATTTTAAAGTGTGGAAATTTTACGGTCAATGAAGGACAGTATGCAATTGTTCAATTCTTTGATCAGAAATAAGTTTTTTCCCCACTCAGTGCATCAAGTTTGTACAAGAGTAAAAAATGACATAAAAATAGGACGATCTCTGATGGAACCTTTTCAACCAGTTGGAAACCGAGAACAACACAACCCCAACCTGTTCATTTGAGGTCCTTTCAGTTTCATTAAGATGGAGTTTTTTCCATCAAGAGGAGAGTTTATGCAAAAGAATCTCATGATAGTGTATTGTGTTTTAGGTTTAGAGTTGAATTAGAAATGCTTGTTGGAAAACGAAAGAATTTGGTTAAGAATCTAGGATATTTGTTTATTTTTAGATTAGAACATATTTGATACCTTTTAGTTGTATGGAATCTTCTTATTATGCGCACTTGTTAAAAAAAATTCTTTCAATTATTTAAAGATTTACATATTTGTCTAGATCTAGCTTTCAGGTTCCAAGCAAGGATTTGCTGTAAAAAACAAGGCTATCCTTCGTGCAACGTTGGATGACTTGCTGAATTTATGCTAATGAAAGAAATTGCTTCTATATGAAGGGAAAATTACTGAATTTTTTTATCGACGGTATAAGGCCATTAATTTGCTTTGTGGTGTGAGATCACATACATGTGAGGCCATAAAAATCCATCTATCTTTTTTCTTGTTTTTTTCTTTGTCTGTTTTCTGCTTGCTTCCATAACTTACTCCACCTGCATGCACTCTGGTTCTCAATCAGTAGAGTTGGAGAAGAAGATCCAAGCTGACATAACTGATAGTTAGAAAACCCCAGGAAAAGCCAGTTTTCCTTCTGAGCTATGATTGAAAGTTAGTCTTTACTCATTTGTGAACCATGCAATCTTCAATACCATTTTCTCTTGTTTCAATTTGGAAACCATTTGTCGATATATGATCATTTTCCATTGTTGGAAACATGCATAAAATTACACCAATACACACTCATGCATGTGCGCGCACAAAAAAAAAGGCTTATCCTCCCTTTCTACTATATGGCCATTTATGGAGTATGTTGTTACAAGCATGTTTTTATCCTCCTGGCTGAAGCAATATTCTGCAGTTTGGGATCATTTCCTCTGTGCCTGTCATTTATGTTGTTATTTTAATGCCATATTCAGAAACCAATGGCGATTGTTTATATCACTTAAAGTTTTTCTGTTGTGAGGAATGGAATAATTTTTTTATGATAAAGCATATTATATTGTTACATGGTCATAATTGGGAGGGGATCATGATCGTCTTCATGTTGTAATGCATAAAACAAATTAATTAGGTCATATTTTGATTAGTTTATGTAATGATCAAGTATTTCCTCCAAATATCTTTTGGAAAGCATCTCTGTGCAACGCACATTCGCTTCCCTGTATAAAGCAGGCAATTTATTATTTTCTCATCAGATAAACAAGTATCACAATTTTTTTATATAAAGTTGCACACCCAAGTGAGACTCTAGTCGCTAACTATATTATTGAATTTATGCATTATCTTTTTCTTTCTTATTTTTCTTTTTTTAATTACTTTTTTAATCTTGGTTTCTTCAATTATGCATCTTGTTTCTTCTTGTAAACATTAGACTGCTATTACATTACTCATAAGTGAGTCATGCTTACAGGTGGTGGATGGAAATGGAGAAGAGGAAGGCGAAGAAGCTGTTGAAGTTGATGCTGTTGAGTCAAGGGATGGTGATGTTCTGGTCAATAGAAATAATGAAGAGGAAGGCCAAGAAGCTGTTGAAGTTGATGCCGACGAGTCTACAGATGGTGACGTTCTTGTCAATGGGAACAATGGTGATGAAGAGTATGGTATGAATAATGAAGGAAATCCCTCAGGCTAAGGCATTTGGTTGGTCAACTGTAAAATCCAATTTTTTTTCTCTGTTTGTTAATTATTTTACTTAAAATACCTTTTCTATTTATACCATCCGCTGGCAACACTAGCTAAATTTGAGACTGGTAGTCCCTCCTATATTCTCAAAAGGGTTAATTATAAGTAGACCCCTGTAGCATCGCCCTATTAAGAGTAGACCCCTTGTAGCTCTATTTGTGTGAATACCCCCCCTAGTATTGGCCCAAGTGCGAATACAACCCCTTAGTGAATTTCTCTTTTAAACTTTACAAAAAAAAAGGAAAAGAGGGAAAAAAAAGAAAACGAAAAGGGGTTCTATCTTCACCAATAGACCGCCTCCTCAAAACCTTTTAAAAATTTTTAAGAGTCATAAAAATTCACTCAGGGGGTCTATTCGCACAAATAGAACTAAATGGGGTCTATTCGCAAGTGGGTGATACTACAGGGGGTCTATTCGCAATTAGCCCTTCTCAAAATTTTGGAGAGTCCTCCAGAAATGATATAGACCTGAAAACTTAGTGTCACCGATATATGGAGTATAATCACTTAAAATAAACTTTTTTGCCTCTTAATTTTTATCTTGCTTTGTATTGTTATTCTATTTCCTTGTCTTGTATGATTATGAAAAAGGTGAATTAGCATAAATATATTAAAATAACATGTTCTAAAACTTGGACATAGACTAATAAGTTGCAGCTTATTAGCCTTTTTTTTGGTGAAACAATGTGTCATTTAATTTGTTTGGGAGCTAATCTGCTTTTATTAGTTTTCTTTCTTTTGTTTGATTTTGTGTGTATATGCCTCTGTTTGACTAAAAGCAAATATTTATGAGGATGGCATGTGCTCCTGCTCCTTGTAATCAAATGAATGTTCTTGCAAGCATATGCAGGAAGGGGTGAGGGGGTTACTGATGATTGTATGGTTGTATCCGCTTTTTAGTGAAAGAGAAACTCGACAAAGATGGGCTGAAAATGCCTTTGTATCAGATACTTTTGACATAAGGAGGCTTATTTATTACTCTGGGTTCATCCATAAACTGCTCCTTTTTTTTGACATAAGGAGGCTTATTTATTACTCTGGGTTCATCCATAAACTGCTCCTTTTCCTGAATAAACCACTTGTATTGATTATTCGAATTAGTTTATGGTAGATTAGAGTGCCTTGCTGCTTGAGCTTGCTGTATGTTAATGTTTTTGGTTTTCTTATGAGATTATGTGCCTGTAACTTGTCTTTGTAGAATGACAGCTGTTTTCTTATCTTGCAGTGCTTACTCCCCGGCATTAGGGGCCTTATGTGTTGGATATCAGTGTTAAAGACTGATGTTCCTCTACAGGTGACACCATTTTCCCCTCTATGACTCAACATGATTTGTTAAGCTACTAGCCTGTGGTTTGCATTCTTCACATTGCACATTACATATTTGGTGTTATTTTCTCCTGGCGAATATTCTATGCATCTTTGGCTTCAATATGAAACATCTTATTTATGTTTTGTATATAGGAATCTTATTATTATAGTTATTATTTATTTGTTCATTTAGTTTTCTCACTATTAAGGATGAAGTAAACTCAAGTCTCAATGCAAAAAAATGGTAAGCTGTGTAATCTGAAAGAAGAAAATATACCTTCCAATGTGATAATAGTCTGTTGAAGCTTCATATTACATTTGGGTGTCTTCATATGTCCTTTTATCGACTCATACGGTTCGGATACGGCTCGGATATGATATTTATCATATCCATATCCGCTTACCAGTCACGGATACAGATATGTCACGCTAAGGAAAATTCATATCCATGTCCGCTAAAATTAGATACAGTTACGGATATGCATGCGGATATAAAACGGATATGAGATAGCTAGATAATATTGAAAAAAATATACTTCATATGATACAAGAGAGATCATTAATATGTTCGTTATATTTGAAAAACTAAGATTAGATTTCTTGATCATCAAAATTAACCTCATATTCATTATTTTAAGGATTAAAATTTTTGCAATAGTATGACTAATATATATTCTGATATCCTAATATGTATCTAGATATTTCACTGCATAACAATATCCATAACCATAGCTATCAGTGATAGATTTTAGTAACCTTATCCATATACTAACAGATATAGATATTTCCTCGAATATGGATATTTTTGCAAGTTTTGTAATTTCCTATGCGAAGTCCTTAGGAGTTCGAAACCTAAACTGTTGTCACTTGTCATGGTCATAAGTTATTAGGGCTTTTCTTTTATATTTATTTCAAAAATTTATAAGAAAAGTACCTGAATTGTTATATAGCATTGGTCTAAATATAAAATAGAAACGCAGCTGAGACCTGAATTAATGGAAGTAGGGATGGGAGGTCACAAATTTATAGAAGTCTGTAAACTTTGTATATAAATAATATTTATAGAAATATAAAATAAAGATGCAATATAAAAGTTTAGCACAATTGATAATTAGCATTGAAATTTCATGGGTATGAATATTGTGATAGATGTCATATTAATGAATTAGTACAAAAATCTAACAATAAGGTCTAAAGGTAAGTTTAGAGCAGCAAAAATTCACATTATTGAAATTTATGGCAGCATTCTTTGTTATCTTTCATCAATATTTAGTCGAAACTTTATCAACTAGGAGAAGTATTTGATATAAATTTTTTGAAGAGAGAAAAGCGTCCTATCTATATGTAAACAATCATCGCATCATTTGTTCTATAATATCTCACCAAAATCTAAATCTAAAGTTCAATATTTATTGGAAAGGAGCTTGTCAAGGTATTCTAAATTTTCTGGACCATTTTAAGTTATTTTAAATTAATTTTACGCAACAGATAGCAACAGTTAATTACTTCCACTTCAGAAACACTGATGTAGCCAGTGTCCAGCAATGCCACCAAAAAAGGGGATCTGATACATATACTGAGATTTGAAAACTTGGTTTAAATAGAGATAATTTCTCTTTCTGCATATTCTTCCTCCTTTTGGTTGCCATAGAGATCTGATAGTTGGAGTAATCAAGCAAACTTGTGCATTATTTCGTTACTTGCCTGATTATGACAGTTTGTTTGCTCATTTTGAATGCTAAGCAGGTTTCAGTAAATGAGTATACACACTACAAGGTGCTTTTTCTACAGAATCTTCTGATCGGCATACAAGATATTTACTGATATTGCTTGTGTAGTCATCACAATTTGCTTCTTCATGTACCATTCAATTGCTAAAGAAAGTGTACTATTGAAATACTAGAGAAATAGAGAGGTAATAGATAGCTGTGTATCACTGCGTTCTTTTTCTTTTTCTTTTTCTTCTTCTTCGTTTCTTTTTGTTCTCCTTTGCTTTCTACACAAGTATAATTTTCAAGAGAAAAATATATGTAATTTGAGTGCCTATAACAATGCAATTCCCCTTTTTGAGCAGGCAGTTCTGATTCTTTCAACCTTTGTATTATGCCAGTAGCATATATCCTTCACTTTTGATGCTATGAAGCATGTTCACTAAATAGTTGTCCGAAGGATGTTGACTGAGTTAATTGTCTATAATGTATTGTGCTTCAATGTTTCTTGTGTACAAATTGATTCGTAGTGGCTTTTTGTTTCCCTGCGCGGCCTCTATCTTCTTACATGTACGGCTAATTACAGATAATTTTTTTGGGTACTATATCCATTGTAAATTGTCGTCAGTTATTTTGAATATTAGGGTCAGTTTGGCAACTCTCTACCTCTAAATCAGTTTTGGTCTAAACCAGTCTAGTTCTGGACTGGGCAGGGGATGGACCAAAACCAAATCAATACGAGACCAAAAGTTGGCTTCTCGCTCAGTGGTCCCAACTTCAAATATTGTTTGCGCATAGGAACCCCCTAACTTATGCTGGGGAAAAAAAAATGTTGTGTCCATTTCTTTTACTTTAGTACTGCTAGGACTGTGGTTTGGTTTCAACAGATGTCGTGTTTGCCAAAGCAGTCATATTTTAAAGTGGTTTTAAACCATTAGGCTCCATTTAGCAACGAGTTAGGAGAGGGGTTAAGGGGTAGCAAAATTAATATATAGGTTAGTGAGCTTGTTCGGACATGTTAATTGGAAGTTACGCCTCAACTAGAAGGGTTTACTAGTACTTCCGAGGAGGCGGAATAAGGTCTGCCTCGTTAACAAGGGCATGCATGGTAATTAAACTAAAGTAGAAAGAAGACCCTCTTATGTTAACTATTGTAATTAGGAAATATATTTTTGCGTAGAGACAAATTTGTACCCAAGAAACATTGATTCAATATTCTTTTAAATGTATGGTTATTTTCATCCCGTTTATTTAGGAAATATATGATATGCAATATGTATGTGAAAGAAATTAGTTGATTTAATACAATCAATCTAAATATATGTTGATGTCGATAAAAACTAATCAATACATTTGTTGTAATATTCTGACTTATTCACAAACTTTGGAATTTCAATATATCAGTCTTAGTGTTCACAAGAAATTTACATAATCATTGTTCGGTTGCTTTTTTTTTTTTTGTGTGGGTATTTGTTGATTTTAGTTGTAAGAGTTTATATGTTCACAACAATACTGGCCGATGTGTATGAAATATTATATTCTAGTAATTATAGTTAATTTCTATTTGATTCTTAATAATTATTTATTTAAATATTATGTCGATTACATTATTTTTATAATTCATATGTGTGCAAATTAGTTTCAATCTAGTAATTTACTTTTTATTAGTTAAAACAGCAGTGAAAAAAATTAAGGCCCGGTTCGGCCGGGGCTAAAGCTCGACAGGTCGAGCCAGCAGGCCAGATTTGGGAAGAGCCTAAAGTCAAACAGGCAGGCTCAAACTCGGCCTAGCATAATTTGGGCCCAACAAGGCCTAGCTCGTCCAAGCTCGCATTTGACAAGTACCGGCTGAGCTTAGCTTGAATTCGGCCCATGGCTGGGTCTAGGTGTGATGAGATGAATGATATCTAGACTCAGAAGACTAATTGCCTCTATTAAAAAGATTTCATGTTAAGTCTTGCCTTTTATGAAAAAATATAAATTTAATGTATTAGTTATTATCTCTCTATTTAGGACTTTTCTCTACTATAAATCTGTTTTTCTCATTACAATTTTACTTTTATAGAGATTATATAAAATATATAAATATAGGGTATTATTTTATCCTTCATAATCAATGAGAATATAAAATTTTCTTTTCTCTTCCTTATATTTCAACATGGTATCAGAACAAGTTCTTGAATCCCAGAAGAGGGGGTGAGGGGGAGTTAAGAATCTTTAATCTTTGTTAGTCTCGGTGCTGCCATTGTGCTCGTTCTTCTTGGTTACTTGGTGCTAGATTATTTTCACGCCTAGTGGTTGTTTAATTTTATTTACCTGGATATTTGGTATGTTTATTTGGTGCTTTGAGATTGTTGAAATCGATGGCCCAAAACTTGGTATGCTTTGTTTTCACCTGGGTGTTTGATCTGCTGAAACTCTCGGCTATCAGAATTTTTATAGGTTATCTTTCGATTCTTCGACTCGGCTTTTGTCCTTGGATCTTGACTGATCATTTGCCGTCTCTCTTGTATTATTGTCGGCCTCCTCTCTTGATATTGGCATTGCTTTATCAAAAGGTGGTTATTTGTAATTCTTATATTTGTAAGCGGTTGTTTATAGTTTTAGATTTTTTTGGAGTGCTATTTATAATTTTTGTATTTTAAGGAGGTTGTTTATAAATATATAGATTATTCTGCAAATAGGAATGATTTAAGAGGTATATATTGACCTTGAGGGATAATGTTTGCCACCGCAAATTATGGAGTAATGCCTTTATGTAGTTAGTGAAATATTAAACTATTGTGGTGGATTTCTAAAATTCTCAAACTTAGCGAGGTTTCCAAAATTTTGTGAGCGTAGTGCCAAATGATTAAAGTTGTCGGAGTGTAATGAAATTTATATTATGCTCGCATAAATCCTGTTGATGGATGTGTTTCGCTAGATTTGGTGGATGGGGAGGAATGCTGCTCTGAGTTAAAGGGATCTATCCCTTATATATAATGAGAAATTGGTAAAGCACTTGTAACCGCTCAAAAGACTTACACGTGGATAAAATATTGTCATGTTTCTCCTACCCTATATTTAATTAAGAATCATCATCAAAATAAAACTATCTATGATTAGAAAATTATAATAATAAAATATTTAGTAATCCTAATCAATTTATAATTATCCATAATTTAAAAAATATTAAATAATCTATAATTATACATAGATTAAAAAAATTATCACGTGCCCCTCCTTAAAATTTTTAAAGGATTTTTGCCTACATACACTCCAAATTAATCATCTATATTTACCAAAATACTCCCCGAGCCTTGATATTAGTTAGTCACTTAGTCTACCCCATTTGTTAAGATCTCACCGGGTGAAATTTGAAAATGTCTAAAATACGAGATGCTTATATAGAGGATACAACATTATGGTACATGCTATTCTGAATGGAGCGGTCAAAAACTCAATCTAAACCGCAGTGCTGTTAGGGACAGCATCGTAACATCTTATCCGCGGTGTCATTGTAATCCTTATTATGTTAATTGTATAGTCTTTTTTTTGTTGGGAATTTTGAATTTTGAATAAGAACATAGTCCTAAACCTAGTGGAGATATTAAATTAAAATCCAAAATCGTAATCTAAATAACAATACCTTCAACAAAATTAATTCAACCAAAAACCATCGGATACCAGGGTTAGGATTTGATTACTTGTATGGATATTAATTCGCATGGGAAGGCCGAAGAGAGCCTCTATAAAAAGAGGAAAACTACCTTGGCATCTCGTGCATTCTCTTTCGTTGTCTCTCTCCTTCTCCAAACCTCCTCCTTTTTTTTTTCCTCTCCAGATCCCAAAGAAAGAAAGAAAGACGGGTTGCATCAGCCAGCGCGTGAAGAACAAGACAGCGGCCCCCGTCCACACTCTCTGGCTCAAGTACGCCGAGTTTCGAGATGAAGAATAGGTTTATGAACCACGCTCGCAACGCGTTCGACCGCGCCCTCACCCTGCTTCCCTGGGTGGATCGGATTTGGTACTCCTACATTCACATGGAGGAGACGCAAGTGTTTAAGAGGTGGACGCACTGGCATTTTCTTCAAGAAAATGAAAAGGAGGAGGAGTCATCGGCAGTTATGCGTAATGAAGATGTGGTGTTGATGACGGAGGGTATCGGTATTAATGCGAGCAACACTTGGGTGTTAGATTCTGCAGCCTCTGTGCACGTTTGCAACAACAAAGAGGGTTTTGATACATTGAAGATGGATGAAGAATTCGGCGACGTGATCGTTAGAAATAACGAGAAGATGAAGGTTGAAGGCGTTGGGAGTGTTCGCCTCAAGCTTCACACTGGGAACATCATAATTCTTCATCATGTGAGATATATACCGTCATGTGGTGCTAATTTAATTTCGTTGGGAGAGATGGCATCGCGCGGGTACAAGTATGTAGGTGAAGGAGAGTGGTGCAAAGTGTATAGATATGATGATTTGATTTTGCGAGGAAGAAAAAATAGCAACCATATTTGCTATTTAGATGGGCGTTCTGTTAATGGTGCAGCTGACTCTTCTCAGACTCTTGTCCACAAGGGAGAGGTGAATAACAAGAAGAAGAAAGTGAGTTTTTCTGAAGCCATTGAGATATTTGGAGATTTTTCGTCGAGGGATGATATGTGGGGTGCCGACTCAAACTCCAAGTTGGATCCAGATTTAAAGGCTGGGGGAGAGGTGAAAAAAAAGAAGAAGAACGTGAGTTTCTCTGAAACCATTGAGATACTTGGAGATTTTTTCGTCGAGGGAGGATATGTTGGGTGCCGACTCAAACTCCAAGTTGGGTCCGGATTTGAAGGCTAGGCCCAATCTTAGTAGTTTTCTTAAAGGCTAAGTTGACTTGGTAGGCAAGTCAGGGGTGTCTTAAATAAGACATTCTCTTTTATGGTTTTTTAGTAGAGAGAGGGAGAGGGACAATATTCTTGCAATCAGCGTTTAATAAAGGGTTCAAGGGTATTGGTTCGACAGTCTTTGTTCGTGTAAAAGATTGTAATTTGGAGTTGATAGTGGATTGTTTTCAATCCAGTGATTTTTCTCTATTGAGGGCTTTCCACATTAAATCTTGTTGAGATTCTATTTGCTTCGTTTGGTAGTTTTCAGGGTTTTTGTGTGATCTAAAAATCCCAACAAAACCAAACTCTAATTCAAAATCTTGAGGTAAATAAAACACAAGAAAGAGAATGAGAGTATTTTTATCTAAACATGGTTAATAAGTGTGTCATATTATGTCATTAGCTGATGGATGTGCGCAAATAATTTAGTATTGTAATTTGAAAAAGAAAAAGATTTACTTGATCTGACTCTCATGATTATTTCATGAGAAGTTTATAAAAATTCACCTTATGGTCCTTATCAATATTGCACAATCAAATAGAAAGTATCTCAAATTTAAATGACATTAATTGGAACATTTTATTATGCATGTATGCAAACTTATCCTTTCTCATCTCGCTTGCAACAAATTAAGCTTGAAACTCATTCAATTTTGAGGTACAACTCTTTGAGTGGCCCTTGTAATATCTTCTCCCTTCGTGGTCTGAGTACAAAAAGAAATAAGAAATAAGCAAAAATTAAAAATCAAATGCAAAACTAAAATATATAATAAATAAGTTAAAGTAAAAGAATAGAGATATGATTAGTTCTGCAATAAACATTTTATAGAATGAGGGGGCCAAAAAAACCTTTTCAGTGAACTCTTTGTCAATGATACAGTGCCCTAAGCAATTTACCCTGCAAGCCATGCGGGAAAATTTGTGTCTACAATCTTGATAACATGCTTTATAGCAAGAACTAAAGCTAGCAGAGCTCGGTGCAAATAGCGCGAAGATGACGATTGTGACGATTAATGCTGCCTTCATTTGCTTTGCGGCCTCCATAATCTTTCTAATAAAAATTTTCACAACCTGAAATCTTGCTTGGAGAGTAGAATGCATGAAGCCCATTTATAGGTTAATGGGGGAGACTGATCATTTTTAGCGTATCATTGAATATATGCATGCTCTAATATGTAATTATGGAATAAAATATGTATTAGATTCGCTCTATATTCTTATTATCCACTATCTATATAGTTCTAGTTCATTCCATTTGTAGTGTCATGTCCAGTAATTTTCTATAAAATAGTTTGTTAATCACAACAGTAAGCACAGTAAACCAAAAAATTTCATTAATTTACTCATTTCTGTTAAAATTTAAGGATATATTTGGTTAGTAGTCGTTGTGATCCAAATTCCAATTTATCCGGTTGATGTATGTTTGTCATAATTCCGAAAAGGATATGTAAAAGCAAAATAGATCAAAACAGAGAAGAGTTGTTGCTGAATTCGGATTGAAATGTGCTATAACAACAAAATTATGTTAGTAATGTGTTTGTAACTCCGCTTAATCATAAGTTGATAAAAAGCATGAGAGCTCAAAAGCAGTATAGTTATCAGTCCATTTAGATTGAGGTGTATCGCAACAATATGGAAAAAAAAACGACAGATACGAAGATTGTTTCGATACGGAAGACGTTTAAACAATTTGGTTTCTTGAATCTAGAGCGTGTTGTTCAACTTTCTGGTATAAAAATATTTTTCCAGTTCCTTCGGGACCCTTCATGCAGAATACTGAACTTTCTTCCTTTCTTCTTGTTCAATTCCCTCGTAATAACACTAAATGCATATGCTTGGCAAGTATTAAGAATGTTGGCGAGGGTAAGTCACATTGTGCTACAAGGATTACTTTTTCATCTTGTGTCAATTTCGAACACTCAAGGATTTCTTCTTGTATATCGATCCCGTCAAATTCACCCGGGAGAGGGTTTTATTTTTATGTGAGTTTATGGTTTCCAATAGATCAAGAGTCAATTGTTAATTACCTTTACTGATGAAAGGAACCTTCGATTAATAGTCAATAAAAGTCATCTTGTTAGAGCAAGAAAATACAATAATCTCATTATTATTTCTTTAAATGATCATATACATGGCTTAACTAGGGGCATACCCCCTCAGTGTATAGATTTTCATGTAAAATCGTAGACTAGAGATGTGGCGATTGAGATTTGGTTTTGGGTTTGACTTGGAGGCATGAAATGGAACTTGAATTTTGAAACCCCAATTTAGCGACATGGAGGTCATTTTGGTCTAGTTTAACAACATAAGGGTTAATTTTGGTATTCGACAGTTTAATGACTGAAGGGGTCAATTTTAGTATTTTACGGTTTAGGGACGTGGAGGTCGAATTTGGTGTTTTCCAGTTTAACGACCTAGGGGTCAATTTTAATTTAGGGTTTGTTCAATGACGTAGAGGTCGATGTTGATTTAAAAACCTAGTTTAACGACGTAGAGGTCGAATTTGAATTTGAAATTCTAGTTTAGTGACGTAGGGGTCAAATTTGATTTGAAATATAGTTTAATAACATATAGGTCGAATTTGGATTTGAGATTCCAGTTTAGCGACACAGATGTCAAATTTGGCAATTTGGCCCAGTTTAGTGACATGGAGATCAAATTTAGAATTTTTTAGTTTACGGACGTGGAGGTCAAATTTGGTAATTTGGCCCAGTTTAGCGACATGGAGGTCAAATTTAGTATTTTCTTTCTGCGCCGAATTTTTATCTACGTTAGGGATATGGAGGTCCGTGTCAAGTTCGGTAACTTTCATTATTTTCTTGAATTTGTCATTGTGTTTTCAACATTTCGAGGGTTACAGCTGCAATTTCTAGACTAGATTACAAAACCGGGTTGAAATACAATTTCTGTATTTTCTCTGGGGTGTAAACTACAAATTCTGAGCTGTTTTGTAGTTTCTAGACTTAAATGCAATTTCTGCAGTTATTTTAGGGTGAAAACTGTAGATTCTATGCTGTTTTGCATTTTCTAAAATTTTCAGGGACTGGACTGCAATTTCTTCATCAGGGCGTAGACTGCAATTTTCTAAACTATTTTGCAATTTCTAGAATTTTAGGGACTGAAGTGTAATTAGCTAGACTGATTTACAGTTTTGGTTTTTCCAGGGACTGAAATATGATTAGCTAGACTGATATGTAGTTTCAGGATTTCTAGGCAGTAAAGTGTAATCTTTCTGGACTATTTCGCATTTTCTAGCTTTCCATGGGGGTAAATTGTAATTCTAGATTAAACAGTAGTTTTTCAGGGTATAAAACTGCAAATTTGTATTGTTTTGCAAGTTTTTTTGTTTCTTTTAGGGACTGGAGTGCAACTCCTGCGGTCTTACTAGAGCGCAAACTGCAAATATGTATTGTTTTTACAAATTTTTTTTTATTTCTTTTAGGAATTGGACTGCAAATTTGGATTGTTGTGATGTTTTATCTACCAAAGACTTGAGCTAATGTTGGCAACGGCGGTTCCTCTACAAAGGGTGAGATTTTAGTGTTTTTTTTTTTCTCTTTTTTAAAAAAAATAATTTAAATGGTTAATCATGCTACAGATTTTGTGTTTAAATCCCTTTCAGAACTCTACTAAGTAGACAAACTTTTAAGTCCCTATCCCCATCAGATTTCAATTTTTTTCTCATTCAAATCTTAGGAAAGCTTTATAAATTAGTCCCGCAGTCATATATAGGTTCGGACTATTGGGAATTAGTCTCATCTTGGAGCTGAGCGAGTTCGCTTGGTAGAGATTTTTTTAAGGGTCGGCGTAATTGCAATCGGAAGGTATATATAAATTCTTTTATCACCTGTCGAACTGAAATACTACGAATCCATTTAATTGATAGTTTTCTTTAGTTTTGTATCTCCTTTACCCCTTCTCTTTTTTTTGTTTTGTTTTGTGCATGAATCCAATTACTTTGTTAATATTTTCGGAGCAACTCCACGTTGGCATGCGCATCCGTTCTTTTATTTATTTTGTTAAAAAACTATTTATTTTATAATTCTTAATATTTTTGGAGAAAACTAGGCGTCGGTATGTGCAACGATTTTATCTTATGTTTCTTTTTTTTCTTTATTTTGTCCAAACAATTGCCACGGCAACTTAAGATCAACTCAAAAAAAATTAACGGGTATAAGGGAGTACTAAGACTCCAAATGGGTACAAGGACTCGGGGGAGTACGTGTTAGACATATATGCCCTACAAAGACAATTTATTTACTTTGTTTCATGAACTAATAAATTGTAGTTTATTTATTCTTACATGTGAATGATTGTTTCATGGGTACAATAATATATTGCCTGAGATTAAAGTTAAAGAAACTCATCATAAAAGTAGAGACAGAGATATTTTCTAATAACTTAATCTAAATCTTCTTAGTTAAGTGAAAAGATGGGTCATTCACTTAGAAACTAACATGTGTTACACCGCCATATTTATGGGATGGTTTGTCTCCACCATTTGTAATAGTGGATTACTAAGTGAACACATGGACATACATAAGTAAGCATATATGTTGAACTGGATCAGTAATAAGTCCTCTCAATAATCATTACTGTCAAGGAAATATAAGAGATGCTTGTAAAGTGGTCCTTAGACTTGGAAGAATATCATTATCTATATAGTGGATATGTTAACTTTGACATAGCCAACCATTGATGTCTAATTGAAAAAGTATATATGGGCTTGTTGGGTTGCATAAATATTATATGAGATGTACTATTCTTAACAAGGAATCCACATTTAATATTATAAAGAATATTGTTATTCCAAGTTATTCTAATTGTTATATTGTGCTACGTTAAACTCGGCCGGTTGTGTGATTTGATAAAAGATTCATCAAATACATAAATAATATATTAAAAGAATATATTGCATCCAATATAATATAGAGTTAAATATAAGTTATAAGAGTGACAGCAAATATATAAATATGTCTCTATAACTTATCTTGGAATAAAGATAATAGTGGAAGGACTTATTAGCAAAGAAGTGCTAGAAAGGGACTCACTTGCAGATAGATTTTTCTCTGGTGTTGCTTTGCAAATATGTTGATGGGTATATTTGCAATTATCAATTTAAATCAAAGTTATTTGCAAAATCTCAAGAGATATAATAGTTGAGATTTGAGATCTTATGAGATGAGGATAAGATCTTTACAGATAATCTAGATGAGTTTAAATCTGATAGCTATCAGAAAGAATCCCTATAAGATCCCACCTATATGCTCCCTTTAAATTGGAACTTATCTCTGAAAAAAGAGATACAGAAGTCACAAATGTTCTTTTTCTTTTCCTCAAAAAGATATTTCTCATAGAGCAGATTAGAAAAGAGAGCACCATTATCTCCTACAATCTGTGAAGGTTCAAATAGTTAGAGGAGGAGCATAGTGAATCGAGTAGAGGCAGGACATTTGGACTGCTCAAAAGTGAGGTACTCCTAAAACTTATGTTAAAATTGCATAATCTGTATGCTATGATCCTGCATTGTTTTGTTAATTATTACTCTGAAATTGTTTCAGATTATTAATCTGGAAATAAAGATATTAGATTAGATTTATATAATTTTCCCTTTCAGTATTGGGACTCCAAATGAGTGCCGAGTCTCGAGAGGGGAGTACATAGACTCCAAATGAGTGCGGAGACTTGGGAGGAGTACAGGGACTCCGAATAAGTGCAGAGACTCGAGAGGGGAGTACAAGGACTCCAAAAGAGCACAGAGACTCTGGGGGAAGTACATGGACTCCGAATTAGTGCAGAAACTCGAGAGGGGAGTACATGGACTCCAAAAGAGTGCAGAGACTCTGGGGAGTACATGGACTCCGTATTTATTTATTTATTTTTAGTAATCTGCAGTATAAGTATGCCTTTTTGTGATGAGGAGGTGAAAAGAAGGATTAAAGTACCCAATTTAGCCGAGGAATGAGACTGATAATCTCTCTCTCCTTTTTTTTTTAACCGGCCGAGGGAAGCCGGTGGGGGCGTTGCTGGCTTTTTTTATTATTAAAGGGTGTCGCCGGATTTTTGCCAAGGGGGTTCTCTCCTTTCCTCTTCGTTTTCACAGATGGGTTGGGGTGTATATATAGGATAGGGATTTAGGGGATTGGAAGAAGGTTTGATTTGTTGGATAAAATCAAATTCAAGCATTCCTTTTGATATTATCTCTTTGGCAATCTATTCACCCATCAACGTCATTAACTTGAAGTTAAAAAAAATGTTTTTTTTTTGAATGAGTTAAAACAGAATACATGTCAGTAACTCATTTAATGGATAAGGTTGAGTTTGTTAGATGGATCTCGTCCAAAAATATCTATTTTTCTCTTGATTTTATTCTCCTAAAAAATTTTATCAAAAGTTCAACGATCTGCATTTGCACACTTGTTCTATGATGATAATGTTACAATTCAAGCTCTTGTTTCATGATAAACTTCATGATTAACCAATCAAAATTATTTTTCTTTATATGTTGGAGTCAAAGTTGCCTGAAGGGATCACTGACGTGCTATTATTATTTGGATTAATTCTAGCTCATAATTATGTTTCAACTACATTGCACCGACCACGATATTTTCTGATTCTTTATTATTATTATTATTTACACCAATTTCGACATCATTTATGTCTCCACTTCATTATCATAATCTCTACATTGTTTTAAAATTTGTTCAAACAATGGGTTTCCCTGTACTTGTTTATGGATAATCTTCAGACATTAAGGGCATATTTGGCAATCAGAAAATAAATAGAAAGCAGAAAGTGAATAGAAAGTACTTTCTAGAGAATGTACGTTCTCTTCACTTTCTATTTGTAAAACCTGTTTGGATTGGAGAAAGTGAAAACGTTGAAAGTTGAGGTGGCAGTGACATGGCATTCACTTTTTGTTTTAAATGTAATTGTAATAAAAAAATAATATAGAAATACAAGTGATATTTGGTTTCATTTTTAACAGAGTACTAAGTTTAGCTCCCTCTCTAGCTACATTGTTCCTCCCATCCTTCCTTTCAAGAAGTATCTTATTATGCATATCTATATATATATATTAGAAATTACAGCTTTAATATAATCCCATGGATACTTGCATAAAATTAAGCAAAGGCAATGAGAGTTTGATGTGTATGCTAGTAGATGGAGTGTGAGCGCTGACAAGGCTGAGAAAATCAAAAAAATATTTCCTACGCACCAATACCAGAGAACAAAAAACAGATATTAGAGATTGAAGGTATAAAAATTGAAGTACCAAAATAATGAGGATGAAAAAAGGTGAAAATTGAGTGGGGGATGAACGTGAATGGTGATACTATGTATAAGAATAAACGAAAATATACCCAGAAAACTAGGAAAGCGTATAGGGTTAAAAAACAATTCAAAAATAATTTAAATTAATTTCTCTCTCCTCTTTCTTCACTTTCTGTTGATGCACGGGTCATACAGTCAATTCGGTCAAAGCTGGTTTGAGGTTTATAATGATGATGATGGGGATTTGCTTTCTTTCTCTGAATCGCTTGGCTGGAGGAGAGGTGGGGCGTCCTGCGCAAAGGAAGAAACTGCTAGAGGTTGGAGTTGGGTTCTCTGGTATTGAGCTTGGCCGATCTCCCCTCCTACACAAGTAGAAAGCTCTTCAGAGGACGAGGCTTGACTTCCCCCGTTGTTCCTCCGACAATCAAATCAGCATGTGAAATGAGTGGAGCGGGAGGTAAATGAGCAGTTACTTGTTCTTGTGTGCATAGTGCAGGTGGAGAAAATGGCTTACCTTGAATTTGAGAATAGTTCTCTTTTTATAAAGATGAGTGAGGGGTAGTTTAGTAATTTCAGCCAAGTATGGCATGATGATTGAGTTAACAACCACTTTACACGTGTTGACTTTTGAGTGTCATGAGTAACCAATGATTTGATATGGTGGTGATTGATGAGACACGGTGAGTAGTGAGTCATGAGGACTTTTGGGACAAGAGTAAGGATAAATCTGACAATTATTGTAGCAAGTTGGCAAATGTAGCGCTGAGTTAGCTACTGTAGCGTCGAGGGGTCAGTACTGTAGCAACAGAGTGAGAAGGCCTTGGGAAGAGACTGAGGCGGCCAGATACTGTAGCGCCGAGAGGTCGGGACCATCGGCTACTGTAGCACCAGAGGTTGGTTCTGTAACAGTCGACTACCACCGCGTTTCGAGTATGCTCGCAAGATGATGACTTACTATAGCGCCGAGTTCTGATACTGTAGCGGTCGCCTTTTCCTCTTGCGTCAGTATCTTTTTGCGTGAAATAGAACTCGTGTTGAGATTCACCTAGGAGGTAATACTAATTAATAAAAAAATTTCGAGGGTCATAACACTTTCCATCCACTTTCTCCAACTTTTTAAGAAAGTGAAAGGGTCTAAAAAGCTGACGTGGCATCTTTCACTTTCTGTTTACTTTCCGGTCACTTTCCAAGTGGCAAACGGGAAAAAACTAGAAAGTAAAGCCACTTTTTGATTTTTGCTTCACTTTTCATTTCTTTTCACTTACCAAACACGCCCTAAGTATGAAATTCATAGCATAATTGTCGAATTCCAACAGGCTCACAATACATCAAAACTGTGACAACCAACCGCTTGAACGCTGCAAGCATATGCGTCCTCAAAACCTCCAGTAGACATTCTCGAGCACTATTATCATGTTCTAGAAGTCCATGTGCTTCAGCTGCTTGTTTGAACGTCAAATATCTCACATCTTGGACAGTGAGCAAGTCTTCAAAAGATACAAGCCCTTTCACAGGAAGCAAGTAAAATTGCTTTCTCTGTACAAAAGGGCCGGGTCTAACATAAATTACGCCCATATTAAAATATTTGTAAAGCCACAAAAATAAAAGAAATTTTTAGAATGCATCAGATATTACAAAATTTTTTCATTAATATCCATAGTGCAATTCTTGGGAAAAAAAGGAAAGACATTCTAGATGTGTGACAAAGTGATTCAGTAGCCTTATAAAAACTGTACTTTAAAATCTACCTAAAATCAGTCGTCTAAACTAACTCTCCAAATGAATAAACACCAAGCCTTAGCTAGTTCCACGGTTTGAGTATGCTGTGAAAAATAAGTTTGAAACACAACCAATCAAACAAAATTAAGCACATAGAATATGAAAGATCTTACAGCCCTTTTGATAAACAAAACGTCATTCGATGAATCTACATGAAGCATGATGAAGAACAATGTAGGTGATGAAGCCAAGGGCTACTTTCCTCACTGAAATGATCTAGAGATATTGTGTGTGATGAGAAAGAGTTAGTCGAGGTTCTGGGGGACCAAACCTTCAATATAATTTCTCTTCAATCAAAACCCTAGAACTCTTCCTTCTCATTATCTCTTTCAATATATATACATACATATATATACATATATAAACACACACACACACACACACACACACACACACACACACACACACATATAGATTAATGGGTATCATATGTCATATGAGGGGATTCCCTCATATACAATGATGTGACACAATCTCCACCAAGTTCAATAAAGTAGGAGAGAGAATATTTCATAACTACACTTGGTGGAGATTGTGCCACATCA
>JBAKGM010000139.1:36055202-36106415 GCA_037177215.1 Asparagus racemosus
TCTCGTGGATCAATTTCCGTAACCCGATGCAATTCATGAAGCAAGTCAAGATAACTATATGATTCCGAGATCATTAAGGGCGTTGTGACACCTCCTACGTATATTGGCATATTATTCACTCCATAGTTAATTTTTCCGCCGTGAGAGCACGCAATAAAAATCATATTGTTCAACCTATGCAAAAGTAGATTTCATTACATACGAATGGATTTACAACCCCTAAAAAAATCATATTGTCCAATTTAATTGCCAATAACATTGCTAACCCCTAAAAAAATTTCTTCAACCATGAAAATTAAAATATAATGGAATAAAAATAGTTATTATCATTTAAATTGCCAATAAAATTCATATTGTCCAATTTACTTGCCAATAAAAATCATATTGTCCAATTTAATTGCCAATAAAATTGCTAACCCCCAAAAAAATTTCTTCAACCATAAAAATTAAAATATAATGCAATAAAAATAGTTATTAACATTTAAATTACTCTTACACCCCTAAAATTTCTTCCAACCTCACAATTAAGATGCGAATATGCTCATGAAACACAATAAAAATAGTTATTAACAATCAATCTAGTCTTACACCCTAGAAATCATAAATTCATAAAAACCCTAGCTTATTTCATGATAAAATCGGAGAGAACAAGAAGGAGAGAATGAAGATAATACCTAGGGATCTTGGTTGAAGATCTTCGACGAAATTCAAGCCAAAAAACAGGGAATTTTTGGTTGGAATAGCCGATGGAAGTGAGAGGGGCGGAGGAGGAACAGTTAGGTTTAGGGTGAGAGAGGGGAGGGGGGTCGATGCGTTTATATACGGGTGGGACCTGACCGCAAATAGTCGGGGTTGTGAACCCCGACTATTTTGTAAATGGTGCGAAATTGTCGGGGTTGCTAACCCCGACTATTTCCCCCACGTTTTTCCAGCCCGACGTCGAGCAGAGGAAAGTCTCTGCCAAATGGTCGGGGTTTCCAACCCCGACCAAAATTGGTCGGGGTTGGAAATCCCGACCATTTGGCTGTGGTTTCCGATCTATCGCTCAGCCCCAGCTGCTAATTAGTCGGGGTTGCCAACCCCGACTAATTAGTAAGCTCTTTTTCAGCTCCCGACCCACTTTCTCGCCGCGAATCTGACGTGGCGAGAAAGTGGGTCGGTTTTTGTAATAAAAACGTAAGTGGGTCGAATTTTTAAAAAAAAAAATAAAATGGGTTTATTTCGAAAATTTGTTCAATTCAAAATTTATTTGGGTCCTTAATATTTGAAAGCCATCAACAAAGATCCCTAACAATTTTTCCGTCATCAAATTAGCTCCTTTTCGAGATTTTCAATTATCTATTATTAATCTGGCAGCTAACCGGACTGTCTTTTCTCTCTCCTTTTTGCCACATAACCACCTATAAGTTTAAAAAATTATAAATAACACTCTGAAAGTTTTGGACATTATAAATATCCCCCTAGAAAATTCAAAAGCTACAAGCGGTCAGCTAAAAAATTTACAACTAATCCCTAAAAATTTTGAAAATTATAAATAACACCCCAAAGTTATTTGTATTTTTTAAAGAACTTCAAGGGGTGTTTATAAAATTTTTAGGGTATATTTATAAAACATTTAGGGGTCCATCTATATTTTAAAACTTCAAGTAACTGTTTGTATATTTTCTAACAAGGGTCCCCTAAAATATTTCTAAACAGCCATCTAAAACTTTTAAAAATTATAAACAACTCACTAAAGTTTTATAAAAAGCCTCCTAGAAAATATGCAAACAACCTAAGAAGTTTGAAGGCTATAAATGAACCCCTAAATTTTTACAAACAGACATTCAAAATTTTCAGGGTGTTTTTTATAATTTTTAAAACTTTCACGGGGTTATGTGGAAAAAAGAGAGAGAAAAGACAATCCAGTAAGCTGCCACATCATCAATAGACAACACAAAATCTAAAAAGGGACTTAATTTTATGAGGGAGAAAACGTTAGGGATCGATGTTGTTGACTTTCAAACATTAAGGATTTAAATGAAATTTAGTGAATACATTAGGGACCCATATTGAAGTTTTAACAAAAAAAAAAACTTTCTAAAAGCGGGTCGGGTCCGGTTTCCAAAAGCGGGCACAGGACAGCCTTGTACCCAGCAAGCAAAGAATCGCCCACCTCTCAGTTTCTTGACCAGCAAACCACCCCCTCAAAAGTTCACCGACTCCAACGAGACCGAGAGATCTTTGGCGGCGCCGTCATTATCGGAGCTCCGATCGGCACAGGAATCGAAGCTCCGCTTCTCTCTCTCTCTCATCCCCATCATTCTCAATGGTAAGCAACTTCGATTCTGAGCCCATCATCGTCCTTAGCAAGTTGAGAATCTGAGGGTTGTAAGGGTTGTAGTTCACGAAATTAGAGTATTTTGCTGAGAAATAGAAAGAACCTAAGATTTGGGAGATAGATTCTATATCACCATTAATGTACAGGTCGTCATCTATATCTAGGTAAGCTCTTGAATCTTGAGGCTGCAATTGATGAAAAAGTTCTTAAAAGTCTCGCTAACAGTTAGACCAAAACTCCGTAGGAAGTTGTGGTGAAGGTTGACGGTTAGATTTTTATATTCAAACATTGCCCCCACAGTAAGAACTTTTTTTGGGCCGAAACCTGGGCTCACGCAGCGGTCTCAATTATTAGAAAATCCGTTTTAAATTTGTGGCCATTGAGATTTGAACCTGGGTCTGATACCATCTTAAACTACCTCTAACCATTACAATTACACTAAAACTCAGAAGTTGTGACGATTGAGGGTTGTGTTTTAATATTCTAACAAAAAGGGCATGTGCTGCCCTCTTTCGGTAATGATATCTTGTGAGAAGGAAATCGGAGGAGTTGTGTGATCTTGGAAATTCGGCTTCCTTTGTGCTCTAAAGGACTGAGTATCTATGCATTCTTTTGCTTAGTTAATGAGAATGTCTCCAGTCCACTCATCGGGAGGTACTCAATGGGGATCCAATTTGTTGACTCTAGAGATACTGTAATATCGAGAAGATATATGTTAAAGCGCACACAGAATTGGAAGCACCCTCTTGTTTCAAAAAAAAAAAAAAGAAGGATAGGTTATTTACGTAATGATTTAGTTGCGGAAATTAGCATGGCTATCATTGGCAGTAGTCAATACTCAGGGAGAATAGGAATAGAGTTTTTATCTGGAATCCTAGTAAGTTTTTGGGTCAAAAAGATTTACAGTTGGAATGAAGCACTTTATTATATCTTCTTGGTTACGGTGATAGAGATATTAGAGTGCGGAAATGGAATTAGGGTTGCCAGATTATACTTAGTTCCTCTTATAGATTTCTACTCCTAGGCAATGTTGCTTTCTGTGATCTTGTGCCATTAGAGTGTAAATTCCTCCCGAAGACCAAATTTGCTTATGGTTATTGTGCACGATAAATAAAATGTAGATATTTTTTAACTTCTTAATTCTTGCTCCTTTTGTACTGGTAGTATGTGTATGTATGTATGTGTGTGTGTCTATATATGTGTGTGTGTGTGTGTGGGTGTGCGCGTGCGTGTGTTCCTCATCGTCAGTTTCTTACCTTCTTTCGGAGCTTTACTCATGACGTGTTTCATGAAGAACAATTTTTGTGGGAATTATATTCAGTTAATTTACACAGTGCGTAATTGGTGACTACTGATTGATGAGTTTTTTCAGTAAATTTTCTTCATGTGGCAAATGGGGGTTTTTTTTTGGTTCATTTTTCTTTGATAAATTAAACATAGACGGATATGAAGATATTATCTGTTATTTTCTGCTTTCCCCCCTCTTAAACACTTCTTTAATGCTACAATGTCCTTATTTTCCATACAGAATGACTTCTATGGGAAGCGTACCAGTTTGTGTGTGAAATTGTGTACCAGATGATACTGTTGAGTTGGCTACATTATAACTATGTTTGGAGTGAGAACTTTATATGGGTCTGTTCGTGCTGCCATTGAACCTTATTGCAAGACTAGATCTTTCCAGTCATATGCATCTTGCTTCAGAAGTCAAAGACTGTGCTCTTATGGTCTTCCAACTGCATCAGGCTCCTGTACATCTAGCAAAAGCAAAGAAGCATGCATGCATTCATGGTATCTGGATAAAGGAAACAATAGAACACTTCCTCTTTCGTCTTTTGTAGGAATTCAACAACTTCAAGCTGATTCTTCTACAAAATATTTAAAAAGATCCTTAAATAGCAGTCAGTCAGTCAGGAATATTTTGAACTCTCGATGTGATCCATTATGTTTTAGTGCAAGTTCTGTGTTTGTTCATCGAGCATATTCATCACAGTCTGGAGGTAAGCGAGATGATCACTGGAATGCCACTGCTGAAACATCTTCAAATAACAGTACTGATGCAGTTGGCAGCGAATGGGTTGACACCCTAAATCATGTTCGTCAATCTGCTGTAGATGCTGCTACCAGCATTGGGAATAAGGCTAAAGAGTTATCAGATGAGATTAGTCCTTACATACAACGGTTATATGATTCACATCCTTACCTTGAAAACGTGATAGTTCCAGTTGGTGGGACTGTATCTGCTACTGTAGCAGCTTGGTTCATCTTGCCTAGGATTTTGAGAAAAATTCACAAGTATGCTGCACAAAGCCCTTTTACTTCACTATCATGGAGCTCAAAAAAGGAACCTGTTTCCTATGAGAAAAGCCTGTGGAGCGCTCTGGAAGATCCTGCAAGATATCTAACTGCCTTTATGGCATTTTCTCAATTGTAAGTCTTCAATCATTCTAATAAGAATCAATTACATTCTTGGCACTTTTTCCATTCTGTAAACTCCCTCATTGTCAGTAAACTTCAAATTCTTTCTGTGCTATTTTGGTTAATATTATCATCTATTCACTAGCTAGTTAATTTCTAGAAAATACTAATAGTGACCTAGGCTAACATTTTGTCAGAAACAGCATTTTCTGTAAGTGCATTTGATTACTTTAGTTTGAGTTAAATATGTCCACTCGTTTCGAGCAACTATATCGATAGGTTAAAAAAACGCACGGAGCATTGATCATGTGAGTATTTCCACAAAGCCCATCTAAGAGATTCGATAAAGCATTTTCCAGCCATATTTAGCGACAATTATCACCTATATGGTGTTATTAACTTTCAATTAATTCTTGTGATGCATTTCCAAAATGGATCTTGACGCACGCACACACGCACACATGCACGCACGCACACATACGCACAAACCCTATTGGATTTCCCATTCATGATGCACAAATTGGAGTTAGTCTAAGGTACTATTGGTAGTCATAGTAATTTACATCTTCTTTAGAATGCTACTCTGAAAAAGTAAAAATAAAAATAAAATAAAGGATCCTGCTATTACCTCGTAAAAATTTATGCAAGAATACATTGTTTATTGGTGTGGCATCCATGCAGATTACCTAATAGGTTGTCATATGGGTGCCATTGCACTTAGAATGCACTGTTATATTGATTTCAGAGCATCTGCTATGGTGAATATGCATCCTACAATTCGGGAGGAGGCAAGTTAACAAGTAATGTTCTTGGAACAACTGTTTTTTCAGGTATAGATATTAACTGGATCATGGGTACTATCACAACAAGTGGGAGCAAGCAACAGAGGAATATAGGTCAATAGCATTCTAGGGACATCTAATTGTCTGAGTATGATATTGTGCTTCCTCGATTTCTGAAGAATGGAAGGTTATCATGCTTGCTTGATTTAAGTCATCGAACTGAAGCATAAAGAATCAGTAACTTATACATGGCAATTGGCATGCCTAATTATGCATTCTGTAACATCTTTTAACAAATAGACCATCCATGCATGAACAAACAATATAGCATGACAGCTTGTATTCACCATTAACTGAGAAATCGTTTTCTTCCAGCACTTGGACAGATGTTATACTCATTGTTTTGGTTCAAGTAAATAATGGATACTTTCTACACTAAAGAGTCCTATTATTGACTGCATTGTTCTTGTTTTCTATTGCAGAGGTGCTATGATAGCACCAACCACTTCACAGTATTTACCTCAGGCATGGAGAGGTGCAGTTGTTCTTTCTTTTGTGTGGTTTCTTCATAGGTGGAAGACCAATTTCTTTAGCAATGCCATGGCCAACCAAGTTAATGTTGGGCTTGATCGAGACAAATTGATGGCTTTAGAGAAAGTGTCATCTGTAGGCCTACTTATTCTTGCGGTAATGGCTTTAGCTGAGGCTTGTGGTGTGGCTGTGCAGTCAATTCTAACCGTTGGTGGCATAGGAGGTAATGCTTATCAGCCAACAAATATATTACATTGTTCGTAAATTTTTCAGGAAAGTTGTTAGTCCAGCTTCATAATGTAACAAAGTAAATTCTGTTTTTTCTGCATTCACTACATTTCTTAATATAGCTTATCGATTGTTGCGTAAATGTTAATAAGTTAAGTTCACAACTTAAATATCACAACTTTTCAATGTGTTCTGATCATTTACTCTATGCTTTACTTTGCGATGAAAATCTTTAAATTTACTTTGAGTATTCAAATATGTTTTATGTCATCTAGATATTTTATTTTCTTATGATTAAGTGTATTTTTGCCAAAATTGTGGGTGAAGCCTGAAGTCCATTGGTAAGAATTTGGAGTGGTAAATTGAAAAATATGTAATTGTCGAGAGAATCATATGTCAGAGTAGACTTGAAAGTGAAGAAAAAAGTTACTAACAAGCTTCAACTTTTAATGTATCTACTATCTAGTTAAACTATTGGATTCTATCCATATGAGTGAGAACTTTGCATTTTGTTTCTTATAGGATATTATGTTATTACTCTCTTAATATGCACATTATCCATGACACCGTGAATATACTTACAAACACATTTGTAATAATTAATTATATTTTTATCAGTTCTACAATTTGCTATGTATATGGCTGAATAGTTGATTTGTACAGTGGCATCTGACTATTATAGGTAGCCTTTTTTTTACTTCATAATGTTTATCATTCGTCAATACTTGATAGCATCTGAGGTACTTTTACATACGGGGTTACTCCCTTTATATTGTTCATAAGCATGCATTTTTTCGCAGACACTATGCTCATCCTTTACAGTTTACGATCATCTACCACATTCACTACTCTATATTGGTGGTTTGGTCATAGTAAGTTGTCAATTATATTTTTAGCTTGGGTAGATTTTCTTGGTTTGCAAAACAATTTAGGGACAGGAGGGATAAGGTTGCTAGACTCTTATAAAACAGTAGTTGACGGGAATGGATAGGATTTTGAGTTAAAGTTTGCAAAACAATTTAGGGAGAGGAGGGATAAGGTTGCTAGACTCTTATAAAACAGTAGTTGACGGGAATGGATAGGATTTTGAGTTAAAGTATTAATGGTTGGCAATGTTCTCGCATCATAAGGATGAAAGTGCCAAATGGATACGATATGGCATGGCCAGTCTGAATGGTTGTGATCTTAGGTTAAAGGAGTGTGGGTGAATTTACAGCGATCCTATACCAAATAGAATAAACTGTGGTCTCATGTAAAGTCAATTAGGGGAACACCATTGGTTATAGCCGTAACAGCCTGTACAGTTTGGATAATTGTTATAATTAGTTCATATTTTTCAATGAGTAGCAAATTCAGACACCAATATGACATGCTACGTGTTCTAAAACGAAAAAGCTGACCAGAATTTGGTCTTATTCCTATCTGTTTTAAATCCAACTGGTGCAGTTTCATTTTTCCAAAAAGTAAGGGAACCAAAACCCGAAAAGAAATGCTGTCTTGAAGCTGAGAGATAGCATACAGAACACATGGAGCAAATTCAAAGAAGTTTGGTGTTCACTCACTAACGGAGAAAAATCAGAGGTAAATTGAGAAACTTAAATGAGACAGCAAGAGAATATTCATTTGGTAAATAATTAGTCTTAGATGAGGTAGCTAATGATAGCACATGGGCGAGGGACAAATAATGCAAGTCATATGAAGAGGATGCAATGGCTAAATAAGTATGGGACTTATTGTATTTTATTGTATTTCATATTAATTAGTACACTAGACTTTTGGACGGACGTAATAAAGGTAAAGCTGTGCTATTATGTAACTGTGCATAGCTATAGGATGAGGGAAAGAACCAAAAAAAAAAAGGACTAAGATAGTAAACAAGGATATCTTGGTAATTTCCCAGTGTGGATGGCTGTAGAAATAAATGGTTGAAAAGGATTTATGTGGGGGGACCCAAAACTTTGCGGCGAAGCTCTGCCTTTGTTGTTCTTGGTGTATATTAATCTACCATGGTTTTACATTATAATTTGTTGTACTAACATTTATTTGATTATCATGCAGGAGTGGCTACAGCATTTGCTGCTAGAGATATCCTTGGGAACGTGCTAAGTGGGCTTTCTGTGCAATTTTCAAAACCCTTCTCAGTGGGAGATAATATTAAAGTATACATTGACTTTTCAGTTTCTTCTTTATTTTCATATGTTGATAGGTTCTTGTGGTCCATGGTTATTCAATATTTACTCAAATGGATTTCTAGATTTTTAGATATGCATGCATTAGAGAAATATTCTTACATCTTAACGTTATTAGAATTTGCTAAACTCGACATGGAAATTTCAGTATTGGCACATAGGTCACTGATATGATTAGATATGATCAACCAGTAATCCTACATACTGTGCGTGTGTACATGTGCGTGCGTGTGTAAACATATTCCATAGATATAGAATGTTGGCAACAAAACTAAAAGGGTGTTTTGAATAATAGCCCTGAAAAATATAACAGGAGAATGCCTTAGGGCCTCATTTTGTTGCCCCTAGCAGAGTATTCTCATCCACGTGATAGATTATAGATCTATTAACTCACTGCATGTTAGTGTATATTTCATCAGCTCGTACTTTGTTTGAAAATAATTGGAAGAGAAACTATTTACATGTCACATGCAGCATATCAGACTTTCTAAAAATTTCATGATCACATATTTAATAAAAAAAATTCTTCTATCCTCTGCAGGCTGGATCAGTTGAAGGCCAAGTGGTTGAAATGGGCCTCACTACTACATCTTTGATAAATCCTGAGAAGTTCCCTGTCATAGTTCCAAATTCACTATTTTCCAGCCAGGTACGTCATGTTGAATTGTTCAAATTCATCAACATATATGCCAGTTGGTGCATTTTATGATACTGCATTTACTTTTTAATTGAGTTACTTTCTTTTTATATTGTGTGTGATAATGTATTACTTTCTCCTTTCGTTCCCTCCTACCTATCCACTGTCAAGCATTAGCACCAACTTCAGTTCCTGCGGCTTCTATGTTTCTTTTATTTGATACAGTGACTTTTTACAAAACTACCATTTGTTACCTCTATTAGTTTAAGTGGTCATATGATATGCACGTGGCAGATTTTGGACAAAATTGCCCTGCGGAAGTATCTTATATGTCACCTTCTTTGTTTTCTCATATATTAGTCCTGTCCAGGCATTTTTTTTGTGTCAATTGTTATGGTAGCAAATTGATAAATTTGTCTGTTCCTATAAACTCATGAAAGCTATAGTTTCTTGAAACTTATCATAAATAACTCTCAAAGAGCTTAAATTAAAGAGAAGCTAGGAAATGACAAAGTAAACCTCATCAAGAACTATATCTTTAATCGTTACTCTCTTAAATTTAAGGAAAGATAGTAAGATACATGTAAACTCCCAGCCAAAGAACCCATAAAGATTGATATTATACATAAAGACTGTGCTAGTCCGCTGCCCCGCTTCACTTGAAATCCTATGCTCCATCATCCATGAAATATCTGGTATAACATGAAAGAGTTAGCAGTCAACTATGATGCTCAAATTTTCGAGACCGGAAAACCAACTAGCCTTTCCAGAAACAGGAGACAATCTTGTTAATTATGTAAGGTTCAGATATTTATAATAAATTATATTTTGCTTATTATATTGTTTTCAACTTTTACTTGGTTGCAGCTTTTAGTCACACTGATACCAGTACATTGTGAATGATTTCTAAGGAAGATATTATAAATATACTCTTGAAGTTTTGGTTCTTATCTTCCATAACTGTGAAGTTTCTGGCATTTAAAGACAAATAAAATGGTTAATTTGGAACTTTTGACTATTCTCATAATTGCAATTGAACTTATTGGAACATCAGTTTTCCTTGATCCATACTTTGACGAAATGGAATGTGCTTGTTCATAAATGCTACGATTCTGTATATCTCCTATTCCTGCAGATTTTATTTCAAAAAATTCCATGGCTAATTGTAAGAAAGATTTTCTTGAGTTTGCTCATTTATGTAAAGTATATGCATGTGGTAGATTTTATTGTCAGGATTGTTTGTTTCTTTATTCTCCATGTTTCTTGATAAACTTGCAGGTTATTATAAATAAGTCACGTGCTCAATGGCGTGCTAGTCTCTCCAAAATCCCTTTGCATATTGATGATCTAGAAAAGATTCCCCTTGTTTCCGAGGAGATTAAATCCATGCTCAGATCTAATCCTAATGTGTTCCTAGGAAAGGATGCTCCATATTGCTACCTTTCGAGAATAGAAAGTTCATTTGCAGAGCTTACTATTGGATGCAATCTTAAAAACATGGTGACTTCTCTTATCCATTACTAATTATCCGTCTATCATACCAAGATCATTAGTTAACATAGCTTAATATAATTGCGAGCTGTAAGTGTGACTCTAAAACTACTTATCACAGTTTATAAGCTACACTGTTTTCTGGTCTTTTTAACAATTAGCTTCAATTTGTCAATTCCGACTTTCGGAATCACTTTGCTGCAAGAATGTTAGTTCAAATAGTAGCAGGGAAAGTTAATCAAATATGCCTTTTCATGATTAATAATACAGATCAAATATGCTTCTTTTGGTTTATGCCCACCACAGGTTATTTTTTTGTTTTAGTTGTTTGGGTGTGCGTGTGCGCGTGCACGCATGCGCACCTGCGTGTATTTATATATCTTGAAGAAACTGTGATGATATTGGCATATGTGATTGCTGAGCCCCAAATCTGAAAATGTTTCAGTAAGCAGAAATTCATTTGTAAATACTGTTTTCGCTATATGTTTAAGATATTACTATCTCATGCACATTCCAGCTCTATACTTCAGCTATGATATGCATTGACATTTAGTTTTGCCTGTAGAGGAAAGATGAGTTATATGCTGCAGAACAAGATATTCTAATACAAGCTGCCAAGATTATTAAGCAGCATGGTGCTGAACTGGGAAGCACAGAATACAATTGCACCATTCGATGATTCACAGGATGAAGAGTTTGCATAAGGTACCTGTCATTATCTCTCACTGATTTTTAATCAAACTAACGTACTTGAGCATCTTGCAGCACCTGAGATATGCATAATGAAAATTTTAGCACTAGAATCGGTTAAAGTTTCCTATCTATGATAAATTGGCACAAATTCGTGAAAATGATAGAAATCGGTGTCTGATTCGTAAGTGCTGCATACAGTGGCTGTTAATTTTCAGTCCCTTGTCGTATTTACTCATAAGATTCTGGTGCATCTTTTATTTTATTTTTTTAGTAACTTGAGTAACTTATTTGCAGTAATGCAATTTTGTTAGCAATTTGCCTATGTTTTTGCCTAGCAAAACAAGTATTTCAACTACGAACACTGTTAGGACATTATAGATGGTTCTGTTTAATTAAAGTTCTCTGTTTTCGAGTGTTTTAAGAGAATTTCTTTGATCATTTGTTGTAGAACAGAAGACTCAGTTTTCTTACTTGAGCTCAACCTGCACACAACAAAGATGGAGCTTGTGGTTTTATCAGGGTATATTGTAAATGAAGACTCAAACCTTTTCGGCAGGTAATGGCTTTAGTTAGTTTTCTGGTTACGAGTAATTTTCTCTTCTTCGAAAAAGAAAATAAAAGTCTGAAGCCATTTTCAGTTTGTTGATTTTTGAGAGATGTGTATAACTATCAATAACATGATCGCATTCTTTGTTTCAAGCCTTTTTATGTTGTTTGGTTAAATTTTTATCTGCTGCGGTTGCCGATTCTATGTTTTATTCATGGGTAACTGGGTTTTAGTATTGCCATGTAAGATCTGCTCTCATATTTTGGAAAAGAAAAATCCCTATATAGAAAATAATACAGGGAAGAGCATCGCGGCAAATGTTTCAGTATAGATTTTAAAGCTAGTGATCGCACTGATGTAATAGTTTTATTATGCTGGTACAATAATCTGATTGCATTGATACAATATTGGCGATTGTACTAATACCAAATTAATGTGTTTTTCCTGCTCGTAGTGATATTCTAACCATCCATGCAATGCCAATGTTTCTAATTGATCTATAGATAGCGTGGTCAATCTCTTACTTGCTCTTTTGCTTGGGTGGATCAAAGTTACAATTAGAACTTGAACTTTAATCCTCAAGTCTTTAGCTGGTTGATCACAGTTAATATTGCCATATCGAGAACTAATATCTAAGTATCGATAGTGTTTTTATCGTAAAATTCTAAAATGAAAGAGTCGTGCACAAACCCAATAAGAATAAAAAATATTTAAAAAAAAGGCTAAAATGTGAAAAAGTTGCCCCATACTTCCCAATTAATGCTTCAATAAAAGTTAATCACAAGTCACTTCCATCAATAACCTCCATTAATAATCAACAAAAGACACTATACAAGGCCGTATTTGTTCCTTGTACCTGATTTTTAATGCCCTATACGGCCACAGGGCCGCAATTTGATTTCAAAAAATAAAATATGTGGCCTAAGTCAGTTCGTCAATCGTATTGCATTAAACAATAGTGTAGCTATGTCAAAATAAAAGTTATATCATAAGTCGTCTCATTAATAATCTCCTTTAAACAATAGAAGTTGCTATACAAAGATTGGGGCTCGAAGCTTGGATCTCATTAATAGTGTACCCAATTTTATTTCAAACAACCTTCGTCATTACAATAAACATATTGATGCCAATCATACAAGATAAAGATGAGACATAATACTCTTATTTTATATAACAAATAGAAAATTAGATTTGGTAACTTGGAGTACCAAAAATCTGACCTCTTAAAAACTTTTGCTATAGGATCTTTATTCCTATACCTTCTATATTTATCTTATTTGCAGATTTACCTTACAAATATGAAACTTGCTAATTTCTCAGTACATTATTCTATGGGTTGTTTCATGGAAACCACCTTAAAATAGGGTTATTATACAGAAACTAGCTTTCATTTTTAATTTATACGCAATCTGTCTTTAAAGTGATTTTTTGTTCCAATCAACCACATTTTAGTCAGATTTTCACTAAATAAAAAATAATCTTTAAAAAAAATATATGTTTGAGGTACATGAGTTGTATCCGAATTAGACTTAAATATTAACAAAGTGAGTTACATGTCTTGAACGTGAATTTTTAACTGGAATGTGGTTGATTTTAATAACAACCCATTTTAAATGTGGTACATGTATAAATTAAAAATGAAAGGTTGTTTTTATATAATAACCCTATTTTTAAGGTGGTTTCTGGGGGGAAAACCCTTATTCTATTTTAATTTAAAATATCCATCTTAGAATTGTTAAAGGCTAAAATACCTTAAAACATCCCTTAATTTTGAAAATAATAAAAAACTCTTAATTTTAGGGGATATCAGAAAATCCCCTTAACTTTGAGATTTTATTAGAAAAGCCTCCTAAATTTAGGGGGGTTTTGTGATAAAATTTCAAAGTTAAAGAGGATTTTTCTGATAAAATCTGAAATTTAGAGGGGGATTTTATGATAATCCCAATACTTAAGTGGTTTTTTCCTAATTTTTTGAAAGTTAAGGGGGGATTTCTGATAATCATCCAAAGTTAAGGGGGGTTTCTAATATTTAGCCCTACAAAATTTTCAAATCCGAGAAGGGTTATGATAAATATACTCTCTCTACTTATGAAAAATAATGGTTTCTTACCTATATAAATCCCTATGCCTACCCTATTTGTAGGTTTGCCCCAAAATTCTCATATTTGCTAACTTAATGCTATGAACTTTAACGGTGTTAACGGAAAGACTTATAAGTATAAAATATGAGCGAATACATGAATAAATTAGCAAACATAAAGGAGGGTAAATCCACAAAAAAGAATGCATCAGGGCTATATATATGCCCTGATACACCCTTTTTTTTAGATTAATATTTTTAGTAGGACCATACAATATGGTTTTTTCCCCACTTGCGATAGTATGTTATTAATATCAATATTTGATGTCAATTTGATATTATTTTATATATATAAAAAATAAAATTGTTGATATATATATTTAGTAATAAAAGAAAAAATAACCAGAGCGGTACTAATTTTGAAATTAATACTATAATATCGTCAGTGAAAGAAAAAAAATATCATCTTAAAAAAATTCCTACTAAAAATGTCAAGTTGGTAATTTAACCTATCTATGTACTACTATTTAAGAAAAATCAAGCTTTTGGGCACGTAAGTTTCATTTTAAAAAACCCTATATTGCCCTCAAAATTTATTTAGAAGTTGAAAACTAGCTTGAGGGCAAACTTGAAAAATGACCAGCAATTACTCCATAACTAACCCGCTATTCTTAACTATACTCTTGCACAGTAAAATAAATTACGTAGCAAATTTCAAAGTCCATTTAACACCATTAAGACTTTTGGAGCGGTCGGGTAAAGAGAAAATCATAACCCGACCCGATAAGAAGCAAAAAAACGCGCTGGCGGCGGATGATCTAAAATTCCCAAACCCTCGCCCTTGGAGCAAAACCGTAAATAATCGGAAAACCGTGGGCATTCAGGAACGAGGCGAGCCCCAAAGCATAAATAAGTGGTCGGGGTTCCGATGACTCCTCTCTCTCAGAGGCAACAGGAAAACCACAGGAGCGAAGCGATCGAGATCGGCGCACTTTAGCATCGGGTACTTTTTTAAAGGGGAAAGCAAAGAATCTCATCGTTCCTTATAAATTTGTCAGATCTTTATTCTGTCGATCATCGGATCGATCGATCGTTGTCGGTGTTTGAAGAAGGAGGAAGAGGAGGAGGAGGAGGAGGAAGCGAACGAAGGCCTTAGATCGGCGGCGGTTAGATCCAGGTACTGAAACCCTAGCTTTCGATTTCTGTATGTTTTTAGCTTGTTTTGTCGTCGGATGGACACGGCTAGGGTTCTACCACTCCGATCTCCGTGGGAGAGAACAGGATTCTATTGGATTTGGGCCTGGATTTGGATCTCAGTGGACAGGGACAGGATTGAGGACGATGGATGATGAAATTAGGGTTTGATCGGTCCTTTTTAGGGATTTTTACAGGTTTATGAAGAGGATTGAAGATCTGAGGGGGGAAGCTGTGTTTTTTTTTTGTGAAGATCCATGGTTTTGGCTTCAGATTCGTTCATTGTGGGAGATGAAGAGTCCTGTTGCCTCTGTATTCTGGATCTCTAGGCCTTGGATGGTGATGGATCTGATGCTTGCTTCTCTAGAAAGAATTAGGGTTTGCAGGTTGATGCTTGTTATTTGGATGGGGTTTTGGCTTCAGATTCGTTCATTATTCGAGACGAAGAGTCCTGTTGCCTCTGTATTCTAACGATTCTCTAGAAATAATTAGGGTTTGCAGGTTGATGACCCTTTTGTTTGGATAATTCATCTTCCACATCTTCCTCCTGTTGCTGTCGGGATAATGGATTTTGCTGGATTTTTCAACTTTAGGCCTTAGGCCATCTGCGATACTGCTCATCTTCTTTTAGAGGAGATCAGCTGATTTCATGCCTTGGAGAGAATTTTGCTGAATATCGGTATTATATTTACATAGACCATCTTGATCCTCGTCAAATCTTCGTCCTGCTGCTATCGGCAATTTTTGCTGAATATTTGCACCACTAAACCTCTATATTCACATAGGCCATCAGATCCTGGTGATCTGGATATCTCGAAATTGTAGATCCAATAAGTTATGTCAGAAGGAGGGGTTATGAAAATTTCTGGTTAGATTTTTAGAAGAGGATGGCACACTAGGGGACTGGTCTTTGGGCAGCAGGCACACTAGGGGACTGGTCTTTGGGCAGCACTCCTGATGATATTTTGGATGGAAGAACCCTTGCCTACTTTTTTTTTTCATGGTCACTGACCCCTGCCAGTGCTTCGAGGAACTTTGGTATATGTGTGCTGTTTGTGTTGATTGAAGTTTTACATTATTATGTTAGGTTAGCTCCATTGCAACTTTAAATCTTCCGTTCATACTTACAGCATGAGACCTAAGCTTGTTTCATGATCTTTTCCAAGTATCTTAATTTGTAGATTGGGTGTGATGGATGTGTCTATTTGGTTTAAGCCTATTAACTTAGAGCTTTTCAGATGTTCTGTTGAGTTATAGTTGCTGATTTGTAACATATTTATTTTGCAGGCTTTTGGATCTGACAAGGTGACTGATTGAGGACCTTATTTCATTGTGATGGAAAGATGATAAGGAGTAAGAATCAATGGTGGGTTCTCTTTTCTGGGTGGTGTGCAGTGTTGTAGATACAATTTCTATGCATATTCATGTGAACATGATAACTCCTATGCATTCAAGTTAATATGATTGCTATTGGATTCTCAGATGCTATTTTGCACATTATGTGCAGCCAGTTTGAGATGTTATTGATTTTAGGCAATCGGTTGATTTGTATAGCATCCTCTTTTTTAGGTGGCTAAATTATGATGTGTTTGAGTAAGACATGCAAAGCGTGTTAGATAAAGGTCAAACAGAAAATTATACTTTGTTTAGCAACACCTTGCTTTTATTGTATTGACTAGCCTTTTGTGATAGCTGCAACTCTGGTGGATTATGTTGATTTTTGGCCAAAAATTCGGAACTGGAACCTGTACTCCTGAAGTCATTAGGTTTAGAATAAATTTTGTGTCACCCTTTTGTGGTTTTGTGGGCACAGTTCCTTACTGCTGTTTTTTTGTTGTTTGCGTGCTTTCTCTCTGCGTTTTCTGGCACATTTGTCAAATGTTATGTTTCACCACAGCATAGACCTTTACCTTTTTTATTCTGAATGATATTTTTTCAATATATTGTTATAGACTATTAATTTTGATATAACTTTAACTAATAACACAATATTCCTGTTGTAGATCCACTTCTGTTCTTGTACCAAAAGCTCTTCCTCTCCTCTTGAGAATCTTAAGCTGCAACAAAGCTTGAAGACTTGCAAGATCTGCGGTGGCAAACTACCGGTTGATGGGCGAGGTGCCCAGCAAGGAAGCATGCTAAGCAACACAGGGTTGGAACTATCGAGAGTTATTGATCCCCACTTGACCTGGAAGACAGCCTCAAATGGCAGACAGAGGGCTGTAAGAAGAGCGAGAACTTCATTTACAGGGGTTATTAGACAGAAGTCTCCTGCAAAAAAGTTGAAAGTGGGCAAGGATCTTGGAGAGAAAGATTCATTTACAGGGGCCGGTGGAAAGAAATCTCCTGCAAGAAGGTTGAAAAAGAGCAAGTATCTTGGAGATAAAGATTCAAAGAGCACTGAAGACATGCCGGTTTCTGAATCTGAGAAGGTCCACTCATTCAATCTACTTATGATTATTCGTTGCTGCACTGAAAATATCTCATCTATAAATATGATTCCTTACATATTCTTTTTCTGCTTGCAGGTTGGTGTAAGCATTCTTGGAAGGCGTTTCAGTGATACCTTAGGGAGTGTTCCTTATAAGAAAAGGCTGGTCCTGCTACCTCATTCTCCATCTCCTCCACACAATTCGTCCTCATATTCTGATGATTCAAGTCACATTCTGGAAAGACCGGCTGTTTCATATCAAGGCTCTGTTCAAAATTCAAAACCACATACTCTTGATAGGAACTCAGGTTCTGTATCATTATTCGGTCAAGAAAGAAAATCTGGATTGGAGAACACAGATTTTGACATGGTGAGCGAGAAGATTTGTGATGGTGCAGATTTTTCGGGTATATCCATATTGGCTGCTGCTGCTTGTGACAGTAACATTTTCATAAATGTTGATCCTTCACATTCCAAAGTGCATCCTTCACAAGTACAAGAAGTTTCAAAAGAGAATGACGCACTACCTCAGACTTCTGAAGATTTGGTTGGCAGAACTGATTTACCTTTTGAAATATCTTCTTCATCAGCCTTGCCTAACAAGGAATCAAATGAAGTTAAATCCGACGGATCATCCAATCTAGGGACCTCTGTGAACTCTTTCCGACAAAATGTGCGAAATAAAAACATGGAGCTTTCATCTCCTGATGTTAAGTTTCACTGGGATCTCAATATGGATGCATGTGAGAGTCACGAAGAAGTTTCTAATCCTGACCAAGGGACTACTAAATGTGCAAATATTGATGCTGATCACAATGAAAAACTGGGTACTGTGGAATGTTTTATGGATCAGGTAGGTTTTGTTGATACCAAAAGTATGCCAATGGATTCAGAAATTGTTGATAGCAGGGATGTTCAGTGTGGTGGTGATCGAAATGTTGTTTGTGCATCAGATGCGAAGCAAGAAGAAAAACCTGATGTTTCTAGTGATAATTCAGCCTCAGATTCTAAGGAAAGGAAACCTTTCCTTCCTAATCGTGGAGGTACCTCACCTGAGGATAAACATTTCAATGATACTAAAATTAGTGTGGCAGACATTTGTGAAGAAACTGACTCTTTGGTCAATAAGAGTCAGAAATGTTCAATTACTGCAGGTTTCAATCCTCCAGTCAGAGATGCTGCAGTTTCTTCTGGGCATGTAGCAGATTCTTCTTTGTGTTCTGGTGCTCACTTAGATAAAGAAAAAGTCGAAGCTTATTGTGTTAACTTCCGCGCAAAGTGGGAATCTAAAAAGAGGCCATCTTGTCTGGTTTCATGTGATAATACTATCCATCCTTCTGATGACTCTGGAGCATATCTTGGAATGGATGGGATACCTGCTGAAGCTGGAACTGATGTTGCAGAGGCAGAGATCAGTCACACCAGAAGCCCGCAGGCTGTGAAGCATGAATTGTTATTTGTTGATTCAGGGACTGTTAAGATTGAAGGGAACTCATCTATTCATCAGGATTCTGAAAAAGGTTCTGAGGTGCTGACTGATGCAAAAATATGTCAAGATATGGTGGTTGAAAATGTCATTTCTGGTGCAAGAGTACAGATGGGTGCTTTAGATAGAACTGACAGTGCTAATGTTGATAAGTCTCAAGAAAAGGACATCAGTCAATGTGAGAAAACATCTGTGGAAATGGTGATTGACGATACTGATGCACATGAGGAAGGTATGGACGTTACTAAAACCAACACAATCTTGAGTTCTGAAGAGGCTTGCAAAACCAACACAGACTCTCCAAGTAATCCTGGTCAAGTTACTTCACAAAACCGTCTTCAATGCAACTATCATTCAGATGCATCTCTGAATGATGTTGATCAGGCACCTGGCATGGAAAAAGTCGAGTTTCTTGGTGATGATGACTCTCAGTATGAGGATGGGGAGTTTAGAGAATCACTAGCAAATTGTTGGCTAGATGATGGAGTAGAAGATGGGGAGACTGAACATGTGGACTATGGGTCTGATAGAGATGCAGATATCTGTAACGCCGCTTCAAAATTCTCTTCTGTTAATCTGCACGTCAACAATGTAGGGTTGCCAGATGTTGTTCCTGATATTCAAAATCAAGAGGTGGGGAAGGATGTACATAATACTAGATTCTTTCAGAAACGTCCCTCATCAGCAAATGTTAAAGATGCTGGTTCTGGGAATAGGAATGCTGGGTATGCCGCAGAAGGTAATGGTTCTGGAGGCAATGGGTTCGTTAAAGAAGCTGATAGTGTCATCAGAGCTGGCCATTCAACTTGTTTTAGGAAGATGTCCGGATGGGATCGGTTGCCTGGTGGTTGTAGAACTTCTGGCAATGGAATCATGGACTCCAGAGTTGGGTCAATTAGCCATAATCGTGCTGATAATTCTTCATATCCATCTCGTGCTGGTGATTCTATAAACAGATCATCTTTCAGAAGGGATTTATCATCTCGAATTGACAGGATTCAGTCATCTGATATGTCCTACAGAGATGAGAAACCCTACAGACCAAGCAGGTGATTTATTCTTTAACCTCTTGATGGACTACTCTGTAAAATGTAACCATATAATTTGTTCTGCTACTCATTTCCTGATGATATTTATCTTGTTCTCAGGTCCAATGACTGCAATGGTTATAATCCACGAGTTGAAAGGGATAGAGATGGTCCTCGTTCAATAGGAAGAAGTGGGCCACCTCCACATTTGCAAGGTAGGGGAAGGGGAGATCAGTGGGTTGATTCTTCTAACCATCACAGCAGCAGTCGCCATGATACATCTGGTTACTATCATTCAGCTAGTTTCTCACATCACAGTTCAAGAAACGCGGCTGCAGCTGCTGTTGCCAAGGTTGAGAGCAATGGCTTTGTTGTCGCACCCGATGGCACAATAGTTAAAGCTAGTGCTGCTGGCCATTTAAGTCGGCAATCTTCAAACCCTTCCTCCCAAAACACTCATCGCTCTTCTATGGGAAGAGGATCACCGATTGAAAGAGAGAGACCTTTTGGTATGGATTCAAGACGAGGCCATTCGAGAGATATGAGCCCAGATAGGCCCGTGTTCACAGATCGGCGTAAGGGTGGTAGATTTGGTCCTCCAATGGATGGTGGAAGTCAAAGGGAGAGGTATCATGGACCTGCACCTGCTGGTATCATAGATTCACCTTCATCGATGCATCAAAGGCCATCTAGGAGAGATCGTAGTTTTTCTCCCCCTCATAGAAGGCCTTTACGTCTATCTCGGTCGCACTCCAGATCACCGTCACGATCCAGAACTCGTTCTCCCCATCGGTGGGCATCTCCTCGGGGCAGAATTGACAGCGGAGTAAATGGCGCTCCTAGCTTTCGGCAGCGCAGCAGATCTCCAAATTATAAGCCTGATGCTAGGATGGATAGGCCACGAGCTTACGTTTCAATGACCAGAAATCATAATTCACCGCCACGTGCTTCGAGATGGATTGATGGAAGGAAGGAAGGGCCAGAGCACTTTAGAAACTATGAATACAGGCGAGGTCCAGGAAGAAGTCCTCCTCCGAGAGTTTTCTCACGAGGCCATAGATTTGATTTGATGAATTCCCTTGGAAGACTGAAGCCAGATGAGTATCGTCGCCCAACAAACTCCGGAAGGTTCCCTGAATTTGGCGGTTTTGGCAGAGAATCCGGATATGATAGAAAGGGTGATGATAGAAGGGAGAATGATGACAGATATGAAATGCTTCGTTCTGGAAAGCAGTATGTTAATGATGGCAATATGAAGCGGTTGCCTTATGATGATGAAAGTGGCTTCGTGGCTCAGAATCCACGACCCAGGTCCTCGGAATTTCAGCGAAGAGGGAGCCCAAGGGCTTTTGTCAGGGGCAATGAGAGACAAATTGGGGATTCACCTCGGAGACCTCAAGAAGAAGTAAAAAGCCATCTTGAAAATGGCAGTGATGGAAATCACGGTGCCAACTTCAAGTCATTTGGCCTTCAAGATAGTGATGATAATGTGGGTGCACAGAGAAGACCTTTATGACTACAGCTCATTTGGGATGCCAAGGGATGCTGAACCCGATGATTTTTTTGTCCTCATAGGGAAGGCATCATAATTATTCAACTTCTACTGCTAGTGCTTGTAAAAATTTTACATTATTATTAGGGTTGCAAATTTTTGTTGGGGTTTAAAGTTTTTCTTTTCCCTTTTGGTCACATTTTATTTTATTTTACTTTCATTGAGGGCTAACTCAAAAATAGAATGCGATCTTTGTACGAGTTCATCAAGTAGCGATCAGTTAATGAATCTTGATTTTTTTTTTTCTGGCTTTAATTAGGTGTTGGTGCATTCTTGGCAATGTCAACTAGGTTTTTGTGCGTGTGCTTATATCTTCATGGAGTTCAGCATTTTAAGTTACTCTGTTGCTGGACTTTTGTTGACTAATAATCCTTGTACCACTACTACTACAGATCTTTGTGCTTCACTGATTGTAGCGTGAGAAATTTGTTCTATAAATTGTTTCTCTATCTCTTGTAGACTGAAACTACACGCCTAATCAAACTCTTCTCATGGCTCTTTGACTTGCATGTTTGGCATTCTTATCTCGTAGGAATTTACCTTTTCTCATGGATGATAGACATTTTTGGTGTTAGTGGTTATTTTATTGAAGTTTGGGATTGTTACCAAATATGTGGATGAAAGTCTTTTGTACCTAAAGGGCTCTTCTAAATACTTTTTTCATGGCTCTCTCGATGTATCTGTTTTCTTCCTCAGTTTTGTTGATATGTTAAGTATGCAAAGCAGGTACAGATGCCTTAATCTGTTTCAAAGTATGCTAAACACAAAAAAATTGGTATGTCTTCTTGAAGCATAATTCTATACATCATCTTTCTGTTAACCGTTTCTCCTTCAGTGAATCATTAAGTATCTGTCGAATTCTCTTGCGTGGTTCTTTCTCCCATATACGACCAGGTATGCTCTTTTCTATCGAAGAAGAATTCGTTTCTCCCATCTCTTTATTCTTTGTATGTTTGCTTTATACATGTAGAATCCTGAATAGTTATTGAAGTGTACATTGTTTAAATTATGCTTTTCTGGTATTTTCTCCCAAAAATATCTATTTCTATAATGTCATTAATTATGTTATACTTCAATTTTTTTTACCAGGAGCTGTTGTTCCAATGTAGATAGCCAGGGATGATGTTCTATGCAAGAAGGAACTCGGTTTTGGCTTAGTCGTTGCTTAGAAAGGTGCTCTCTTTCCTTTTCTCAAAGCAGTTTTCGATCAGGTTTCATGGTAATTGCTTACTCATTCTGAGATCAATTTCTCCTGCATTTCCGTTGTAAGACTAATTAATATAGAAAGCCTAATTAATATAGAAATAATCTTTGCGTTCTCAGCCTGTTTGGATTCAGATGCTGGTAACCTTTTGTTGCAGAAGTGCTTGTTACTTTTGTTCTTGGACTTGCTGCTAGAGGTAATCCTCTCATGCTGATGTGCTTCCCTGTGTCATATTGCATGTGCATGTTCTTCCATTCTGCATCTGATAGTAATAGGTGTGTGAATTACCATATAAATATCTGAAATGTGTTTTATTTTGGTAAGGTCAGGATGGTGTCATATATGTCCAATTTCTTTACCTTATATGCAGTTGCTGGGAGGGATAATACTTGGAATTTAGGGTTATAATTCCTAGGTTTCTTTTTCACGAGTAGCAGTTGAGCTGCCTTCTGGGGCTGCACGTAGGAGTGGGTGCGATGTTGATGGAGTCTAATGTGAACAGACGAGTGCTAGAAAAGATGAAAATGCAGTAGGCATGTCTTTGCAGATAATCTATAAGTTGCATGGGCACGGATATGGGTGCTGGTACATGTACGGGGTGTGGGTACGAGACATGACAAATTTGTAAAAGGTAGGGTACGGGAACATTGCTATATATGTGTATGTTATGTATATTTGTATGTATTAAATTAATAATTTACATAAGATCAATATTGTTGTTTTATTTACATGAGACTGATATGTAAGAACTGGATGTAAAATGTAGAATACAAGTCCAAGAAGTGCGTTAGGAGTGTTTTAAATTAAAATATGTATTATATAATTGAGTATTCGCCTCAATAAATGTATGCAGATATTCAAGAAGTGTCCAAGAAGTTTGGGTACGAGTACGTGTCGGGTACGGGTACGGATTCCGATGAAAAGTACCTAGGTAACATAGCAGATAATTATTGTGCTTTTTAAATAAGGCATAAAAGAAACCTGACAGTCTGTATATGTATTTTGGCATAATCATAATTTCTCGGAATCGAGTTTTCCAAGAATTATTTTGTAGTCATATGAGCGTGCTAATGTATTTTACAATGTTTGAAGCATCAGCCCACATCGGGATGTATCAGTCATATCATATGAGTTTTTTAAGCATGTCATTTCAGAATCAGCACCCCTAATATTGGTTAACAGCGTAAACTAGAGATTGATATTGGCTAATAGCAGCTACATTGTGAGATATAAGATTTGAAGTATCAAAAGTTGATTTGGTAGGGTCATAATAGAAAATAATGAAATAATTAGAAATTGGTGGAATGAAGAACTTGTGGTTAAACCGGAATGCCGGATTTATGCATCAATAATTTCAATACGAAACAGGCAAAACCATCAAAATTCCTAATACTGGTACCAGCGAGGTGGAGCAATTCTGAGATTGATATTGAGAGTTGTACGTCGCTATTGTATTGTCATATCTGTATGCATGCATTTAGATTGCCTTATGGGGATGATATATACTTCTAAAGTTTATGCATCGTTCTGTCTTTTGAAACTTAAAAAGAATCAAGTATGTAAGAACCTACTATACGGTGAAGTCATTCAAATGAAATTTTAGAGATTTTAGTAATTCAGTATTATTTCCCATAGTTAATTTTTACAAACTAGCTTCACACTTCACAGTTGTATCTGTGCTTCCACCTGCTGAACTGTGCACCTAGTAGCCTTGAGGCACAAAAAGAGCTTTGGGGATCATGTATGGTAGAGAATTCAAGTTCGCAAACGAACCAAGAAGAGGGATTTATATTTGTTAGGTACCAAAAAGTGCATCTACCATCTTTCGAAAATCAAATTTTTTTCTTCTCATTGCCTTGCAGTGTTTTTACTGGTTCTGAACTTGAATCTGATTGTAGTGGTGTGACATCCAACTATTTTTCACACATTTCTATTTATTTTTTCAATCTTCTTGCAATTTGAGTCATCCCATCCTCATACCATCAATTTCTCATAATACAAGCGCATCCATACACAACGGTTTTTCACTTGAATTTTGTCCGCAGGCCATTAATGATATAACAATTGGTGATGAGTATACGTTGCAAGGTTTATCCTCAAAGTCTTCTGAGGAAATCTTTAAATCATATCTAGCATGTGATCTACAGAGTACTTTCTACTCTTGATCCGAAAACTACTGTCTTTATCACATGTTTATTTAAATTTTCACTTTATTTGAGAAATTTTGAATATTCTCGACCAGCAGGTTCTTAGTTATCAATACATATTGTTAACTCTTGTGAGGCTACTTTCTTCATTCGACTGCCCTTAACTAGCATAGGAAACAAAGTAAACGTGCAGCTTTGAGTTGTGTGATACGAATACCCTGTTTTTTAGTTTTAACTTTGATATAGCGAAGGCTGACTTGCTAAATGGCAAGAGCTCTCTCTAACATGAAGTTGTTTATTGATAGTCAATCATGCTGAATTTACTTCAGAATCTTGAAAAGCATAAAATCTCGGTTTTGCATCTGTGTCGATCTTGATGAAAACCACTGCAAACCAACCCATGCGCTTTGAGATTTTCCAGGAGTTTCATCCTAAACGTTAGTTGTGAGTATAATCTATGGGATGTAAATTGGAATTTTTTTAAGGTAGTAATACGAAAACCCGAAGATTTGGAGTTCTTGCTTCCCATCTCTTAGCTGGATACTTTGAAGTTATGAATCCTTATTGTTGTTGTTGTTTTTTTTTAATGTGAATTAAGATACTGTTGTTCTTATCAGTTGTCCGTCGCTTTTATGAATCTTCTAAGATTTCCCTCCTTTGATATGATGCAGATGCATGAAGGTGATGTTTTTGGTCTAGAGGGATCCCCTCATTGCGATTCCCAACAGTCAAATTGCTTTTTCGGGTGCATTGAACTAAATGCGCCTCACCAAAAGACTAGCAGGTATAACTAACACCCATCTATAATGAGTTCAGACGCCAAAAATGTGTGTCATTAAGATGCCAAACATTTTCAAAGTTGTGACCTGTAGAAATGATTGTATCGGTTTAACATTGATATTTACCTTTTGACCTTTTAGCTGTTGGATGAACAGATTTTTTTGGTAGTAGGACGGTTGCTTTCTAATTTCAGCAGTACTGAGGCTAACAGCACAACCTAAAGGTGGCGTGAGCACTCATGGGCTTGCTGTTGATGACCGTAATGATGTGTGGGGCCCCAACAATCGATTGCCTGGATAAAGGTTAGTCCTTTCGTTTTTGGTGATTGAACAAAATCGATGGGATTTATTTATTATTATTTCTCACCAACAATCTTAGCATTTGCTTCATGCTGAAGAGGGTTGTTTATAGTACCAAAAGTGATATCACCCATGTTTTAAAGAGGGGGCGGCTTACCAGCCTAGGTCTTGGAAGCTCTTAGGGGAGCGTGGGCATGTTAAGCGGATTGCATATCTTATGCCTTGATTGCGATGTCTTCTGTCGTGACCACTACGTACTCCTAGCTCTTTTGAACATCTCTGGCCTCCTCTGTTAACTATGAACAGCTCCTCTATCTCCTCTGACTTGCAGAAAACCTCCACCACCACTTAAAAAGAAAGAAAAATCATCTAGCCGCCTAGGTGCTAAGTATCAATCCGACGCCTAGCGGTGCATAGCACTTTCTGTGATATTGATGTTTATTATTAATTATTATAGCTAGAAAAAAAACCGTCTAGACATCGTTTAGGCTCTCGCATAGACACCTAGGCTCTAGGCGCTTGGTCCAGCGCTTAGGCGGCCTAGCGCTTCCCGTGACCTTGGATATTACTGTGAACCAAGTGGATATTTTTCTTCTCTTAATTTATTCAGATAGGTAGATCCTCATAATTCTGTTAGCACAGAATTGAACTCTAATGATACTCATTTCTCACTGTTGTAGCCTTCAGGTCATATACCCACAGCGCCCAGCACTTTCAAAGGCAGGACTAAGTGCACTGATTCAACTGTTCTCGCGGACTCTTGCGTTGCTCCGAATTCTGAACCCACGTTTAAAGGGTGGGCATGACCTTTGTGCAGTTGAACAGCTGAACGCATAGAAGGATGTAGACCTTCGGTATGTGACAAATTGCATGTGTGCTATAGGATAGTAGTGATATAGCTGTAGCGGTGAATTCCCCGAAGGTCAGAGGTAAAAATAAAAGAGTGGGTGTGTTGTTAACTCGACACACATCATTGAAGTTTACTCAGAACATTTTGTGTAATTAAATACTTGAACTAGTTTGTTAAGAACAAAATCGGTTTCTGAAAGGCTTAAATAAAAAAAAAAGAAAAGGATCGGGACTTGGTCTTAGAACAATTTTTGACGTTATACTAGTTTTGTTTTGGTGTCTCCCCCTCGATCCAGACTTTTAGGGTGTGCTTGGCAATCCCTTCAAAATGAGGTCAGTACCAATCATGATCATGTTTTAAACTAAATTTTTTATTATTATTGTGGTCCAGGTGATGTGGTCCAAAATAAAATCAATTTTAAGGGTCAAATTTGGCCTTTGGAAAACTGGCCACTCAGTTACACCCCATCACAATTTTTCTCCGAAATAAAATCAGGACCCAATCCTAGCCCCATTTCGAGAAGTTATCAAACGTGTCCTTAATCTAGATCATCCACATACGCTAAAAATATATTTTCTTTTGGTTTAGGCACCCTCTCAAAATTATCTTTTTAAATGACGTGTACTGACGTACGAGAGTGGCAAAGTTTTATGACAAGCAGGGAAAGGTACATTCAGTAACGTGTAACTGTTGAAAGGGTTAACCTTCTTATACTTCAATAGTGATGAAAAATATAAAGTTTTATAGCCCCAAATTATTTCTAATCATTCAGCTCTTTATAACCCCAAAGTACTTAAAACACAAATGTGATAATCTGGACCGCCTATCATTTAATTAATGGATATGATTTCTGTCTAGATATTGTTATTTTAAATAGATGAAAGTGAGAAAACTGAGCAAAATCCACCGCCAATTTGCAAAACAATAAGGGTTATTTGCACTTAAATATCTGAGTTTTCATCATTGAACTTTGATACCCCAAAGTTTAAAAAAAATATTGTACTTATCATGGAAGTTAAATCTTTTTTGAACTCTGGAGTATTTTTTTTCTCTATCAAAAAGAACTTCGGGTATCAAAGTTAAAATGGTATAAACTTTGGGGGATTTAAAGTTTAAATAGCATTAACATACCTCTCTCTCCCTCTTCCCGAAAATACAATAAAAAAAAACCATGACAGAAGGGGGAAAATTGCAATTGACAGTCAAAACTCCAGCCCACCAACACTGAACCAAACTAAAACCAAAACAAAATACCTCCAGCATCACCCTATTCATTCCTACAAAAAACTTTACAGAAAATAAAAAATAAATTAAAAAAAGGGGAAAAGAAAAGAAAAGAAAAAAGACCCTGTTATTTCATATATACAATTTAGCTCAAACTCCCATCTCAAAAGCTCAACGGCGGCGGCGGCGAATAATAAAAAGCAAAAGAAGAAGAAGAAGAAGAAGAAAAGCTCTCAATCTCCTCGGAATCGGGCAGCCCAGCAGCGGCCCAAATCCGCTCGTTGAGCTCCCCCATCACCTCCTCCGGCAGCAGCGGCATCCTGCAGAGCGGGCACGTGCGCTGCTCCTGCTCCATCCAGCGGTCCAGGCAATCCCTGTGGTACACGTGCCGGCAGTTGCCCGGCCTCCTCACCTCGTCGCCGCCCTCGAACTCGTACAGGCAAACCGCGCAGCTGTCGGTGACGGGGCCCACGAGGTCCCTGAACTTGGTGACGGGCAGGGCTTGCTGGATGAGGAGGGAGGAGATTGAGGGCGGGTGGGCCGGATGGGCCCGGCTGGGTCTGGGGCTGGGTCCGGGCGGGGGGCTGGGCCACTGGAAGGCGGCGGAGGAGGGCTCGGCGTCGAGGAGGAGGTCGGACAGGCCCAGCAGGGAGAGGAAGGAGGAGATGACGCGGCGGACGAAGTGGAGGAGGAAGAGGAGTTGGAGGACGAGTTTTGGGAGGAGGAGCTCCGAGTAGCCCAATGGGAAACCCATCATCAATTTCTACAATTTTTTATTTTTTATTTTTTTATTTTTTATTTTTTATTTTTTGAGAGAGAGAGATAGAGGGAGAAATTGGAGGCGATTTGGTCCATTGGGGGGATGGTATTTATAGAGAGAGGGATGAGAGAGAGAGAGAGAGAGAGAGAGTGAGAGCGAGTAGCCGTTGGTTGGGGTGGGGAGGGGAGCGTGTAGAGTGTCCCTCTCCTTGTTTATATGAATGGTATGCTCATCTTTTTTTTAAATGGTATTCTTTTGATCAGGTTTAAATTATACTTAATATTATTTTATCTAACCTTTGATAGTATTGATTAGCTTTTTGTCATCTTGGTAGTACTTATTATTTTTCATGGCGAGGGAACTTCCATGCGATCCTTTGGATCGTGAGAGTCAAACCTGAGACCTTGGAGTACTGCTCATATGCAGCTTATCAACTCGGCTAGACTCTCTTTGGTAGTATTCATTGTTAACACTTTCGAGAAAAATAGATAAATAGGAGTTTTGCTAACCATTACACTTAGCAAGGAATAGTTAAATTAGGAATAGACATGTTAAAAGATACGGATCGATCCTTGAGCTTTTGAGCCAAGGCCTCAAGCCCCAACCATGACCGTGGTCAACATAGCATGTGGAGCAAGGCTATAGTAAGTTTTCGCGTAAATAATTTTTCGTGATAACATGAAGATGGCAAATAACTTTTTATATATCCTGTCCGCGTACTACCAGGATATGTATTTGGGAGCACTTTACATGGTGTTTGGATTTTAGAAGAAAATCACCTTACAATTTTTTGGTTATTTTTTCCCTCTACAACTTTGAAACTTAGCTTGCAAAATAATTACACACTCAGAGTAGCAACTTGAATACGGTAGCGAAACTTTATGAAAGCAACAAAATAGTGAAGCCCTATTGGTACAACAAATTGGGGATTTTGTCACTATTGCCACCTGCTAAAAGCAAAATGGTCCAACTCCACAATTGACCCGAGAATGCTTTTGGGTTTTTGTCTCCGTGGCTCCTAAAGGATCCAATAACGGTTTGCTTGACAGAATTTTAGGGGGGGGGAAATCCCATAATGTGCCCTTCATAGGAAATTATACCGAAAAAAGAAGAAAGTGATACACATGCATATATTTTAAAATTTTCGATGACATTGATATGCAATTATTATCACATGATTTTCAACTTTTCGCTGTAATATTTACTGGCTTGTATCAATATTATATATTCATTTCAATGATACTGATATCGATTGCACGGGTGGAAAATGGACAATAAGATAAACGTCGACCCGTTCTTCTTCCTCTCCATATGATTTTCTATAGCGGATAATCCAGCGTACTTTGTAAAACAATTTGTTGAAAGCTATGCTTCACGTTTCTATGAATTTATGGCTCATAAACAAATATTGCTTCATTTAAGTGAAGCTTCTATTTTTGGATGAGCAAGAAACTGTTGGTCCCTGAATTGGCTAAGTCTAATGGGCGTTCAAGGCTATCAAGTCTTTTGGAGCTTGTAATTCTTGAAGCCAAGTGAAGGCGTGCCGTAAAGGCAATACCTTCTTGATTGAGCGAAGCTCACACGCTTCACTTATCAGCGGTTATGGGGGATGAACTATTTATTAATTAGGTCATGAATTAAATTTCATGGATATACTGTGTTAAAAGAAAATGAAAATTTGATCCAATATTATCGCTTAACTACATTGCAATTAAAGTCGCTGCAATTAAAACATTTGGACCAAATTTTGTTGCTTAATTTAGACGCACTATAGACGCAATAAAAATGAAGCTCCAATTGCAATTATTAGATTTAGATAGTTACGTATAAGTTAGATGGTTTGTTTTTATTGCCTCTAGTCCCTATTCATAATTAGCAAGGTAAGAATTATTTCTACTAAGTTCATATATTTATAAATATAGAAGAATGTGTTAAAAAGCAAATAGGAAATTGCTAATGGGTTGGCATTAGTTAATGTTAATTTCAACGTGCAAGCATAGAATTAGAGCATGATCTACTTTCATCTATAGACGTTTCTTTTTTTCAAATAAAATTGTAAACATGATGAGAAAAATTGAACTAGGGTTAAAACACTGATTAATTAGGTGGGACAAAGCAATTAGAGATTGCCTTGCTTTTTTGGCTCTTCTTCAACGCGGTTGAGATTTGAAGATACACCACGAGTGTTGTCTCTTGAAAGGAACAAGACGTTGTTTTCATCATTGACGCATTCATGCATCAATGATGCGATCGTGTTCTCACTATTTTTTTTTTTAATTTTTAATTTTCCAATTTGTTGAATAGAAATAATTGTTTTATTCTATAGTTTATATCCCGGGATTGTAACATGCACAAAGAATTCTTCTTTGAGGTAAAAGTGTTAATGCAAAGGATTGATCGTAAATATTTAGCTCATTACATATATCTATGGAATTATTGGAAGTTTTTGTTGTTGTTGTTGTTGTTGTTGGTGATATTTTAGTTGTGGCATGCTCGCCCGAATTATCTACATATTGATCCATATATACAGTTATTAAGAAGAAATTAAAATTTCTGTTTGTGTGATCTCATTTTCAGAATTCGAAAATGACTTCACAACTTGGAAAAAAACTATGGAAACGCCTTTACACCTGGAAGAAAAAAAGTCTTCACAGTTGGAAAAGAATTTAACGGAAAATTTAAAAAGAAAGTTTAACAAACCATGCATTAATTTTCTTGAAAAATAAAATATATTCCTCCTCTATGTTTTATGTCATGCACGCATCTCTTGCACTGAGCAACTTGTATTTATAACTGAAAGTCGATTTTTCACTGCATTTGACTACAAAGAGAATCAAAATTCTAATAGAATAGCCTGACCCCAAGACATATGCTGCAACTAATATATATTATTTCAAGCAAGTATCGTATATTGTACGTCCAAAATATATATCATTTCAAACGAACAATTTTAAATAAAAATGTGCAAATTATTAGAATTCTTTCATCATTATGACGATTTTTTTGTTCAAATAAAATTGTAAACATGATGAGAAAAATTGAACTAGAGTTAAAATAGCGATTACCAATTTCATCACAATTAATTAGGTGGGACAAAGCAATTAGAGATTGCCTTGCTGTTTTGGCTCTTCTTTAACCGCCGTTGAGATTTGAAGATACACCACGAGTGTTGTCTCTTGAAAGGAACAAGATGTTGTTTTCATCATTGACACATTCATGCATCAATGATGCGATCGTGTTCTCACTATTTTTTATTTTTATTTTTCCAATTTGTTGACTAGAAATAATTTATTTATTCTATAGTTTATATCCCGGGATTGTAACTTGCACAAAGGATTATCCTTTGAGGTAAAAGTGTAATGCAAAGGATTGGGTGTAAATATTTAGAGGGAGCTCATTACATATATCTTTGGAATTATTGGAAGGCTTTTTTTTTGGTTGATATTTTAGTTGTGGCATGCTCGCCCGAATTATCTACATATTGATCCATATATACAGTTATTAAGAAGAAATTAAAATTTCTGTTTGTGTGATCTCATTTTCAGATTTCGAAAATAACTTCACAACTCGGAAAAAAAAAACTATGGAAACGCTTTTACACCTGGAATAAAAACTATAGAAAGCCCTCACATTTGGAAAAGAACTATGAAAATGTACTCACATTTGAAGAATATAACGGAAAATTTAAAAAGAAAGTTTAACAAACCACGCATTCTCTTAAAAAAAAAATAAAATATAGTCCTCCTCCATGTTTTATGTCATACGCGCATCTCTTGCACTGAGCTACTTGTATTTATAACTGAAAGTCGATTTTTCACTGCATTTGACTACAGAGAGAATCAGAATTCCAGTAGAATAGCCTGACACCATAAGACATATGCTGCATCTAACATATGTTATTTCAAGCAAGTATTGTATATTGTACGTCCAAAATGTATATCATTTCAAACAGACAATTTCAAATAAAAATGTACAGATTATTATAATTCTTAATGCATCATGTAAATTCTGAAATATGATTCATATTAAGGACCTAACAACTTGGGCGTACCGCGCTTCCATGAGCGCTAGTGACTGCAAATGCCTATGCTTAGAAGTTAGAAGGAAGCCATATGATGAGTTTTTTTAATAATAAAAAAAAGGAGGTACAAATAGCGTACCATAAACTCTTGTTTTCTTTCTCTTTTTAATTGCAGACACCACAAAATCTTTCAACAATTTCTATAACAAGAAAGGCAAAATAAGAAGCAGAGAGAATCAAAATTCTGTGGCACGGTTCAGATCTAAATAAAGAACATCCGTGTTGAAGATAGAGCTTAATTTAATAAGAATTAAGAGAGGCTCAACCTTTGTTAAACTTGTCATCAAAAGATGACAAAACAAGTGAGTGAGCCTCTGAGTGTGTTTTGTTGCCCATAATAAAAGTTGATGATACTTTTGTCATGGCAGCTTGAGGCATGAGTCATGATCCCATGTGATGCATTGAACCGACCCATGCTGTCCACACTCTAATTAATATCCCCCTCCACTCCCATTTCCCACTACAAATTCTTAGCATCTCCATTGCAAATAATAATAATGACAATATTAATTATTTACCATTTATTGTTTTGTTTACGAAAACAAATACACTTGCATGCAATTGAGACATTTCGGACCCGTTACGGATATTGCTTATTCTGCTCTAAGCAATAAATGCATTAGCACCCTTCAAATATTGTAATTGACAAGTTATGTAGATGCGTTCAGAATTATCGCAAATGGATGAGGATCATTTTGCACTATCAATAATTATTGAAGGGTCTCCTCTGAAATCCCATGTGTTTAGGATAAATTAAAAATAAAAAAAAGGGGGAGATTTGCACAAAGCTTTTTTGAGCATTAAGTTTTCCCTTTGTTACGGTGGAGCGCATGGATTCAATTATTTAGGAATCAGGATCCGACCCGTATCCGTACAGTACCGCAGAGCTCAACGCATCTGCGACTCTCTCACGTGCGTTAACGAGAGATTCGGCGACCGGGAGCCGACCGGCTGAGCTTTGGTTCCAGAGCTTTTGGCCGAGACAGGGAAACCGGTGATGTCGGTCATCGTGAGAACCATTCAGTGGCTGTACTTGTTAAAAAGAAGGGTAAATCTCGCAAAAATCCCCCCCAACACCTGGGTCGTTTCACACAAAACTCCCATGAACAGTTTTTTATGCCAAGTGAATATTTGGTGGATCGGGGGCAAAAAAAAAATCCCCAAAATGTTTCAGTTCAGTTCACCACTTTTTTTTAGTAAAGTGGTTTTTATAATATTTGGAAACCGCGTAAAATTTGGAGAAAATCTGACACATTGCAATATTTAATATATATCTACTCTATTCCACCCCATTTTATGCTTTTAAAACCTCATGCTCATGTTTCGGGTTTTCCATTCCTCGGAGTTCAACCAAACTATGGATTAATATGAAAAATGATTTCCACCCTTGATTCAAGTATGAAATGAACAAAAAAATATGTATATATATTTCCAAGAAAGTAATGGAAATGTGCATAAACATTTTTTTTTGTCGTTTTTGTTGTTGGAAATGAGTTTTCTTTATTTTATGGGAATGAAACCAATAGCTCCTAAGGACACAACAATACTATCTGTCTATCTCTCAAGGGAAAAAAAAATCAATAACAATAATGGGATAAACTTCACAAAATATTAGGAGTTTTGGCCATTTTGAAATAACTCCTAAAAGTTTGGAACTTTAAAACTTCACATTTTTCCTAATCAATTTCAGACGACTTAGAATTTTCTAGGACTATCTAAAAAAAAAAAAGGGGGGGGTGTGAGTGAATTTCCAAATTTTTTTCTTTGAGTTTCTTTAAATTTAAGTATACCAATAACAATAACACCGCATCTTCAATTTTTATGATGATTGACAATTAAGTTTGATTATGTTTGTCTCCACGATGCGCATTCCATAAAGATGTCCAAAACTTATACAGTTACGCATATTCTTTACTATGCTCTAGTGTAAATATAACAATGGTCCAAATATTATTCTCGCGAGTGTCCGTGTACAGCCAGGACATCGCCTGGCCCTTACGTGGACTTTAAGAGTCGGACAAAGTACTTAGACATTATAGTCCAAATTATTGCTCTGGTGTTTTTCTGCTAAATTTGAAAATCGAGTCCACAATGTCCCAAGTTTTGCTTTGTGTGCACGTGGGTTGTCGGCCGGTGCACGATATGCCTCCAATTTTTCTGCTCATCTGGGCTTTTCTATCTGTATACTTCAAATTATAGCTTCTTTTTTTTTTTTTTTCATTTTTAACCTCAATTCAATTTATTTATTTTATTACTATTATTAAAAAAAAAAAAGGTTCGAGCCTCCGTAAAAGAGACTCTAGCCACGTCCGCTCCTCAAAATGGATTGGTTACAAAGTAAAGACCACAATTTTAGCCTTAGAGTGCATTACTTTCTTACTTAAGATTCTAATTGTCAATTTATATCCATGTTAGTATAGTTGTTACACAAGAGAGGATTACAAAGAGTAGGGAACTTAGTATAATTAAAGTTGAAATTGTAACCTAATAACTTAAGTATAATATTCTTATAGAAGAGAGAAAATACAGCAATGATCATGTTCATGATTGAGGTTACTTCTTGGTTTTTATCTACATTAATTTATAGAAACAGAGCCGACCAGAAAAACTTTCTTTTTTTACATTTGCTTATATTCTAGAAATTTGACCACATCCAAATAAAATATGAAAAAAAAAGAACCAACATGATCGTCACGTCACTTGGAAGCAATTACTTTCTCAAAAACTTTCAAGGAATAAAAAGATAAAAGAAGAATAAATTTAGGGAAAATAAGTGAGTAAGATTTGGTCAAGTCCCCTCATTCTCGACCCACCCCTTTATTATTTATATTATCTACTTTCCGAAGTATTTTATTTCTTCATCAACTACTTTGATCTCAATGTGACTCACCATTATTAGGTAATATCAGATTTATAAAAAAGAAAAAACAAGCCCGCGATAAATGCCTCCAATATTTTTAGTCAACCCTAGACACGAATGGAAAAAGACAAAGCCGGCAAATTTGAGAGTGGACCTAGTCACTTAAATCTCTAGGAGACATGAAAATATTCCTTAAATCAATGAAATATATAGTTAATGAACATGATCTCGACATTAATGATGTTAAAGCTTCCTTAAGTTTTAAAAATATATGCATGACTTAACTAAGTATCGCTAAGCTAATTATGATCCGTAAGGCACGAATATATATTCATGCACTCCCTCCGAAGTTTTCTTCTTAATTTGTTTAGAATGATTTTTTTTAATCGCTGTGTAGAATGAATTTGATAATGTTAACTTTTAACATGAGCTTGTTGTGAGCTTAATAATATGTCAATTTGATAATGGCAACTTTAATATAGATTATGATTTAAAAAATAAAAGCATAACGCAACAGAGTAAACATAAGAGAACTTGCAAATTCTAAGTAAAGTCTTATACTTCGTTTACAACCAAGGAAATGAGTGCAATTCAAGATATATTAGTAGTCACTCTTAAATTTTGTCCCTTTAACCATTAGGAGTGGTGGTAATAGATTTTTTTTTAAAAATCCACATAAAATTCATGGCTATTAAAATTTAGACCTGTGTTGCTTTGATACCATCTTAAATTAAGTCCATTTAATCACTATACCAAAACTCCAAAGTTATTGTGAAGTTCGAAGATTGTAGTTAATTCTTACAATCACATCGGTTCGAATGATAACCGCTAATGAAAATCAATAGATAATCAGAGATTTTAAAGATGATCATCTTGTTCCATAAAGACAGGATAAGAGAATCCAAATACTAATACTTCTGTCCACAAAATGGGGGATAGGATTATTATTTGTTAATCTTGTCATATTAATTTAATTAATATTTACATACATCCATTACTTTAGGCATGGCTTTGAATTTATTAGAGAGGTCTACATTATTGAGATTATGGCCCAAACACTAGGCGGTGGTCTGAGTCAGATATCACAAAGCTAACCATCACGGCCCCATTTTAATTAGATCATTTTTATTTTTATTTTTATTAAAGTTGATATCTATGGCTTTCACGTGACCATTGTAGAACCTAGCTTTGTCTTTTCTCTTTTAAGTCTAGGATCAAAGAATGGAGTAATTATTGATGGGCCATCATCCAAGTATGAGCTCATACGTCTGACAAATGATATGGTAATTAAACAAGGTGAAGTGGTTTTTTTGAATTATGATAGTATTTAAGAGTATGATATAGATAGGTAACTCTTGTTTAGTGCACTATAGGAGTTTATTTAACAGAAAAAGGGGTAAATTTCACCCCAAAAAAAAAAAAAAAAAAAGTTCACCACATGATATGGATGTCACGGGTTCAAGTCAAGAAATAACCTCCTATAAAAGTGCAATGTAAAATTGCGTACAACAGATTAAAAGTGGTCTGATCTTTTACCGGAGTTTCGTTCACCATACTGCCCTTAGCCTTAGAGTTATGTTCATATTATTTTATTAGATCTTAATAACTTTTACTGGTATCAAATTATTCCTTTTATTTGGGATCGCAACTTATCTTATAAGAACACAAGCTAATTACTATTTATTAGTCAAAATGTTTAAGGCTTTCACATGATTAAAAATATTAGGCCCAGCTCCTAGTCAAACGTTCTTTTACATTTTACAATTGAACTTTCCAGAGGCCCAAATAAAAGCCTATCTTACTGGCCCACAGGCTGTTATCTACCCTAAGCTGTATACTCCAGAAATCCCCAGTTTACATTTAGGGGTTTGTTTTGGGTCGGATCAAAACAAAATATGATCACCATGATTAGAGCAGACTCATCTTACTCGTCGAGATTGCACACTTTAAATTACATAATTGCTATTAATCTCAAAATTAAATAATTATTATTCATTATAACTAAACTATAAAGGTGGTGTTGCGTGTTCACGCAAAAGTAACATGACTAATTCCTCACCCAAAAAAAAAAAGTCTGACTTGTTTTACCCTAAGAAAAGGTTGGGCCTGAGATTCAATGATAAAAGGAGTAAAAAAAAGATAAGAAATTAAATAGTGGGGCAGACGATGAGAACAAACTAGAATTTTGCATGAGACCTTCCATTTCTATATCGCAGTACGATCAAGACACAACCCCACAGACACTCTTCTAATATCTTCTTCTATCGGACACTTTAAGGCCAAATTCCTTGCTTTTTGCTGGGAATTGCTGAGGGTCTGCTAACTCAGTTTAGACTACCGCGTCCATTTTAACAAACCAAACAGAAGAGTTGATTGTACTGCTGTAGCACCCGACACTTACAGTATTATAACCCAAAAAAGTAGCAATCAAACAGGCCCTAAGTTGAAAACACGCTCATTGCGATCTTTTCAAATGAGACAGTAGGTTGTGACGACTATTTCTTCGGTCGATAAGGATTGCGTTCAATCGCCAAGAAATGCGTAGTTCTTTTAAGTTTCACAATGACGCAAAGATTGAACATTTAGAAGTAGGTATTATGAGGTCATTCATTGGTTGACGGAAGATCATGGGCGCTCTTTTCATGCCATGGGCGTTGCTTGAGCGCATCCAAGCTTGGATTGTTGGTCTTGACGATTGTAGGACTTCACACTTGTTTCATGAGGATAACTTAGCAGTTGCTTGTTAAGTTAAGACTCTCTCAATGTAGTGAGATTTTTTTTTTTTAAATTTTAATTTTTTGTCAAGAGTAATCTTTAAGAAATAGAGCATCTTTAATTATAATAGAAGTGGTTCCTAATTACATAGGAAAGAGGACTATTTTAAAACAGTTTTTTTTTTGTCATTTTAGCAAAAAGGAAAAAAACATATGCGTTGTAAACTACTCTTTTTATCAAACACCTGAAGTTTGAAATATTATAATTTAGAATTGTCAAATATGTCAAAATGATGTGAACTTTTTTGCATTTAACTTTCAAATACTTTCATAAACAAACGCTGGCAGCAATTTTGCTTCAATTTCTTGCAAAGAGACAACCCTTTTTTTTTTTTTACTTTCCTTCTAAAATCTATGTTGCACGGCTTAAAATATTTAGACCAAATCGAGATATTAAAACAGATATTAATTACTAATAGCGATTTCAAAAATCATATTGACAACTTAAAAATCGGAACAAACAAACAAACCTAACACTGAATCAAAACAGATCCCGCGTTCGTTATTATTTTTTAAATTCCCCTTTTGCCCTTCGGAAACTTCCATGCAATTTTATAATAACTTGCTGACAAACCCTATAAATCTAGAACGTAAGAAATCGACGCTTCAATCTCAAAGTCACGCCTCGTTTTCTAAATATTTTCTTTCGTTGTCACAGAGGATTTTCTTACAAATTCTCTCCCTTGAAATCCAAAAAAGCTCGAGCTCGATCGTCGACCTCGGATGCGAGAATGGTGTCTCAGGAGTACTTGAGCAAGATGGAGCTCAGGAAGAGCTACCGGAATCTATGGCACAGCGGTCTCACGAGCACCATCGCCGACGATTGCCCCTGTAACAAACCCTAACCCTAGCTTTTTGTACGTTTGTCTTCTCTCTTGGTTGTTATGTTCTTTGATCTGATCGTAACGTCGTCGTTTCTGGCTTTGTAGATTGCTGTTTGGCGACTTGCTGGTGAGCTTTTCGGATTCTTTGGATTTTTTTATTTAATTTTTTAGACTGAATGATATGATAATTTGTGTGTGTGTGTGTTTTTTTTTTTTTGAATTATGTTTGAACGTGGATTTAGTGCATGTAGATTTCGGAAATTGGCGAAATTTACTTGAATTTCGCTTTTAGATTGTTTTAATATTAGTGTATCGTAGGTGATAAATGTCGAATGCGAGATACTTTCAAATTTTCTGCTTTTAATTTCAAGATCAACTGCTCTATCTGGAAATCTAATGCTAGAATAAAATACGTCGAAAGAAAGATGAGAAACATTTGTTTCTTGGTAGTTTTAGGTGTTGTTGATAGGTTTTTTCAATGTGGGCTTTCAACTTGTATAACAGATGGTAAAAAATTAGATGAATATTTTATTTGAAGGACTGCGCTGCTATTTACACCAAAACTCCGAAGTTGTGGTGAGAGTTAATGGTTATAGTTTTATATCCTAAGTAGCAGTTCGCTGGCCTTGATTATGTATCAAGCAGACTTAGGAATTACAGAACCTTTTGAGCATATTCAATGTTTGCAACTGAATTACATGTGCATAAATGCGTAAATATAATCAAGAAAAAGTACGATTAATATTGTCATCGGAAGCATTTACATTGGTAAATAGCATAATTGGTTAATTATTTATTTTGTATAGCGCATGGTGGGCAAAAGCAAGAAACTTCCTTAAGTTGTCCATTGACCATTGTTGTTGAATCTAGACCTTTTAAGTCCTGAACAACTTTATTGAAACTGAGCATAACTGTGATAGTGAAATTAGAGCATTTGACGTATGAAATGTGGAACCATGGAGCAAGCTGGCTATACCCTCTAGCATATTTTGATGAATTTTGAGCAATCTCTGTTTCTCTGCTCGAGTAATTTGTACCAGGAAAAGAAGCAGAAAAAAGTTTTTTTAACTGTTACAATGGAAACTGTAGTCTCTTGGCCATGAAGATTTGAACAGCATGAATCCTTTACAATGAAAAACATCCGTAATTAGAAAGCTGTGTATGAAAACTATATATGTTGTATAAGCCTCTCTTTAACACATGCATACGACCTAAATAAATATTTTCTGTGTCGAGATTTTATCTAATTCACTTTGATTTTTCAGTGCACCGTGTGTATCCTACATGCTCCGTAAGCGAGCTCTTTATAATGACATGTCAAGGTATAACCTTAGCTTATGTTCTTCTATATAACAGGATCTTATGCATTTATTCGCCCCCCGTCTTATATAACGTGTTGTGGACAGGTATGTTTGTTGTGCTGGTTATATGCCGTGCAGCGGGAAGTGTGGAGAGAGTAGCTGCCCTGAATTTTGCCTTGCCACTGAGGTAACACCGATGTGTATGGTAGATTAATTCTGCATGTTTGAGAATGGCGATGAACTAAAAACGCATAACACTTGTTTGATAACACATTGCGTGCCAAAATTTCATATGCAGCAAAATTTTTTGTTAATAACTAGACTTACCAGCTTGACATTGTTTTCAGGTTTGCTGCTGCTTTTCGAATTCTGTTGCCTCGACGCGCTTCCTCCTGCAAGATGAGTTCAACATACAGACCACTCAATGCGACAACTGCATCATTGTACTCCCCTTACCCTCTCCATTTCTCTATCTAGTGTGCTATTATCAATCTAATGTTTTCTAAACTATGTAGGGACTCAATTTTTGCTTGAGCCAACTCGCCTGCATATTCTCCATTGTTGCGACGATTGTTGGTAGCGATGAAGTCTCGGACGCTGCACAATGTCTCAACTGCATCTCAGATTTTGTTTACTGCTCGTAAGATCGCTCTTCACTTTCTCTCGTTCATCTCCCTTCTCAAATACCTATTTAACCTATTTACATTGCCCCTTACAGAGTCTGCGCATGCATGCAGGTAAGCACATAAAACACCCCTTCTATACCTTGTTAGCACACTTAGTGGCTGTTTGGTTCACTGCAACTATAGGACTTGAACTACAGTTGCATGCAAGTGAAACATTTTGAGTCACTTGCAGTTGTTTATTACTGCAACTAATAAATTCGAGGGGTAATTGTGGATATACCCCAAATTAGTATTGTTAATCTGAACTTACTACCCATCTAGCTAGTTTTATTTTTTGCAGATAGACCCCCTATGTGAAATTGTTTTGACTTCTTTACTCACAGAGAAAAAAGTAAATGGTCTTTTGACAAATTGGGCCCCTTGAGAGTAAACGAGTCAAAAAAGTTCAATCAAGGATCTATTTGTATAAATAAAACTAGAGGGACAGCAAGATCAAAGCAGAGATACTACGAGTGGGGTCTATTCTATCCACAATTACAGTTGTAAAAGACCTTCGGTCGCAGTGGGTGTGACCCGCGTGCACGCAAATTTTTATAACTGTAAATTGAGCTCAAGGTGCGACGACTATAAATTGTAAAAATCTCTAAATTGAGCCAAAGAGCTGCAACTGCAACTGCATGCAACTGAGACTTGCGGTATCTTGATGATCCTACTGCTGCAGACACAGCACAAGATCGAAATGGACAAGAGAGACGGCAAATTTGGCCCACCGGCGGTGATGGCCGCACCTCCGGTCCAGCAAATGTCACGAATCGATCACCCGGTCCCACCTCAAGTTGGGTATCCACCCCAAGCTGTTTATGGTTATCCCCGGCCGCCAGCCGGCCAAGCGCAGGGCTATCCTCCTGCCGGATACCCTCCTCCTGGTTATCCTCAGGCTGGTGGGTATCCTCCTGCTGGTTATGCTCCAAAATAAATGAATGATAGTGCGAGTAATTGACTGGGGATTGTCTAGGGTTTTTCTTTGGTTTCGTTTTTTACGTTGGAAAATTGGCATTATTTAGTTGCTACGAGATTTGTTACGAGGTATTAATTGATTAATCTGATATTGGTTTTTTCAATTTGGTAGTAGTATCCTAAGTTATGGAGCTGGAGGATGGACTTATGATAATTGATATTGTGAAATGAGTGATTTGCAATGTTAAGGCTGTCTTTTAACCCTCCTCTTTTCCTTTTGATGAAAATTGAGAAATATTGTGTTGCTATTTGATGATCGTAATCCATATAATGAACATGCATGACCTTATTTATCCATTACAATCAAACATGTGCGCTATAATCGAGCCACATATGCTACAATCAGGGGATTAAATACCAGGATATGCTACTAATAACGACATTCTAACATCCGTACTCAAACCCAGGAGAGGGTTTGGTTTTAGAAGCAATCTTGAGTTTGGAAATGAGAAATATATAGAAAATGTGTTGACTGCAAAGGGCATTGCGAAAATGTCGGTGATATGGTGTTGAGTCTTGATGAATATATGGCCGGGACCGGTAATGCTCGGTGGTTCAGGCGCCTTTGTCTCGTGACCAAGTGATGACGAGATGCGCGTGTAGTGTGCTTTCATTTCCCAATAAATCTATGAGTACTGCTCCTGATAAAACTACGGTTATTCAATGTTCATTTTCATAAAATTATGCAGACTAAGGGTACGAAGTGGTGTAAGATTGCATGTAGAAACACAAACGTCTCAATTCACATAAAATTATGCACACTATACTCACAATATTAAACAAACCCAAGCATATGCATAGAAAGAGACTGCTTGTAAATAAACAAAGACCAGGTTAAAGTTAGGTGACCAATGTGGAGTGTGAACGTGCATTTATCTAGTTTGAAATGGAACACCAAACTCTATTATCATACTTTTTAAACATTTTCTAATGCCTCAATGTGCTTTTACAAACACAGTAATGAAATATTTCCCATACTGATGGATGACTTTTTGTGCTCAGATTGAGCTAACGGTTGTTGACTTGTTGGTACTCAATGCTGGTATGGATTCTTTTGATTCATGTTTATTTAGTTGGACAATGATGATGATAATAAACCGAGAATGTAGCCTAAATTTCTTGTGTAATATTTAGGTGAGACAATTTTGTGTGGAATGCAACCTACATTGATATTACAATGTATAGGTGAGGCAATCCCTCAAAAGTGCAGCCTACAATTATGCATTATAAATTTATAGGCGAAGTAATATTTTATGACAAATCTATTTAAATTATGAGCCCTAATAAATATACATGAATATAGGTGGCCATTAGAGAGCTATGTTTGGGTTTTTTTTTGCGCTCAGTTTGAGCTGTTGGTGCAGATTTCTGTTATATGTTGCTGATTTTGAGATTGTTTAGCTCTCTATGGTGCTCTATATGGTGTTTTTGTGCTCAGTTTGAGTTGTTGGTGCAGATTTATGTTATATGTTGCTGATTTTGAGTTTGTTTAGCTCTCTATAAATTTTTCATATGCAACCAAACAAAAGAAAAAGAAAACAAGCTTTTTATATAAGAAACAAGAAAAGTTGTACTTTTAGAGTTCTATAAACTTTTCTAAATTTTTTTATAGAAATACAAAGAAGTTATTTTTTTTTGGTACTTTTTCTTTTCCTTTTTTTTTAGAAATTGAACCAAATATCCCCTGAAACAAAAATAAGATCGACCATTTCGACCAATAAATACCGAATTGTTTTTTAATGAATCACACAAAGCGAAAATTTAGATTGTCAATTCAAGTCATGGTTAAAGTTAAAATCAAAGTGCTAAAGTAAACAACATAATGCTTTGCATACGTGTATTCATATCTAGTTTATGTTCGACATAATGACACTATAACATCTTGGAGAACAAGGCAGAAAGAACCGGGATCCTTCGGTATGCATGAACAATGAATGTTTAAGTACTTTTGGCCAAAAAATAATGGGATAAAATGGGACCAGTAGCTGGTTTTAATGTGGGTATCTTATTAACAAGTAGGATTTTTTAAAATAGGGTTATTCTGCATAAACTATTTTTTTTGTCAATTTATATTAAACCACCTTTAACTTGTATTTTATTACAATCAACCACTTGAGCCCGTTTTAAGTTAAGCTTTTTCAATATTAACCCCACCTAACCTTTATTGAGCATCATTTCTCCAATACACTAGGTATTTGACAACTAATAATTACAGCAGAATGAAAAAAATAACCTAAAAGTGAGTCCATATGGTTGATCGCAACAAGGAACCGTCTAAAAATAGTTTATGTATAAATTAATGGACGATCAAATGTGGTTTTTATATAATAACCCTAGTATAAAGGTCGTTTCTAGGGATGAAACCTAACAAATGTATAATTTTAGCCTTTCTTCCTCATTTCCTTTCCCATTAGAAAATCAAAAGTTGACTTCCAACTAAACAGTGTGAAAAAAGGGGAAAATAATGCAAGCTATGATGTCCTTAACGCAACAAATATCTCAGTGTTTTCATAATTTAGGCAAAGTTCCCTTGACAACTTGCAAAGCCACTAACGTAGAGGACAAGTAGCTAAAGTCTAGAAATAAAAGATATCCTCAAACAGAAAAAGGAGCTCTATATATAGCAAGATCACCTAAATCTCCACCGTTATCACAGATGGACGGCCAGGATTGCCTCCAAAATCTCGGAAGCTGACGTGTCGCGTGCTCGTTAAGATTTGTGGGGCCCACGCCCGGGAGCAGATTGTTCTCTGCGGGCGGGTGTACACGTGGCAGAGGAAGCCGGTGTTCGGTGGTCGTATAGTTCAGTTTCGCCATAACCAATTCCGCCCCCACTTTCGCACGCAATCTCTTTTCCCTAATCTGCCCTTGGCTTCTTTCCTGCTTAACGCACATATTACATATTAGACCTGAACCTTCTTCAATTGTATAATGTACCCAAAAGATCTTTTATTTATAAATTAAAGCACATCTAGCAATTGGTCAAAGGGGTTTATAAGCCAATTTTGTGACTTATCAGCCACTAAGACATGACAAATAGCTTATTTGACTTATAAGTTTAAAAAAATATAAATTGAGCTAATCTAGCTTATTTTTAGTTGGCTGAGTAAATAACAACTTTACCTATTGGCATTCAAAAAAATTCAAAACCTTTTTTTCCTATCTTCAACCCATTTTTGATGATTGACAATAAGGATGGATTATGAGTAACTCATTTGCCATGCACTCTGCTATTATAAATTGATTATAATCCACTAAATTTACCAAACATTTTGGATTATTTTTCCTAGGCTTATGACCCACTGGATTAACTCTGTTCAAAAATATTATTTACCATAATATAGGTAACTCTTAGCAATTATAGTGAATTTGCACTAGTACCTTGTTAATTAGGTTTGCCCCCGCTCTATCTCTCTTCTTACTTATTGATCTCACTCTTGTCGCCCTCACTTTCTCAATTTCTCTTGTTTTCTTAAACTTTGATATCTTTATTTTCCCGTCAAGGACATCATGGTCAAAAAAAAAAATTATACTGATGGTAACAAAATGATTTTTTTTTCCGTTTGTTTCCATTTTGATAGGTGCACCTGACATGGCATTTTCGCGATTAAATAATTTCTCCTTCTGATTATCACCACCAACTCTCTTGCTCCTATTAAGCTCATGCCGAATACAAGTAGGAATCGACGCTGACTGGACCGGATAGCAACTGAAGACAGTGGGGTCTTTTTAAAAACATGACGATGTAGGGACTCAAATTAAAAACCTCTATTCTATAATCTATTGCTGCTCAAGGGTAATTCCGTCTTTCTACCCATTCCAAAAGGCAACTGGCTCCGAGTGGCGAAGGCCAGGCCCTCACTTTCCATAAACTTCAAAAACCAGCTGACGAGATCCCAACCGACGTGTCGGTAGATTTTTACCGGTAACAGCCGGTCACTCTCAAGGCGGCAAGCACCCTTTGGGCAAGTGCGCATATTCCCGGTAAAACAAGGAAAGAAACATTCCTCTTCATTATTATGTCATTATTTTGTAATATAATAATAATAATAACATAATCTATATAAATAGAGAAAAGGTTAAGAAAAAGAACTTACCTTTGTTGAGAAGAGAATCCCCCATCGAAAATTGAGAGATCAAGAGAAGAGAAAAAGATTGAATTTTTAATTTTACAAGAAACTAAGGAAGTTTGATTTCAATGGCTACCGGCTTCTTCGGTTACGGCGGCGGGTTCAACGGCGGCGGATCTGACGGCGGCGGTCTCCTGAAGCGATCGCTGACGGAGCTCGAGCGGCAGCAGCAGATTCAGCACGCGCTCTTTCTCCGATCGGTGAAGCGGCGGACGGAGATTCTCAATTCTCCGTCGTCGTCGTCGGCCTCATCGGGGATCAGCTTCGATTTCGTCAGAGAACCGCAGAAAAACCCTAAAGATTGCTCCTTTACCCCTTCATCATCTTCTTCGATCAAGAGCCAGCTTCAAGAACTAGAAAGGCAGCTCCTTTTCGACGACGATGACGTCAGCGCCGCCGGATCCGCCGTCACCAGCGATTGGAGTGACGTCATCTCGCCGCCGTCTCCGTCCCCGACGACGTCATCCTCGTCTTCAACCTCCGCTTCTTGCTCTGCGAATCCTCCAGCCTCATCAAAGCAACTGCTTCTTGAAACCGCGACGGCGATCTCGGAGAGCAACCTCGAGATCGCCGCCGCGAATCTCGCCGCCCTAAAACGCGCGGGAAACCCCCGCGGCGGCCCAGACCAAAGGCTGGCTTCAATGATGATCTCCGCCCTAATCGCGCGCATAAACTCACCGCCTTCGGTGACCCTAACCCCGCCGGCGTCGGAGCTCTGCAGCCTCGAACACCAAACAGCGACTCAGATGCTCTACGATGCCTCCCCTATCTTCAAGCTCGGCCACGTGGCGGCCAACCTCGCGATCCTCGAAGCGGCAAAAGATCACTCGAAGATCCACATCGTCGACTTTGATTTGGGCCAAGGAGTCCAATACGCTTCGTTAATTAAGGCCGTCGCTGAGAGATCCCGTCACCGTTTGATCGCTCCGTTTGTGAAGATAACGGCCGTTTGCGACCCAACCTGGCTGTGCAATACTCTCAGCACAGTCAACAATCTAAGGATTATCGGTAACAAGATCGTCATGCTGGCGAACCGGTTCGGAGTTCCGGTCCGGTTTGATATTTTAAACCGGAGGACATCGGAACTCGACCGAGCCTCGCTCGGGTGCGAGCCCGGCGAGTGTTTAGGGGTGAATTTGTCATTCGTTCTATCGAGAATCGCCGACGAGAGCGTTTCTCCGGCGAACCCACGAGACCAATTACTCCGGCGAGTGAAGTCTCTTAAACCCGAGATTGTTACGCTCGTCGAGCAAGAGATGAACGCTAATACCGCACCGTTTGCGACCCGGTTCAGTGAAGCTTGTAATTACTACGGTTCGGTTCTCGATTCGCTCGATGCCACGATGAACCGGGAGGATCCGAACCGGCTCAGGATCGAGTGTGCACTTGGTCGAAAGGCTAGTAACTCCATTGCGTGTGAAGGAGCGGATAGGGTTGAGAGGGCTGAGGTTTTTGGCAAGTGGAGCGCGAGAATGAGCATGGCCGGGTTTAAACCGGTTCAATTTGGATCGGATGTGATCGAACCGGTTAAAGTCCGGTTCGGTTCGATGAAAGCTAACCCGGGTTTTACGCTCAAGGAAGAAGCGGGTCGGGTCGGGTTTGGTTGGATGGGTCGGGTGCTTACAGTGGCATCTGCTTGGCGTTAGGCTGAGGATATTTCTGTTACTTTTTTTTATAATTTATTAATCATTTATCATGATTAGTTGTAATTAATGGAAATTTAGTGAGGGTGTTAGTGGTTGTTAATTGTTTAATGTGGAAATGTGAAGAGAGATTTGTGTTTGGTTTTATTTTCGGCGTGGAGTCCACGAGGAAAAGTTATTTTGGTTTATGAATAAGTATAAATTATCTCCTTTCCAAAAATAGCTATTGTTCATGAATTTTAGGTTTCATGCTATTATTATATATCTATCTAACGCGTTGTTTCTTTACTGAAATGTTTATTTTTAAAATAATTATAGTAATGCTTTTGATATTTTAACTTATCAACTAAAAAATTGATCTTAGTTGGTGTTCATCTTGTAAGCATTCGTCGAATCATAATACAACAAGATTTTTCGTCGTATCATAATATATTATAATAAGCATACGACAACATTTTGCGTAATAAATTGGCAACAGCTAGTTTTTCTAATAAAAATTATTCTTTCTCATGATTTTGTCGTAATTAATGAGCCTTAATGTAGATGTTATTGATTGCTAATTACTTAGGTGTCGTTTGGAAGGAGCTAAGAGAGGAGGATTAAGGAGAAAGATTGACTTAGTTAACCCATTATGAAGTGTTAAAAATAATTAAATCCGTTTAGATTAGAGTTAAGATGTAGGGTGTACTTTTTTGTGTTTGTCGATTAAAGGTTTAAGTACATTAATCATTCTATATTTTTAATATGTTAACCTTAACCTTGTCTAAGGTCGAAATTTATGTTTTGACTCCCACTCTAAAATACAAGTGCACAACAAATTAGAGGCTACACATATTCATAATTTGTAAATTATAAAAAGTGTATTTGACAAAACTTTTCAATAGGTATATTGTAAACTTGCAACGCGAAGTGTTCAAATATAACAATATTCATCCCAAGTGGACATGAAATCAAAGGTGGACAAGCTCCAATTTAACAACGAACAAAAAGAGGAAACTAGCAAGTGGAAGCTGAAATACTAAAATATTAAGATATCAACTCCTCAGTGTGAATAGAAGTATTAAAATATTATGTAGCATTAAAGATTTGCTCTCGCCGACCCTCTAAAGTCTTTCAAATCCCAGCTAATATTAAAATGTAAAAGTAACGAAGCTCTCTAAATCCTTTGATGATCCTTACAATATAAAGTTACATGCTAGAAGTAGCCACATTCTACCGTCTTTGGTGGTTCGATGCATTTTTGTTCATAAATATCATACTTTACTCTTGCAATGAGTGGTTATTTTTGCGGCCAGCTTAAATTTTTTTCCCCCAAAATACCGCAACCCATTCTTAGGAGGAGAGACGATTTAACTCCTTAACAGAATGAGCGGCCACATTAAGAGATCTATGAGTGTAGGAAAGAGTTAAAAGCTCCTTTAACCTCTCTTTTAACTCCTTGCAAAAGTCAGCCTTAATGTGCAAATATAAATAAGATTTGTGTGCGGTTTGGGAGCACTTCTACTTGTTGTGGGGTCCCTGAGGAAAAGGTCTTGCGCTCGGACGCCGACTTATTATGTCTTTTTTAAGGTTAAGGGTAGGGGAGTCCGCGTGTCATGCGTTAATGCTACTCGTAGTTGACAGCTGGGTTCTGTGATTTGATTAGTTCGCGGACGACGAGAATGAGTTGGTCAATTTATGAGAACTGTGAGGTATAGGAAAAGGCAAATATATATTTCATGTTACTGCATGTTAAGTTGACCTAATCTCGGCTTTAAAAAAAAAAATAAATGAATAAATAAAGAACTATTCTTGCTAGTGAAGAGAATAAGACCAAAACTTAAGAATCACAGTTCAGCTCAAGACTACTTCTCCCACCCTCTCTCCCTCTCTCTCACACAGAATAGGGGTTTTTCTTTTTTCTTTTTTTTTTTTCCGCAGAAAATTGCAGTTGCATAAATGAATATGGGGGTACACAGCTCTTAAGTCGAACGAAGAACCCCAAAATGTCCCCGAGAGAACAGCAAAGTAAAAGGCCGACAATACTTTTTCAGCAGATACACGTTTGCTTAAATTTGCGAGGCACTCGTTGCTGCTCGTATCGGAAACATGACCAAAGACGCTACACAAGCAACTAACCATCAAAGAAATAGACAAACATCAAACTCCATACTATATAAACAAGTATCTGTCAACCAGAAGATGAGGTTATAATATAGAAACAGTTGCAGCTTCAGTTTCTGTCACATATCAGATGCACTGCATTCACAATTGAGAATGACATAACACGCACACGCCAAGCCAAAAGGTTTTTAGTATTTTTAAGGAAGTTGCCAGCTTCGTCAGATGACATTAAAACACGCAATAAACAATCAAACCAGCGGTGGGTACTGCTTCGCCTGTTGCCTCACCCGTCTCTTGTATTCCGCTGGTTCCTGGAAGTAGATGCGAGCGAGAGACAAGTATGCGGTTAGTAACAAAAGTCGAAAGACACCAACTGCGTTCAAACTCCTATACATCCATTTACTTAAAATCAAAAGTTTTAAAAAAAAAAGGATTAATCCTAGGGTAGCTACTTATACTGCCTAAACGATTTTATGAGCACTTACAGTCTTGAACTTCACGAAAATTATTCTTTCACGATGTTGGAGATGCGACGTGGAAATCACTGGACAATAAATTACTTTTTTCCCCTCAATCAATTTACAGGGCAATTCACTCTTTTTTTTTTTCATTTAAAAAGAGGGCAAAAGGTGATTATGCCATGATTCACACGTGATATCTCAACCTAACCATCTGAATTTCAAGAGATGTAAGTGCTAACAAAATAGTACCGGAGTCATAATGGTTACACACCCCGTGATATCTTCACCTAATGGACGATATGACACGAGGGGTGTATGTGATAATATAATAATTTAAGTCGTGTATAAGAGGCTATACTCCCATAATAAAGGGGGTGTAACTGTACTTAACCTAAAAGTATGCAAAGTCACTAATGCATTCAAGTGGAGAAGTGCGCCAACAATAGGAACAGAAGGTATGTGAAATTGTGGACGCGCCACCAACTCCAACCCCTAATTGTGCACAAAAGTGAGGGATGAAGC
>JBAKGM010000139.1:36106464-36118089 GCA_037177215.1 Asparagus racemosus
AACAAAAAGGAACAAACCTGAATGAAGAGGTGGTAACCATCAGTCTGGGCAGGATCAGCAGGATTTGGCTGATCGAGCAGGTCCTGAATCCCCACAAGAATCTGCTTCACAGTAATTGCTGGTCTCCATCCCTGTAATAGTAGAAATTCATCAAGAGTTTATATTACAGTGGCGACTTTGTAAGTGTCTTACACTAGACAATAGTATTCCTTCTTACGCTGTCCTCATTCAGAATTGACAGGCATACTGTTCCAGAAGGGTAGACATTCGGGTGGAAGAAGCCTTGAGGGAATTTGCACTTGGGCGGTTTGCTCGGGTAATCCTCGCTGAAGTGAAGTGTAAGGGGGAAGTAACCGCCTTCCCAATCAGTCTGGAGACGAAATATAAGATCCATTTTCATTTTGGCATGAATAAAAATCCACTTGATATTTGCAACGAAATGGTAGAAGTAAATGGAACATGATAAGTTCTTACAGTTGAAAGGTTAAATCAATGAAAAATCAAAAACCTTAATTTCACAGGAAGAGTAATTCAAAAGCAAAAACAATTTATAACTTTGATCAAAGCTGCAAACATTTTCATCAATTTAACCTATACAGTAACTGCCATGAGAAAAATTGTTCAAGCTCCACAATTAATCCTTTCACCAATCCCTTGTTTACCCATCATTTAAGAAAATATTGAACAAAAATATAGATATCTTAACTAATGAGTTTAATATCAGAAACTAAGAAATGGAAATCTTCTCGTACTGCTTAGATGTATACAAAGACAAGTGCACCGGTTAGGAGTAATAGGATTAAGGTGCTCATGGGAGAATGGCCAATCAACAGTAAACTTGAATTAAGGGTGCAAAAGGATGGAGGTTGCTTGTTGACTGAGGGTGTTGTCTTTAAAAGAGTTGGAACTCTATGGGAGAATGGCCAATCAACAGTAAACTTGAATTAAGAGTGTGAAAGGATGGAGGTTACTTGTTGACTGAGGGTGTCGTCTTTAAAATAAAGAGTTGAACTGAGAGTGAACAGCTCAATCCAAATCGAATGAACACCTGTAAGTTCCACATGTATAGAGTAGTAAACTCTCAAATAAATTAAAGATATCATGTAACAGCGATCCTAATTGACAACCAGGAGTGGTACAGTAACTTGCAAGTGCACACTTAACAGCATGTTGGAAACTACACCATGAATGATGATGACAAATATTTTTTTAAAAGAATATCCAACTTGCTCATATTACTATCTATTCCCCTAAAACTTAGCTATACGATAAAGTAAGAAAATTTACAAAATTTAACTATGAAATGATAGTAAATGAACAATTTTCGAGCATGTGACCATTTAAAGAACGAGTTAGATATCTTTAAAGTTTGCATCTTAAGGGATGCGATTAAGATTAACATTTGGGATCATTGAGAAAAGAATAAATTCAACATTTATTAGCCATCCCATCACATAAGTTAGGTGAGATGACATCTTATAGTTCCCAGTTCCACCCAAAACCATCCACAACTCTTCATAGAGTAGATAACAAAAAGACCTTAAAACACTTCAGAAGACAATTCTACACAAAATATAGCTATTCTATTATCATCAAACTCTCTTCTTATTTTCGTAAACACCTTCTAAACTTCCAAAAACACTCAGAAACTTGTATAGTTGTATCCAGCTAACTCTTAACTATTTGAAGACGATTAGCTATAACCTACCTCCAGTATTGTCATAGCGGAAAGGTTGCTAGGTTTTGGGCAGGGTCGCAGTTTAATGTGGAGTACTAAGCTGCAAGCTCATGTGTGCTTACTTGACTGATAAATCCAGGCTTAAATTTTACGTGACTACCGGTTTACTTGCTTACACTGTGTATTACTGATGGCAGATCCTTGCATTAGTCACGCTTAAACACTTAGAAAGTGAATACACACAAGACTGGACCCACTTAAATAATATGTAATTCCAATTTATGAATGTGGCTTAAACAGCCATGTCAGTGATATTATGTTGAACAGCCATGTCATCTTCTACTTCAAACAAGCCCATGAACCAAACTGGACAGCATCACTTTACCTCCAAAGTAAAAAAGGGATTCCTCCTCGAGGGAGGAGGCTACAAAGTTGGCCTATAGCCTGGGATTGGCTGAAACCACAGAACCTGGCATTGGAAGTCAAAGTGGATTTCAAGCTTGGTTTGGAGCTTGGCTTGGAAGCCTTGACCTGTTAGTAGGGATCTGTTACCCAATTGATCCATCCTGAACCCTAGCCTAATTCGGACCCTCATATAGACTTGATTTGAACATGATCTAAGCACTAAGATGGTGAATCACAGGTGAGAATAGACCCATCTAAACAATACTTCAGCCACCAATTCACTAATGCCGCTGGAATTCAACAACTTTCATGTCGAGCAACTATTTCAACTTTTAATTCTGGGGAAGAAATTCATATGAAATTTGCCAGCGGTTCTGGATTTTTTGGCTACAAACTCCAGATAGTAACCTTTTTCAATATGAATCCCCCCATGAACATGATGTTTGATATAATTGTTAACGACATTTTACATAGAAAATAAATGAGTTTCCAGAAATGTTTCGGGTCCCCACATATGATTCCATCAAAGAGAACCATAATTGGTAGCCCAATATTGTTAGGGTTCAAGCCAATATCCTGTTTGTGGGTATCATTGCAAATTAAGCTGATTGTGACTTCCATGTGAGAGCACACTTGCATCCCGCTTTGAACACATGATAAGTGATAAATTAACCAGACTGCCAACCTAGCCAAATTTGAGTTCGAGCTGATCTGAAATTTGGTTTGTTAAGACCAACCTAAGGTCATCTTGCCAAGGGAGGTTTAATGATCAAAGACTGTCAACCCGTAGAATAAACAGGTCAGATCTCAAGTCCATTTTAAACCGCATTACCTGACTCAACCAATGTATCAACTTCCATAATCAAATAAAATTTACATCTAAAACAAAATTAGACAGGAAGGAAATATGCAACAACTTGGGAAGCCTTCATTCATATCGATTTTCAAGACTAGATCGGATTAAGTCCATATGCGCTACATATCAAGTTCCAAGTGTAAACCATCCATTAAAAATGACTCATATAGAACCAAAGCTTTGTCTAAGAAGCCAAAATAAGTTTCAGGTTTGGCCATCTGGCTCTTGGTGTCTTATTCATCCTAGTTATTCGGTTATGCAAATGCTGACTGGCAACTATCTATATCTACGGCTGATCTTTGCTGGCAAACCATTACAATCTTTGCATGCTAATCCATCTCCCTAACAGAAAAGTATCAATGGTTATATCTACATAGAGAAGATACCGATATTTATGTATTTGCACGAAGTTACTGATATCACGCAAACTTGTATCAATCCATTCACATATAAATTCTCTTTTCAAATTTCCTGGAAACTCAAGACATAAACAGTAATGGTAAGAATAACTTCATCTCTAGGGACTAGCTCTAGCGTTTTTCTGACTCCAACCTTTACATGCTAACATTTTCTTTTTAGAAGATTCCTAAGTTTTTCACTTATCCATTTGTCTTTTTGCAAACATGTTATAATAATCTTTCTTTTGACTTCATATCCACTAACCCCATGTCAACAATGAGTTATTCTGTATTCCAAACAACTAATTTAACTCGCCAGCTTCTTATCAAGTCCTCTAACCCTTAAAATATACACATATTTGTACGATTGTAACCTTCACATGCTCTCTTACAGTGTTAATGTGGTTTTCATGATCATGTGACTTCATGTATTGATCTTACAGATTTCGTTACAACAAAATCGTAAACGAGAGGTATTTAAATGGAAATAAGCAGGACAGCTAATATTTTTTCTTGAAGGCAGAGAACTACAAGAGACAAAGTGATCTACAAAGAGATAGATGAGAGACTAAGCATCCTTCTTCCATAAAACTAATGCTCTACAGTTAAACAGGTGTCGAACATAAAAAGAACATACTAACTATAATCATGATGTTGTCACTCGAGTTCATGAAACCATGTTCTTCCAAAAGATGCAGTCCAAGGACGGTTTACATGTGCTAACTATATTTGCAGGTATAACAGGTTTATAATGAATAAAAAAAAGAAGGAGGGATGTCTAATTGTCTACTATCTGGGGAAGTGGAACGGCTGTAGCGAGTTGCAACCTAAAAACAAAACAAGTCGCCCCTGGATGGATCGATTCATTGAATCAGGCAACCACCAACCATACATGAAAAGAACAGCAAAGGACGGTAGGTAGCAGCAGCTCCACTACCAACCGGACGAGGCTGACAGGTGGCCTGTCGGTCAGCCTGTCGGTCATAATTTGGGGTAAACAAAACTAAATCCCGCAGAATACAGGCACTTGAAAACACCAATACGGGTTAAATTTACGCTGCACCTTACACATGGTTGCATACATAATGAACAAAACTTCGATATCATGAAAGTATGCCCGTCACATGCCCATCACATGTTCAAATCTCCACTAGCTCAACATATGTTACTCATAACATATGTTAAGATTTCGCAAGGAATCCTTCAGTCGAGATACTCTCTAGTCTTTCATATAACCAAGATAAATTAAAAGTTTAGGAATTTCTAGGGTTAGGGTTCATGCACGGTAAAAAGAAAAAAGAAAAATTGACAGAAATCGAACACGATAGCGTCGAGGATCAACCATACCCCTTGCTTCCCGGGGATCGTACAGTGCCAGACCATGAGATTCACCGATCCATCGGGTAAAGTCTCGGGCTTCGCCACAAAACCCTAGGAATCGCCAAAAAAAAATAAAAAATCAGGAAAAAATCGAGAAAAACAACGATTGAAAGAGGAGAGAGGAGAGATTACGAACATGAGGATGATTCTTGCGCCAAGCTTTCCTCTCTTCGGCGAGTCTTCCACGAGCGATTCCTGACATTATCGTCTTCTACCTTCTCTCTTTCGCTCGCTCTCTCGTAGTCGGCAATAAAGTCCCGGCCTCAAAAATTAAAAGGGTTTTACTTTTTTTTTTTTTTATTCCTTTCGAATTTTGATGATATAATTATATATATAAGATTCTAAAATAAAGGGCACGTTGCGTAGAACGTAAGCGGACTTCTGGAGCCTTTACTCAGGCCCGGCCCACTTCGCATGGGCCTCCATTGTTAAAACCAGCTATTACGGGCCCATACGGCTTAAGAGCCTTATTGTCCGTTTCGTATTCTTCATTGTTAAAACAGTGGTCATGATTGAGAGTGTTTTTTATATTCTAGGGTTATTTGCAAACATACCCCTTAAATTATGAGTATTTGCAAAGATATTCTCAGTATTCACAAAACTAACCTTCAAATTAACAACTTTGGAGAGGAATATCACTGAAATCGACAAATCATCAGTTTGATGGGTAAAGATTTGATTATTTTGTTGTTACAATTACAAATTAGCCTACCAGAGTTAATGATTGATTGACTTGGGGATATGTTTTTTCAAAACTGACAATTTAAGGGGTTGTGAACACTGAGATTTGGAGGATAATTTTGCAAATGTACACACTTTAAAGGATATATATGCAAATAAACCCTATATTCTAACATGTCCCAATGGATTAAGCGCTCTTTTTATGCGCTGAATTCTCGGCTCATGCAACTATGTCTATTTTTTCAAATTTGTTTTACATCCGTGCTTAGTAAGATTTGAATTTGAGTTGTTTTGGTGCCATACTAAAGGAAAATGTCATTATTCCAAAATTATGTAGTGAGGATATTTGCTAGTGAAAATTATGGTCGCGCTTTTTGGGGTTTGTCCTAAAAGTGAAAGAGGGTTTTCTAATAACATCTAAACTTGAGCCACGTCTATTTTATTCCCAATAGGATACGGTCATACAAATCCTTTGTCTATTCTGAGTACTCAGCTCTATATAAAATGATCAAGCATCAACATCAATCTGCAAGTTTTTGTTTTTTTTCAAACCAATCAGATGGCGGAAGATGATGAAATAATCGAACCAACCCTCACTCTCGACGAAATCTCAGAAGATCTCGACGTTGTCGAATGGCTCGACGACGACGATTGCACGTTCAAGTCCTTGTGGGCGAGAAGTCGAGAGTTGGAGGCCGACGATTGTTCGACCTTGATCGATGTCACGATCGAAATCGCGAGGAAAATTGGAGTAGAAGAGGTTTTGGAGATTGTGAAGGCCGAGATTGTTAGAGGACAGGGTCGTGATTATATGCAGCTGGTGATGCCCGCAATACACAGTAGGATTTCTTGCTCAGTGGAAGAGGTTGGAGAGATTGTGCCGAGGAGTTCAGGGTTAACGTTTTGTTTCGCACTTTCTGGTTTTCTTTTTGTTAATAGTTTGTTGTTTTTGTCTCTGGGGTTTGGGGTTTTTGTTGCTTGTTTGAGATGACAGTGAGGTTTTGTAGTGCAATTTTTTTTTTCCTTTTTTCATAACACGGTCCGGAATCGAACCTAAGGCCATGACGTGCACGTATTTTGTTGATAAGTGATGAATAAAGAGTTTGTTAGTATGTGATTGTTGTCTCATGTGTAAGTACAGTTCCAAATCAGAAGGACTAAATATGAGCAGAGCATTTAATTAGTTATACGATTAGTTTCGCATCAGAATGATTGAAGAGGATAAAAAATTACGGTCGCTTAATATGTACGTATAGTTCCACATCAAAAGGACTAAAGAAGAACAGCGCATTTAAATTATACCAAATTAGTAGTCCGGTTACTTTTCATCCAGCTAAAATTCCGCGCTTCAACTAAAATTGCGCAAAGCGATGTTTTATTTATTTTAGTACCATAAGAAATAAAAATTAACAGTCTTTGATGTTTCGTTTCTTATAGGACAAAAGTAATTAAGACTTATATAATTAGCATCATCCAACTCTCAAAGCGAGCAGAGATATATGTAAGCCTACAACAAAATACACATCACCCTGTATACATACAAAATTTCCGAACATTATTAACTCTTCAATAAATGGTACCAATATTCTCTAACTACGGACAGAGCAAAAACATCCTCAGACATTTACCAACAAACTCAATCAAATTCCAAACACTATCATCACAAAAGTGAGGGATCGTAATCATAGACTTCACTCTCCAACACAGGCGTTGTCCTGGCCCCCACAGCAACCGGAGCCCTGACATGGCCCACCATCGCCACCCGCAGCACCTCCTCCTCATACTCTCTCCTCTCCATCTCCTCCACCCTCGCCTTCTCCCTCCTCCCCTTCGCCACCGCCACCGCCACCATCCCCACCATCACCACCCCAAACCCACCCCCAACACAACCCATCACCACAACCTTCCACGTATCAATCTCGGTATCTCCCCTCGACGACGACGACGAAGACTTCACCAATATCGCATAATGCCCCTGACTCCGTGCATTGCAAACGTAACAATCGAGTAGATGCGATAAGGAAACATTGCCATCCAACCGAAACGTCGCACACATCGACCTGTTCAAATCGAGCACGCGAGTAACTACACCTGTAAAGTTTATGGTGATGGCTTGTCTTTTGATGTTAATATGGAGATGCCGCGGATAGAAGAGGAGGCCGAGGACTGGAGAAGCTAACTGATAACCTGTGTCAGGAAAAGAAACTCCGTTTTATTCATCTTCGTAATAGCATGCCTGTGATATTCTATGTATACACGTCAGTTGTTATACGGAACGGATAGTTACATAAGACAATACCCTACAGTTCTATTGCTGTAGATAGGCCCCTTGACAAGGGTCAGAATTTTTCACCCGGGGGTCTATCCGCAACAATAGAAATATAGGGTAGCGAGTTTAGTTTGGCGATAGTACAGGGGGGTCGATATGCAATTAACCTGGGATGTTCTCGGTGTCGTAGATGTAAGAGAGGTTGTTGAGGTTCTGGTGAACTATGAGGAGCCTCTTGACGTGAGGGTGGATGAAGATGGCTCCTGGGGAGATGTTGAGCTGTTCGATTTGCGCGCCGTGGCGACGGAGGCTGTCGGTTCTGAAGGTGGAGATGTGGGCGGAGATGGAGGAGAGGTTTGAGGGGAGGTGGATTTTGTAGGGGTGGGAGGTTTTGTGGTGACGGGGGAAGGAGAGGGTTGAGGAGTTCTTGATGAGTTGGTCAAGGAGATGAGGGTTTAGGGTTTGGTGGGTTGGAGATGGGAGGAGTATTGGAATGAGGAAGGTGAAGAGGAGAGCTTTGGAAGGGAGAGACATGGGGTGATGCTCTGTTCAAATGCATTGAAACTTTTGAGTTTTGTGTACCTCTTATTACCTTTTTTTTTTTTTGGGATTTTGTTTGATTGAGGAAGAATAAGTTCATTAATCAATAGGGCAAAAGTAGCATGCAGTTTTATTTTATTGTCTTTTTTCTGAAGAATATGATGGTTAGATTTTGGTTTGCAACATGGCAGCCGCAGTTGCATGCATCCAAGTTAATTTTGAGTGGTACAAGTGTTTGTTTCGTTGCAATTTCATGTGGGACCTTATTCTAAACCTACAGCTCTGAAATATAGGATAACATGCCGAAACGAATGTTGTGATTAGTTGGTTTTTGGTGATATTAATTCTGGAATCGCTGAAATTATTATACGGTTTTCCCACTCATAAGTTGTTTTCGGACTAATCACTCTAATTGTTGCTTCTACAATTGGCTAGAAGGACTAATTTAAAATAACTTATGAGAGTTGGGGGACGTAATAGCAATTCCAATGATCTGAAGGAGTAATTTTTAACTAACGTAAGAAATGTGGGATACAATAGCAATTTAAATGATTTCAGGGACTAATATTGAAAAAAAGCCTAATTAATTAAAGAGCTGTCTCAAGCTAATTGCTAATTATGTTGCCTACAGACAAGGGAGAATGACTAAGTTCCTTGCTTTCGCAGACGGAACACGATCATGAGCGGGGACCGGTTGAGGATTACTTTACAAAAAGACAATCATATTTAAGGGTAAATTACTCTAAACCCCCAAGTACTTTCAGCATTTTGGAATAAACCCCAATAATTTTCAAGATCGCACAAAACCCCCAATAGCTTTTGCAAACAAACTCTAATACCTTTTGATAAATTAAACTTAACCCCCGATAACTTTCAAAATGCCTTCTATATTTTTGGTTCTAGTGTATACATAATGCGGAAAACTTAATAGAGTTTTCTGCAATTCCAAAAGTTATTGGAGATTTAATGCGATTTTGAAAGTTATTGTGGGTTTTCTGCAAATGCTGAAAGTTCTTGGGAGCTTACCGTAATTACCCCCATATTTTAACTCACCATATATAGCATGACAATTAGGAAACAAACATAAAGAACAGTGATCCTAACTGAGTCAACCAAAGAAAAAAAAATTAAAAATTGTGGTCTTCTCTTTTATGTGCTTGTGCAACGAGAATGATTGTGGAGGTCAGCATGCTTGCAGGTGTGCTTAACTGAGCAATATCTTTTTCAAAATCGAAAGGTTGTCATCATTCATTTTTGCAGAGTTGACCCCAAATTTCGTGACAGCATGCAACATGAGAACAATTCTCTGATGTCAAAGATGTTGTGTGGGCTTGGCCATCGTTGTGTCTGCTAGCACCCGGGGCATCAGGCTTCATAATGGGCTAAGGCTTGCAAGCTCTATCCAGTCTTCGGCTTTGATTTCCAATACTTTAGGCTTTAAGTTTCGATTCCCATGCGAAAAGTACCAAGCTAAGTGGCCCATCTGTGGACCACACCTAGCTACGCGAGCCCAAAGTTGATTGGCCCATACGTGGCAGGACCTAACTATAGTTAAACGGGCTATCTGTGGTAATAAGTTTGCTTATATATCTTATATAAGGGTCCGTTTGGATGTACAAAGGTATCACAAAAAAGAAGTATATCAAGTAAATAATTTTCAAAATTATGAAACACTAAGTAGCGGAATTTTTTAATTGTTTCAAAAAATTTGAAAGCAATAGAAATACTATTTCTTCCTCTTCATATAATTTTTTTTCTTTGGATAGTCATTATAAAAATTGTGAGGAAGAGAGAAAGATGATCTTTCGAGATTTTATTTAGATGCAGAGAATATCCACATAATATAATATTTGATTTTACTCCTAAACTAACTCATGTTTTGGCTACTTTCGAATCTTGAGGGGTGAAAAAAAATAAAAGAAGTAGGGATGGAACATAGACGGTACATCAGCATTTAAAAAGGCATTAGAAGTAGTGACTCATTATTTTCACTCGGGAATAATATTTTTAAAATTTTCACCTATGATAAAAGTGTAAAAAAAAAACATTACACAAAAATTATCTACCAATATGAAAATTAGGGATAATAAGTTCAAAACATTGAAACGGCAGAGGATCTATTATACATCCTCTTTTTGGTGGTATACTTGAGAGCAACAGATTTATTATTTAGGCAATCAAAAACTTAATTTAACGCAGCAAGCGAAACACTTAAACACCCACTGTTAATTTAAGACAAGTCATTTTCTATTCAAAAATCTATATCTATATCTATATCTATATTTGTACTACTATAAAAGAGGATTGATGTGTTAAAACTTTTGATTTCCTTTTATACCCTCACATTTTTAATAATTCCCAATAATTATAGGTATTAAAGTTTGTGCGGCTCTAATGACTATCAGGCTCCCTTGAAATTATATTTTTGGTTAGACACTAATTACCATGTTAATTATCTTGTGAGGACTTGGGTTCTCATGAAATTGTATTTTAGGTTAAGCACTTATTCTTAATTTTATTTTACATAATTACTATTTAGCTTGAAAATATAGTTATGCCTATGCAGTAATATAATGAAGGATAATATTTTAGAGCAACTAACCAAGATTATATTATGCAAAGGCCTCTTTATGCATGTAGAAAGATACAATTTTCGTGTTAACTATGTTAAATTTGAGGAATATTTAACCAATAATTCTTCATGTTCTTTGTTTAGAAGAATGGAAAACTTGCTTGTAGTTATACCATTGAACTATGCCTAATTCTATACAAATTATGTACAGCGTGCTAATGTAGTGGCTAACTAATTTAATTTGGACTCACATAAAAAGAGAAAATGAGCACTAAAGTGTAACTTCTAAAAAATATATATAAAAGGACTAATAATCAAAATATTTGAAGAGAAGAAGAGTTAATAGGAAATTTTAATTACAAAATATTGAGGATTAAATAAAAATGATGTGTACTCAATTTAATAATATAAGAAATTAGATAACATTAAAACATCTTTAAATTTATAATCTAAAGCGAACCACTATATAAAAACTGTAGAGTCTGGACCACAAGAATACTTTTTGATAGTCATTCTATTTATAGGAAACCTATGTTGATACTATATTAGTGTGGATCCCCAAAGTTTTGCTGTTTTGAGAGAACTCCCTAAAACTTATTGTTTAAATTATAAATTTAACATTAAAAACTAATTTAATAACATATGTAAATCTATTGCTGTATCACGCATCACGTGCAACGCATGTATGACATGCTAGTCAATGTAAATATGTAATGAACCATAAATACTTGATACTTTCGTAAAGCAGCATTGCGTTGCTGTTTCGTTTGTTATACGATAAGAGATGAGCATGCTACTATAGTGAATTTTAAGAGGGAAAAAATACTGATAAATGGGATATATATA
>JBAKGM010000139.1:36134766-36161549 GCA_037177215.1 Asparagus racemosus
TCTATTAGTTATACAAGTATGCAAATTCGTGGAGAGAAAAACTAATATAAATGTCAATAAATTCATGGCGACTGGGTCACTGGGGGCTCTGTTTGAGTCCTCTTCGTTGTTCTAAAAAAAAGTCATGGCAAGTGCAATGTTAGATGGCCTTCAAAGATTTTAGTCTCATAACATTACTTAATATGCATCACGTGCAAAGCACGTGTTACATACTAGTATGACCAAAACTAGATTGATTAATATAACTAAAATAGTAAGTCAAATTTTGTAAATAAATATCTAAAAGGAATTCTCTTAAACATTTCTCCATAATAATAATACCAAAATGCTTTGTTTGAGAGTTTACTAGGTGAAGGGAAGGAAAGTTAAATAATGGAAATGAAATGTAGGGAAGGAGAGGGAAAAGTAAAAATGTTGTTTGGGAGTTTAGTAAGGAAAACGGAAGTAAACTTAATTCACCTTGTTTGGAAGTTCTATTTGGGGGGGGGGGGAGTGAAGTAAATATATATAAAGTTACATTAATACCCTTACATGTTATTAAGACATTTTGTCAACTAATAACTGATAAAAAACTACTATAGCTATTATTATTATTAATTTTATTATTATTATTAATTTTCTTATAAAATAATATGATTATGATGATGATGATATTTGACATTATTATAATTTTTTGAAATTCATTACATCATTCTCAAAATATAAAGCTTATAAAAATTTATCAAAACAATGTACACCATAAACTTTATAGGAAAAATCTAGCACATAATATCAACGAGCTTATCAAAATAATTTAACATGAATATATGTGATCACAATATAGCATGAGCTTATATAAAATGATTGAAATCTTATCCAAGCATGTTGAAATCTTATCCATGCATCATCCATTATCTATGTGAGGAGTTGAAAAGAATACAATTAGAATTCAAAATTAAAAATGAATGTTTGAAATGATTAATGGAAAATTTTTAAGTGACAACAACAACAAAATAAAATTATCCTATAATTATGTAAAATTAAATAATTAGGATTATATATTTACAACATAATTTAGATTTTTAATTGATTAAAATATTAAATATAATCCTAATTAAGACTTAATAATTAGAATTGTAAGGAAGCATGTCATCTTTTATGGATGTAACATATAAATCATAATTTCAACCTAATAACTAAGAAAATCTGATTTAATTATTCAATTATTCAGCTACATGTATTAATAAAAATTTTTTCCAGATTTAATTAATCATAAAAATTTCAGATTTAATAAAATATTAATATTTTTACAAACTAATTAATTAATCCTTAATTAATTAGAATTTCTAATGCGATTATATATTACAAAACTATGAAACATGACGAATATTTATTTCTTAAACAAAAGTAGATTAAGATCAAGTAGAAATAAATATAAATGTAGAGAAAAACATCAATGACAAGGGGGAAAAATAACATAGGTTAAGGATCCTATTTATTAGAGTGACATTAGAGATCAATAAATGATGAAAATACGAGAATAATTAGCAAAACAAATTATTAACCGAGAAAGTAGTAGTACCTGAGCTCGTGGACGACACCGGAGGAGTTGATGAAGTCGGAGAAGATGACAAAGTGGAGACGACGCACATGAAGGGAAGAGAAGAGAGAAGAGAGGCGGAGAGACACACAGAGAGAGAAAGGGGCGGAGAAAGAGGGAGAGAGGCAGTGAAAATATTAGGGCTTTGAGAAGAGATGTGGCCAAATCTCAGTCGTTGGTTTCATATCATAGAGAGTATATCTCAGCCATTGATTTAATATGATAAGGGTAAACTTGTCTCAACACATTGTAGAAATTTACATTGGTTTCTATTACTTTCTCTACCGCCCTATTTGGGGGGCGGGGGAGGGGGGGGGAGGGGGGCATTCTTATGAAATTTTACATTCTATTCCATCTTCTAATCCCAAAAGAAAAAACTCCCAAACAATGTTAAAATGAAATTTTACATTCCATTTCATTCTCTAACCCCCATCAAAACACACCATACGGGTTAGCTAACATCTTTAAGATCAACGAAATTGCTATATTATTGGAGTAACGAAGCACTGTCCCGAAGAAAATAAAATAAAATATAATAAAAAAACCAAAGAAAATAAAATAAAATAAATAAATAAATAAATAAATAAAAATATAAAAATTGTTTTTAAGGAATAAATAAATAAAAATATTAAAAATTGTTAAGCTCCTACCAACTAAATTATGAAAAAAAGAACTCTCAAGTCTCCAAAATTCCAACGTCCATGGCATCCTCATCATCATCCCCATTCCTCAAAACCCTAACCTCCCCTCTGCTCCTCTCCCCTATTATCCCCCCAAAACTCCCTCCTTTCTCCCGATCCCTCACAAAACGAAACCCTAACCCTAACCCTAAAACCCTCAAAATCTCCGCTTCCTCCTCCTCTTCATCTTCAACCGAGTGCCCGGTCCCCTTCGATCAGCAACCAATCAACGAGTACCAAACCCTAGCAACCTCCCTCCCCTTCTCCTGGGCCGCCGCCGACCTCCCCCTCTACTCGTCCCGCCTCGCCTCCCTCGGCGCCGCCTTCGCCCTCCTCCTCGGCCTCCCCGTCGCCGCCTTCGGTTCCCGCGCCGCCGCGGATGCCGACGGCCTCCGGTGGGCCCTGGGATCAGCGTCCACTGGGATCCTTGCGGTGACGCTGGCGGTGCTGAGGATGTATCTTGGGTGGGCTTACGTCGGGAATCGATTGCTGAGTGCTACTGTTGAATGTGAGTTGTGATTTTTATGATGGGTATTGTTGTAAATTTGTGTTTTTTAATGTTTTTTTATTGGGTGAAGATTGATTGTTATTTTTCTTCCATTTGGTTGCAGATGAGGAGACTGGATGGTATGATGGGCAGGTGAGTTGTTTTTCTACATGATTTGTGGTTCCACTTGTTCTTACCAAAAAAAAAAAGTTCCAGTTTGAAATTTTAATGATCATAGATTCATAATGCATTTGGTTGGTGTGCGGGCTTGAACGAATAGTTTGGATAGTATAATTATTAAGAGTATAAACTTATAATCTCAATCCTTTCTTTAACTCTGTAGTTTTGGTGTAGTGGTAGAGACCCTTGACACGGTATCAGAAGAAGCAAGTTCAAATCTCACGAGCCACTAATTTAAAGCGGAGATATAACAGAATAAATGTGAACTTTGGAGTTTTGTTGTAGTGGGAGGAAACTTTAACAATAATGACATATCTCTTTTGTTTTCATCTAAAGTGCTCATCGGAAACATGCTACCTTACTTTTGGTGTCATTATTCAAAACTTTCTGTTGCAAGATTTGTAACTAACTATGTTGTATACACGTGACAAATGTAAGCATGTGTGTGTGCATATCAAAATTTGTATTTCTGACAATATGCATAATTTTCCAATAAGTCTAGCAGTTATTTTTGTTCAATGGAGATACTTGACAGAACATCATCTCCATGCTTAGTCAAGGTAGGAGTTGATTGAAGTAAAGAGGAGTTTTTTTTCTTGAGAATTGTTCCTTTGACATTGTTGAATGAGTTGAAATCCAAGCAATTCAAGCTATTAGAGGAAAAAGTGGTATGAGATCAACACTTCTTCTTTTTTCTATTTTATCTTTGTCCTGCTATGTATTTACCAATGTTGAAAATAACAAAAATGGGTTATGCTGTTATGTAATTCTTGACCTACTGTTGCGGGTTAAGGAAAAAACGCAAAAAACGTAACGCATAATGTAGGTTATAATGTTTATTAATTATTTAAATATTTTATAAATACCAACAATTCATAATAACTTTAATGCTTAGAATCATCACATAACATCACAATTATTAAATATAAAAAATATAGTATCACAATTTCTTAACAAAAGTTAGTCATATATGACTAACAACCATTCCAAAAGGCATCATCAAATGATGAAATATGTCAACGTCGTCAAGTTTAAAGCAATAAAAATAAGTCTAAAGAAAACCAAACACTTCCAACTCTCGAGTTCTTAACTTCAAAAAAAATTCTAATTCCTAATCAAGTTCACGACATCAACCAAACTAAAATGATTATGTAACAATAGTAAGAATTTTGCATATACAGTGATTGCAAAGTGCAAACTTAATTTCACAAAGTCTAGTATTAACTAAAAACTATAAACCTAATCAAAATCAAGTAATAACTAGGAATAATTACCTTACCAACACAATTAACCCACTAATTAACCTCTGTACTCTAATTTTGTGATAGATCTTAAAAAATTATGTTGAAGGGTAAAGTAATGGAGCAACAAGTTTGATATGATTTTTAGTGCAAATTAACAATATAAAAGATTGGAATTTAGAAGGTAATTTTAGAATTATTATTTATTTAAAGGATATCAACTGAAATGCCCAATACATAACTGTGAAATAAAAATTTTACCTTACCGAAGCCGCATAAGCTGTCGATAGCTGGAGTAGTTTCAGAGGAGGCAAGGAGCTAGGGTTTGGGTTGGAGGTGGCGAAAATATCGCAGATTCGCAGGAAGAAATAGGAGGATCAGGACTAAAAGGGGGTAGAGTTTAAATGTTTTGGATGATGGAGATGCATACACGCGTCCTAATTAGAGATGCAATTTAACCTAAAAACTTCATATTAATTGGTTACATAATGTAACACACATTTAATGCAATCTAACATGTTTTTTCCTGTGTTAAAGGGTTTCAGCATTTAATGGGTGTGTTACCTAACAAGAGGGCATTGTTAAGTTACAAAACATGTCATATAATGTGTTTTTTTCAACACTGGTATTTACTTTAGATTTTGGTTACTTTATTTGTACTACCCCAAGCCCACTATAGTCCCATTAGGATAATAGTAAAGGGATTGATGAGTTTAAATAGTAAAGCTTAAAGATCCAAGAATAACAAGTGCTAGAAATTTTTGGCACTATAATAAGCCAAACAACATGTTGCATTCAGTGGGTCAAGGCTTACACTACGCTAGACGCGCTCTCCCGTAGCGTGACAAATTGTATCAGCACGGCTCGCCAGCAGGAAGTGTAAAACTAAGGGGGTAGGGGTGTCCGAACGGCTCGGCCTGGCCTGGCCTAGCTAGGAATTCTAGGTTTGGGCAGGTGGTCCGGGATCGGGCCGACCTGATTATTTCCTTTTTTAACTTGCTATTTTTTTGCAAAAAAGGAAAAAACTTAGTTTTTTGCAAAAATATGTGTAACTTCTTAATAATATTTGAAAAGATGCGAAATTTTGACAAAGAAATTATCGCATTACAATAGATGAGTACATCCCAACTAGGTTGACACCTACCTATTAATATCACTATCATTTGTAACTCTTTCCAAAACAATTTATTGTAGATTTATAGTTCAAAAAGACAAACTAAAAAATTACAACTAACTTTCTGCTATTTATCTCTTATCATTAACTTATTAGGTCTATCTTCAATACCAGCTATCCGATCTATGCCTTGAGTTCTCTTCTCGTACCTCTAACAATCTTGTAAGTATATTACCGCATGTACAGTAGATGGATACAACGATATTCTGTGATTGTCAATCAACCGTCCTGATGTGGTGAAGGCGGATTTCAAAGTTGCAATAGAAGCCTGCACTGTTAGTAAATCACGAGTCGTGATAGAAAGTACATGATATAAAACCGTTTCATAGACTTTCCACCATTGCAAAATATCGAGCTCATTATTCTGAGATTTAACTAAAGGTGTAGCTAAATATTGTTCAATTTCAAAAACTTCCCTTGATGATCCTGATCCATCACTACTACCATACTAGTTAGCCTTTCTATTATCAATTGCCTATCAAAGCCCTTACCTTTGCTCCGTCTACAGCTTATAGAAGTTGTACGTTGAGATGTTACGCCATGTCTAGCTGCATAATCTTCAATTAGTCTTTGAAAATAAAATTTAATAGAGTTATGATGAGTAAGAGCAGTAATAGTCTAACCACTATCACTTTCCAGTTTCCATTACCATGTTATCACATAAAGAATTCCACAAGTTTTGGAGACCAAGATCTTTCAAGCATGGATCAATATGGACCTCCAAACCAAATAATAGGAATGAGTCTAAAATACTTATTACATTTACTTTCCATTTGAAAAATCATGTCTGAAAAATAATCATCCATGCAATAAGTATTAAAAAAGTTTTGATATTGAAAACTTGTAAAGCAACTTGAATAATAGTTGGATAATAACAACCAGATAATAACATAATAACGTAGTAGCATCATAAAGAACTTGTAGCATCTCTTTTACACAATTTATAATTGTTTATTCATCATCAGTTATTCTATATATATTATCAGAACTAGATGCAGAAGTAGAACTAGAAGCATAGAAAGCAATAAATTTATAATTTCTTTATACTCTAAAACTACATTTAACATTGTACATGTCGAACTCCATATATGGTCAACATCTTTGGAATTCACTTAGTTCTAAAACTTTTTCTTCTATACAATTGTTTCCATCTCTTAAGCCTTTGTTCAAAAGCATTATGAGCATAAGATATAACCCTAACTATTTTTAATCATTGGTCTAATTTCATCAAATGTATTTTGCACAATTAAATTCAAAATATGACACATGCATATGATATGGAAAAATATTACCCTAGCATGGCAATAACAAAGATAATTTGATATGATTCACAGCTACATTATTATTGCTTGAATTATCTAGTGAAAGAAAATATTTTTCTAAAAATTTGTAATTTGGAAGTTCTTCCATTCTTAAATTTGCAACGTTCACACCAGTGTGAATCTTCAAATGAAATAAAAGAAACAACTCTTTTAAATATTTTCCAAGTGTCATCTCAGTGTGCTGTGATACATAAATAACCAATTTGTTTTTTAGATGTCTAAATATCAGAAGTTAGATAAAATTTATAGTTTAAGCTTTGAAAATAAGAAATTATTTTTTATTTTGTCCTCGTGATAATATTTCAAAATATCATGTTGACGACTTTGATGAATTTTTTTGAAATGCCGGATAAGAAGCATATCTAATTATATCTTCAAATTCATCTTCTTTTACAAATTTAAAAGGAATGTTTTTAAGAACAATAAACTGGATGATGGATTTCTTGGCTCTAATTGTGTTGTAGTTACATGAACCGATGCTACCGGAGTAAGATGATTGAGAGAGTAGAGATTGACGGATGTAGCCTTGAGACGTTCCTTACCCTCTGTTGTGTTTTTCGAAATGTCATTTGAAGTGGTTAGCCCCGCTTTTGTGATGAGCTTCTAAGACATGACCCCATATCGCGCATTTCGCCTTTTGGGTGAGAAGTCTGCCATGTTGATCCCTGGTAACTTCTATATTCTCAAAGAAGGTCCACACTTTCGATCTCGGCCTTTTAGGAGCTCTAGATGTTGGATCATCGCCGGATTTGGGTTTGACATTGGTAGGAGTAGCTGTAGGACTTAATTCGGGAGTTGTGGATGGATTTTGCCCTTTGGGAGGAAGCCATTGAAATTAGAGAATTAGAAAGAATTAGAGAGTATTAGAAAGTATAAGAGATTAGGAGAGTATTACTATATTAGAGAGAATAAGAGAGTATTAGGGAGAAGATGAGTTTTGGATGAGAAAAACAAATGAAAACTCCTCTATTTATGGAGGTAACCCTAGTCAAATGACCAAAATACCCTCAAAGTTTGGCCGTATTTGACTATTTTCTGGTTATTTTGTTCATTTGACCAAAATATAGTCATTTTAGGATATTTTGGTCTATCCGAACCAAGCTGGGTCCCGGCCACCTAGTCCAACGGCTAGTTTTTTAGCCGCTGGACCGGGCTAGGTCCGAGCTGCCTAGTCCCAACGGCTAGAATTCTAGCCATTCTCAGCAGCTAGCTAGAGAGCCGTTGGGGCCCCCCAATAGGGTCCATGTTTGGGCTGGCCCGGACCCGAGGCCCTCTGTCCTGACCCCCAGAACCCGAGCCGTGCTCGGGTTGGGCTCCAGTGACCCCAAGCCAGGTATTCCAGGCTTTTCCTGCACCCGGGTCGGGTTCTGGCTAGACACCGGGATGGGTCCGGCCCAAAGCCCAAATAGTAATCTTAGTAAAATTTAATTTTTAAAAACTTTTTGAAAAATTATTATATTTTTGAAAAAATATTATTTTTTGAAAAAAGTTTAGTTTTCTGAAAAATATTTTCTTTAAAATTTTTTTGAAAAAGTCTTATTTTTTGTAAGAAATATTTTTCCTAGAATAGTATTATTTTTGTTTAAATACTTTTTGCAAAATTATTTTTTAATAATATTTTTCTATAAAAGTTTTTATTTCAAAAAACTGCTTAAACTATCATTTTGTGAAAATAATATTTTATAGTAATAAAATATTATATTAATAAAATTAATTTTGTACTTCAAAATAAAATCCATTATTTTTAAAAAGTAAATATTTTGAAAGTTTAAAAAGAATTACTAGTTTTATCAATTTATTTCAATTTCTATTTATTAAAAGTAAAAGCACGAGTTGCACATGTAAAGTTACCAACAGAATCAAACAGTTGCAAGTGAAAGTTGTAAAATTTGAAATTTGAACCAAACAATTGCAACTGTAGGTGCATGCAAAAATAGTTGTAAAGTCTCAGTTGCATGCAAGTAGCGCTTGCATTGCAAGCTATCAAACGCCCCCTCAGCGCTATGCAGGACTAAGTGCGATTTTGCGTGAGCGTGGTGGGAGCCAGTTCTAGAACCCGTTGGACACTTTGGTTTTTCCAGCGTAACTGATCACATGTTTTTCGTGTATTGATTTAATTTAGTCTTCTTTCACTAAATGGCCTGACACCTTTACTGAGTTTCCTGGTGGACTAAATTTGTACTTTAGCACCTGACTTTTTATAATCCTTTTGTCATCATATATGCACTAGGATTTGTCATCAGCCTTTATGCTGATAAATCTGCTACTTTTAAAGTCAGTTGCACTCTGTACACGATTTTGCACTTATGTTTTTTTTTTCAGGTTATTTCTTCCAGGTACCCTCCCTGTGGTTATCCTCCTGTCTTCTTGTGTCCTTTTTGTTGTCTCCTATCTACTTCCCCTAAATGAAATATTTATGTTGTTGCTTGCCCATGATATTACCCTGTTGCTTTTTTCTTCTTGTTCCTCTCAATTCAGAATGATGTTCTGGCCAGGTTATTTTGGCTATTAACAAGTACTAGTTTCATTAGAGATTTGCATCGTGTTCCTAGTCTACTATGGGACTATGGAATGCTTGAGTTGCTGATAGCCTGATGCCATCGTTTATGATACTCTCTTGCTTTAGTCTATATTTTATTCTATAAATTAAAAACCAGATCATCCAGAGCTGTTTTGCTGTTGACTTTCTGATACACTGTACAATTATCTATCAATCATGTGCATAGTTGAGAATCAACCCAATGTCAATTTAATTCAGTTAAAGCTTTATCTGGGAAGTTGATCATTTGGAAATGGCTTTGTATCTTCATGTAATGAGTCCATGTTATCAGCCATGCCACTAGGAATTTTTTGTCATATAGCGTCATTCATTGGTCAAAGCAAAATATATTGAAACAAATATTATGAACTATAAAGATAGGAGTACTAAGTATATGTAGAGATTGTGGCTAACTTAATACTTCCCTTGTTTTGGCAGATATGGGTGAAGACTCCTGAAGTGTTGGCACGTGACAGGCTTCTGGGTTCATTTTCTGTAAGTTTCTATGGACTTGCTCCTTAAAACAATTTCTCTGTTGGCACTTTTTCTATTAATTATAAGGTGGGGCAATGCAATATTTTTCTTCAGCAACACCACCACAACTAAGATTGCCACCATCACTCCAGCCACCGTCACTACCTATGTTATCGTTGCATCTTCCTGTCACACCATGTTGTCTATGGAGGGCAAGGCCCTTGAAAGAGTTGACGTAATTCTTAACTGTCAACCTAATCCCTCTCTTTAAATTGATTCGAAACTACCAATATATTGTGGGGTAGTAGAGGGCCTTATCATAATTGTGAAATCACAGCTCACATGTGGGAAACTTACCTTATAGTTTGTGCAGTTATGCTCATTCAACTTAGTAATTCGGTCAAAGTGATTCCCCTTGATACCAAAAGAAGGAAGCAAGACAATCAGAAATAGGAGAATATACATGGTTCTTTAGTTTGCCTACATTCACAAAGAGAGTGGTTTGTTGTTTAACTTGGGAAGGGTGTTGAATTATGTTTCCTGTCCAATTGAAGATATCTACAAGAATATTTTCTCAACATTTATATTTTATTTTTGGTACAATTACAAGACCCTATGTTAAATAGTTCAAGTTCCGACAGTCGATGAACTGGCATTTATCTGGCTTTGTGTCCAACTTGAATTCCTTGTCCAAATTTGTGGGACATATGATTGACATCACCTTTAAATTCTTGAGCGTTCTTCGATTTCAGTAGGCCTTTACATGTTAACATTTTCTTAAGAAGCCTAGCAAATCATTACATGGATTCTTCAAATACAACACAATCAATTTGCAGCCATGTGCGTTGACTTTCCATAGCTTGTTCTTACCGAGTTTCAACTTCCTGTTTCATGATTTATCCTCTCTCTCATAAGCTGATTAATTGTGGATGAAATAAGACATGGTTTTTTTAATATGCGAGATGTTGTTTTACCGTCATGCCCTTTGTTGTTATTGGAATTGCTAACCTTTATTTTTGTCGGATGCAAGCTATAATCAACAATATCCCTGGATTTCATGCTTAGAACCAATTTGTAGTGGCATATAGAGTTAATAAACAATGAGGCATTAATAATAAACCCAGATCTACTTTTGCTAAAAGGTTAACACATTAAATCTCCAATCCTAATCATATGCTAAGTACTATACCTCCTCTTTATTCACGATATAAGCAGATGCATGAAACAAACCCCACACGACCAGAAAACACATTTCATTTTTCCTCCTTCACTGGAAAAAAATCTACAAGGAAAAAGGGAATAAAATTTACTGTAGAGACAATATTCGAATTTTGGGCACATAGAGGAAAAGACTAAGTAGAACACAAAAAAAATCTTAACCGTAAATCGAGAGAGCATAGAGCTGTTAAGTGCTGTAAACTATAAAGTAGGTTGGGTATCCACATGCTTCAATATTCCATAACTCAAAAGTGGTACATTCAAAACCCCTCGCTATTAAGCAAACATGGTGTCTAAGTTGTACATGTGAAGTATATCTAGAAATACTTGTTGCTCAACTAATCGTAGCGCACTCTTTGGAACTGTTCTGGTACGTTTTGCTCAATATGACTTAACTGTGTGATGCAGAAAGTTATTCATGAGAATGATTGTATTAATATTTTTCCTTGTGTTTTTTCAGAAGTATCGGCACCATATCTTAGTCTTTTTCTTCTTAAACTTCAGGTAAAGCCTGTCTTAAACCGAGTTAAGATAACATTAGTTGGTCTGGCAGTGGCTCTTGTCACATGTGCTCTTCTTTTCATTAACATTGAGAACCCAAGGGATTCGTCAGAAAGTCCTGGGGTGCGAGCAATAGCTGGAGCTTATAATGATGAATCTGCAAAGTCATTTGAACCGGATGCATTCTGTGGCGAGCCTGATTTATCCTAAGTCTTAGGGAAAAGGTTCAATCCTGCCCATTCATCCTTCAACTGTATGCATTTCTTGGGGCGAGATAGCTAGCTGTCATAATCTTTCATGCCTTCATGTGGGGATCACCGATTCTTGTATATGACATCTTTCTACAGTTCTACTATAGAAATTGAACAAGTTTCATGTAATATTATCGTAAGTCCTAACACTGCGTGCAATCAATGATTTGTAAATCAATTAATTCAAATGCTGTCGATAGTTGTATATATAATAAAAACCATGTTATATAATTAGATGCTTGTCTTATGATCTTTTGAAGCTGCTTCTTGTTATTTGTGTTGAGTATTTGAAACATTTTTTTAAAACTCTAAATTGCTCTGTCAAATTGTATCTTTCACATGTTCTGTAATTATGATTGGTCCTGTTTTTGCAAAATCTGATACTTAAACTAACTGTTTGGAGTTACAAACCATTTTTGACCATCTTAAGAATTTCCCCAATTCTTTAAGAATAACTCCAGACATCGCTGCAGGTTGTGAGCTGAGAAAAAAATAGCTTGGGTTATTGAACAAGACTAAATAAGTTAGAGATCCTTAAGCCTTGTGAAACCTTAGAGGCATCTCTCTAGATTCAAGGTATGCTCTTTGTTCTTCACTGCTGTAGTTGTAAAATTTTTGAGGTCACCAGGGATTTATGTGGAGATCACTCTTGGTCCAGTGATCCTATTTGAAGCTTGGTTAGATTTCATCTCTTGCAGGTTTGAGACTTATTGTAGAACTTGAATATACAGAAAATAATTGCAATATTGGAAAAGGAAAAAAGAGTTCTTTCAGCAGTCATTCGATAGAATAGAACTTTTGAAGCGGTTGTTCACTGTAATAGCTTTTTTTTTATTACAATAAACTCAAACTGTAATGGCTACATGACATTGTATTTCAGTTACTAATTCTTGCTTTGTTTTGAACATACCTACAGCAGTTATTCTGTCTGCTATGTTGGACTTGATTATACTTCTATGCATCAACTGAGAAGAATATCGTTATTCTTCCGCTTTACTTTAATAGGCATGTTTCTTTTCATTCTTACAGTGGGAAAGTTTACCATGTGGTCCTCCTCTGCAACCCACCTGCAGTGAAAATTGTAGGATTATTATAGCAAAAGCACATGCAAATACATCAACATGCTTAGAAGCCTTCCTAAAGTGTGAACTATGAAGGGAATCTCATGGTCCTAGGTCTGTTAGACGTTTCTAAATTTATGCCTGACATTTTAGATGCTTAGTTCTAATCGTGCATGGTGATGAAGGTGCAATTCACAACATAGAAGCATTTACCAAAAATATAGGCGAATAGAATATTTGAATTACAGGGAGACCGGGTTGAGAATTGTCGTTCCTAAAGGATCAGAAGATATTGACAACTTAAACATCAGCGCAAAGTTGATGTGTGGTGTCCCTGATGTTCCAAAGTTAAATCTTTCAGCCATTCAATAGTCTCTAGGTAATCACACTACATATATAGATAGCTTGTCCATTTTTGTTTGATTTTCTTATATTATTAATGTTTCTGCACTTTAGTGAAATGGATTCATTTCTATATATGATGAATAATTGTGGCATCTGAAATAAGAGTACTCAAGTTAAGTGATCATACCTTTAATCAGAGCCAGAGTTTATTAGATTAGTGTTTAGTTAGTTTAGTCCCACATTGTTAGTTTCGGCATTTGTATTGCCTTAAGTTTCTAACCATCTCTCACTGTGACCAAGTCAGTTTCCCAAACGTTGCCAGAGTTCACTTACGTGAAGCTAGTGACCAAGTGGTGGAGGAAAATGGAGGCTATTAGCCTTGAGAGATCAATTCCAGGGCAAAGTCTTTGTCCACCTCCAAATGGTGTAAAGCTTGATGCAGCTATATCCTTATCCTGGCAAGGTCTCAGAAATAAGTTGCAAACAGAGCAGTATTAAAGTTGCTTATTAGCAATAGGTAAGGGTCTTATTTATCTTACTTTCCATCTCCATGGATTAAACTTGTAAACATCATCATAGATTTCCTTGTCCAGGTGAACTGATCTAAAATAAGGGAGCACGCACCAACCCTCAGGTATGAAGTGATCTTTTACCTCCACATCTTTGATGGCTTTCCTCATGACTGCAGGAATTATGTTCCCCATTCGTAGTGTTTCTGATATAACCTGTTACAGAAATGTAAACAATGTGATATGATCGTGTAATAGAACCTGTGATCCCTTATGGTTTATACTCTGTCAAACTTACATTTTGTGTAAATGACAATGACATGTAGTCCATCCACTGCAAATCTTCACCTTCAAGGGACTTACGCTTCAGCTTCATGTTCTCTTCCTGTGTTTTTTTTCAAAAGACTACTAACTATTTACCATATAATATGCTAAATACAATTGCATGATTGCTGTATAGGACCACTTTTATCCAAAGCAAAACTTACAAACCTATTCCGTTTAGTTTCTGCGATACCTTCAATTTTTGGAGAACAATTGGGCAGTCGCTGAGGTATTTTATTGCTAGAGTAATAAGTACTGGTACGGAGTCCTCTGCTGGTATCATCAAATCAATCACGTTGTCGAGAATCAGATCATCAGTTAGTTGACCACTCCCATCATTGAGAAACGCATCTATGATGTCTGTTGAAATGCATCTGGTGTTGTTCTTTCTCTTCTCCTGGATGATATATTTTACAAGCTTCCTCATTCTCTTCTTTGCCTGTATGAAATTATCCATTTAGTCAGAAAACTGTAATTATCAACTTAACATCATAGGCAATTTGTACAATGGAATCAGATTTTACCTGCAGTGATCTATAGAACCTAGTCCCAGGTATATTCACAGGTATGGAAATGATTCCTGCAAAAAATTTCTGATATTGATGCCTTAGGAACTGCAAATGCTCCCCCGGGCCTAGACCCATCAAGGTTTTCACCATTATCTGAAAAACCATCTGTTGAGATACCGAAACTCTTTTAGGATCATAGCCGGCCGTGGTACAAATTTGGTATGCAATTCGCCACCTAAAAATTTTGAATTCTAGAGTACGCAATTTCAATACGTGATACGTGGTAAATGTTTTTTGGTCGTGCTTTCCATTTTCCAAAATGTATAGTAGAAAGCTAGAAACTAGAAAGCTAATTGTAAATTTCAATGTTTCTCATACAAAATACTTCTAATTATTTATTTCAATGTTTCTGAATACATAAGACAGAAAACATATAGATTATAGATTAAGCCCCTTAATATTTTTTTCCCTTCTTTCCAATTTTCTTCCCGTTAGCATCAAGTGCATCTTCAGCAAATTCTGACTCAAAACAATTTCATCTAAACTCCTCCAATTTACTTGAAGGGTCCTCCAAATTATCATCATTGGGATCAATATCTCCTCCTTTATAAGGATCAACTTCATAAATCTATTTTTTTGGAATTTGTTTCAATTTTGTTCTGTTTTTCTTTTCACATGGTTCATGTTGGGACGGTATTTTCATTTCATGTTTTATGTGAAAACTTTGTGTGTTTTGGTAGTTGATATTATCTATCTTGAGTCATAAGTTATGATTGTTAACATCATTTTATATGAAAACTCATAAGTATCTTCCTTCATACTAGTTTGTCTATTATATGTGCGGTCTGCGCCATGTTTCACTCGATTGCGCACAATGAATTCCCCCTCGCTCATGTGCACATCAAGGGACTTTGCGCCCCGTATACTTGTAAGCCATACGCCAATTTTGGGGAACCAATTTGAGTCCCAGAGGGAATCAATTCGCAAATGTACGGGGAATCGTTTCGTAGGAACTGTACAACGGTTCTAGGGGGTTCTAGGGAATTACGCAACAATAATTGTTACCAAGGGCCTTTATGTCCGAATAAAATATCTAAACTATACTTGTTTGTATGTATCTATCCACAAAGTTCATAAGAATAATATTAGAAGATATATAAAGTACATTAGGACAAAATTATTCAACATGGCACATCCTAACTGCCTGCTCTACTTGATAGGTTAGTGTAAAAAATGGTAGTTTTCTCTAATAAACTTTTTCTTTTTACAAAACCCCTTAAATTTCATGTTATTTTTGTGAAATTTACCCAAATATAAACTTACATATTTGGTTTCCTCTTGGATGTAGACAATCTGGTCATCCCTCCAGCTAGCCATAATCTCTTGCAAGTCCTTCTGCATGTCCGCAGTGATATGAGCTTTTAAGATTGGAGATTTGAAGAAAGATCCAATTAGACCATGAACTCTCCTTTGCAGGCTCCCATTGATCACAAGTATGGAAGACTTGCCCACCAGTTCAGTGAGCGAGCCCGGGAAAAATGGCACAAAATCTTCAGAAACGCTTTGCAGAATGAACTTGCTGACCTCTGGATCTGTGGAAACAATAGTTGGCTTGCCGAAAAGGTGTGACTTGAATACTTTTCCGTACCTACATGTTGTGTACAATATATTATATCTTTTGTTGTTTTCCACATGAATTTCATGGATTTTAGCATTTTGTAATCATAATACATTTACATATATGAATAAATGGGGGTTGGTGTATCCCTCCGCTTTTGGTTGGTGTGACGCTGATGTGGCACACATCGAGGACATTACAACCTTATATTCTATAACTATTGTGATCATTCGACATGTATTGCAATTAAGAAGCATGCATTAATAATGGAGGAGATAACTCTTAACAGAAGTGAATGGAAGACTATAATTCATGTAGGCGATGCCAAAAGTTTGGGTTAAGGCTTTCTTGTTTTTGTTGTAATACGTACAAATATTGACGTTTTTCCATGAAGCTCTCAGGGCGAGAAGAGTAGGCACAAGCCACGAATTTGATAGTCTCGCCGATGAGGGGCCATCCAAGCGTCCCTGATGGAACTGGGGCTAGTGATTTCTGGCATTGTCTCCTCCAGCAACTGATGGCCATGACCGTAACCATGGATACAACGATGCAAATGATCAATGAGTTGTCCATCTCTGAGGCAGAAAGGACTATGTTGTTGTTGAGGTAAGCTTAACTACAGGGCTCTATTTCAATAGGTCCTCCAGTACCCCAAAAGTCTTTTAATGATTGTGTCACTCAATTGGCGATGTGCATTGAACAATAATTAAAGCAACCTCTCATCATCATGTATTACTAGCTTAGCCATTGTTGTGCAATAAATTATACATACCTGGATGATGATAGAAGCTTTTTTTTTTACTTAAACAAATCTTTCTTCAACTTTAGTTGCATGCTTCCACTATTTTTGGTGCAACCCTTTCCCTTAATTTTTGCCTTTTGTTTGACTGTTTCAATATGATGGTATGAGGTGGTCCTGTGGATGTCATGATGCTTGCTTTGGAGTGTATCTTTAACTAAATCACTTTTTCAGTATAGAGTTTAGAATCTAGGTTAAGTGTTCCTTTCTCTGAACCACTGTAAATTTAGCTTAGTTTGACAAATGAACTTAGGGAGGTCAGAGTTCACTATCATACATATGGTCATATCCTTGAGAGCTGAGGACCTGGTTATTCCTGGCATCCCCTTCCTTGGTTTTTTAAGAAGAATAATCAAAGAGATTCTGGATTTATGTAGTTGTGCAACTTTGCCTCATAAAGGATAGGATGTTTATACCTCTTTTGTAATTATTTTGATGATATTCCGTTTCGTCTTGACTGGATTACAAGATGGTAATTGCACCAATTTGCCAACCTGGTCTGTAAAGATCATCCTTCACTGTCTACTTACCTTTGCAAGTGCGAAAATCGCAGGGCTGTTAAGATTCTTCTGAATTGCACAATTGTTGTTTTGATCTTGATTGCATTGTTATATTCTGCTCATGACCCAGATCACTGTCGTAATTATGTTCTCGTTAATTTGTGAAGTTGTTAAGTGTAAATAATAGCGGACAAAAATTCATGTCTTCATAGCAATGCTAGCAAATATATATAGTCCCTAGCTAAATGGAGGAGCTCATTATCCCATGGTATCTCTACTCGGTGGAGAGAACGCAATATCAGCTCTTTTTGTCTTTTTCCATCTTAAATCACACTAATCATTTGCTTGTTTTCTTTCTCTGTCTAAATTTTTTTTTTTTTTGCCTAAGTGATGAAAATAAAACGTATTGTCATCCTTTTGCCGATGGCATTTGTCCTGCCTTTTGTTTAAGAGAGGAGGTGTTATTCATCTGAAGCTCTGGTAATCTGGACGCCGAAACTGTCTCCATTCTCAATCTTCAACGAGCAATCCAAGTTCTGCTGCTTGAACCACTGGATGATCAATGTCCTGAATCTGCCACCTAACCTGCCATGTAAGCGCGCGGCCATAGCAGATTCTTGTAGAAACACACCGCATCTACTTTGTGGTTTCATTTGCAAGTGAAGACTTTTTATCATTATCCTGTAGCTTCCTGAAAACATTACCTGCAGCTTTAGCCACAGGGATGTAGTCTGGTTTTACTATCCTCCAAATTTCGCTCTTTCAACTCCTTACGTACTCAAGGAAGCTGATTGAGCAGATAAAGCTCAGATAAGCTTCAACAACTAATCGATTACAAGCATTCTTAGTATTCAAGATCTTATAACGCAATGATTGACTGAGCGTTCAAGCTCTGATAACACTATCGATGGCTACAAGACATGTTAAAACTTAAGTTGGACCAATGACCCTTCTTATTTTCCTTTTGGTGCACTTATTCTGACATGTTGTTGATTATGTATTTTTTAGTTTAGAGCGGTTATTATACACTTCTTGGACAAACTTTTGTCGACACTACTACAAATTTTAGATATTGTTCGATTGTCATGCTCTCATATTCTGCATTTTTGATAAATTGTCATGCGTTCATGTGACATATGTTCTAACTAATGTTCTTTGCATTTTCTGGTACCAGGATGGTTTGTCGTAGAAATATCAACTTGCGGTAAACAAATGAGACTTTTATGTTTGCATATTTCCTGGTGTTGGTTGTCAGGTTGGTCTATTGAGAGTGTTGGTGCTTGATTTAGAGACAAGCCCCATTATTGTTGGTCTCGGGGTCTTGGGAAGGAGCTAGAGCTCAGTGTTGGGTTGTATAAATTCTTTGCATGTGATTGAAAATGAACTCAAAAACAAATTAACCGAAGTTGTGCTCGACCTAAGAGAGGTCAAGACATGAACATGAATGCACTAAGCACATCTCTACCTACATGTAAAAATATTTGATCATCCATAATAAATCCAAAATTCCAGGAAAAAAAACACAAGTTTAGAAAGAAATTTTTTTGAGTAACAAACTTAGTATAAATATAGAAACTAAACTTTGATTCAGAAATCACTACCCAATTTAAGGATTCTCTCTCCTGGTTGTAGGGTTTCTAGCGTTAGATTATTGTCCTTTCCATAGATAGAAAACGAGATCTAGAGAAGACCCCTCAAGGGTAAAATATGAGCTATGAAATTGACAAATGTAAATTTGGGATACCAAAGTTCAAAATGAGTGAAACTTTGGTGCATCAAACTACAATTAAGCCAATTATTATGAAAACTTTTAAAATCCAAATCACAAATTACTGCTCTCTCTTTTTTCTACATCTCGAGTCAAATACTAGTGGCGATTGTGGGGAGCCAAATTTTCCGTCAACTGCTATGCCTCAATGCATTTTGAGAACTAGTTTTGTGTTCAAGTGCAACCCCACCAAAATGTGCCTCATCGGCATCTCATTTAAACTTTCAACAACCTTTTGCTACCTCCAATATGTCAAACTCAATCCATAAGTGAACAAAAAATAAATAAATAAATAAATAAATAAACGAATAAAAATAAAAGAATGTTACGCTTAAATATATTTTGCCTTTGCAAGTTGTGGAGCTAGTTGAATATCTAAAATGACCGACCTTGTTCAGCTGTTTTAGGCTTAATACTATAATAATCATAGGTATTATTAGTTCACACAGAATACGTGTTGCGCTCACACAAATTGCACGTTGACTCATCTCCCTTCTCTCCAAACCCTCTTACCATTAATAGGTACGGTAACGAGCTGGGACCAAGGCCCATTTTGAGGTTAGGAAAAGAAACCTATTTCATAATGGTTAAGTACAAATAGACCTTGCAAAGAAATTTTACACAAGACTACTATAGAAAGGTAATAGCTGTCGTACAGACTATAGGAGGCTCATATCTTCACTAGCCAATATTGTGAAAGACTAACTAATCACAAAATATAGATATAGAGAGTTTTGTCTCAAACTACTTGAAAGTAGAACTAACTTTACACATTCTACACAAAGCACCAGATCTTCCAAAAATAAAATGTTCAACATGTTTATTCAAATATTCAAACCCCAGTGCATTCGGCTCCTCTTCAATTAGATGGTAGTTGGAGAGAGTCTGACTATTTGAAGGGGTAAGATGAGGCCACGTAGGATTTTCACTATTCCAAAAGTGATTTTCATAATAGTGATTTTTAATAAAATAATAATTTCTGGATAATGGTGTATCTGTTAGGATTTTATGAAGTTTATTTGCGGAGTTAAACACAAGAAAAAACTGGCACCAACAATAATATCACACGTAAGCAAAGACGAAGATTTAACGTGGTTCGGCAAATCGTGTCTAGTCCACGGAGCAATCCAAAGAGAAATATTCTACTATGAATCAAGAGTACTAGTCTTGAAAGCTACACCCAAACTTAAAGATTAAATCACAAGAGAAAATGCAGACACCAAAATTCTAAACCCCGTCTCAACACAAATCCCAAACACCTACGGAGAAACCAACACCATATCCTTGAGGGCGTGATCGTTTTGAAGAAGAGGGCATCCGAATTTCCTGTAATCGGAAAACCAAGCAATCAGAAACTATAAACCACCCTCTCCCCCCGCCCGCCCGGATATGCATGCAGGAACAATTCCTGCTCTCTATTTTTATTTTGTGCTCTACAGGGTTTCACGAATCAAAATTTCTTTTAAGAAGGAATATTATCCCTAGGACCTCCGAGTCCTCATCCATTTAATACATACTTAGAAATACTTCTTCAAAAAGGACTCAATCACATGGATCTTATGTGGGCCCCAATTTGGGCTGGGTCAACTCAATCTTCCCTCCAGCTCAATAAGAGAGGTATGCTAATTTGTGACTCCTCACCGAGAGTCCATGCTGACCAATTGCCAACACAACTCGATCTTCTCTCTGGAAATGGTCTTTATCAAAAGTTCTACTTGCTTCTCATTAGTATGAATCTTCTATAGCTTTACCTCCTCTTTCTCAATAGCTTCCCTAAGCCCATGATATCCTATTGATGTGTTTTGTCTTGAAGAGGAATGTAGAATTTTTGCTCAAATCAAGAACACTCTAACTATCAATGAAAACCTAATACTCATTCTGCTGCAAGTCTAACTCCTGTGGAAATCTTCTCAACCAAACTATCTCTCTACTGACTTCTGCAGCTGCAGTAGTTTCCGCCTCTATTATAGACATAGCAACACATACCACAACCTGGATTGCCAAGATACATCCCCCTTGCAAAAGTGAACAGCCAACTTGATATAAACTTCTAGTGATTGGGATCGCCTGCCATATCCGCATCTGCAAAACCTTGTAAAACTGACCTAGAACCTCCAAAACTCAAACACAATCTAAAACTGTCTTTCAAATATTTTGAGATCCACTTTACACATTCCTAGTGTGCTCTTCCTGAATTAGAAAGAAACCTGCTCACAATGCCAACTGCATGAACTATATCTGGCCAATTGCAAATTATAGCACACATCAAACTCCCTACAACTAAAGAGTAAGGAATATTTTCCATCTCACTCTTTTCTTCATCTGTAGTAGGACATGACTTCTTCTTGAAGTTTTAGTGACTGACAATAGGAGTACTAACTACCTTGGCACATTTAGTATTGAATTTATCAAGCAACTTTTCAACATATTTCTCCAGTGATAACTACAATTCCTTGGCTTTCTTGTCATGAGCAATCTCCATACTAAGAATCTGCTGTGCTGAACCAAAATACTTCATGAGAACAATTTGAATAACTCCTTCTTTAGCCAATTAATTATCTAATTGCCTGACCAAAAATCAGCATGCCATCCACATAAAGCAAAAGAATTATGAAGCCAGAATCTGAAAATCTCGTGAAATATACACAATAATTTACAACTATCCTCTGGTAGCAAAGACTCAACATGAAAGAGTAAATTTCTTGTACTGGTGCTTGGGTACCTATTTTAAACGATAGAAACTCTTCTTCGACCTGCAAACCATGTGTTATTTTCCCTTTACTTCAATACTCTCTGGCTTCTCAATGTAGATCTCCTCCAAATCGCTATGAAGGAATGCAATCTTCACACCAAGCTACACAATCTCAAGGTCTAAGCTAACTGCTAACCCCAATATCACTCTAATGGATATCATCTTCATAACCGGTGAGAAAATCTCATCAAAGTCAGTGACCTTTTTCTGCTCAAAGCTTCTCACCATTAATCTAGTTTTGTATTTCTGATTCTCTTTGTAGACATCCTTCTTCAACTTGAACACCACTTGTTTCAAAGATTTTCTACCCTTCGGCAACTCTACCAACTAGTAAGTATCGTTCGTTTGGAGAGAATTCATCTTCCTGCATAGTTTAAAACCATATGTCCTTATCTTTATGAGTCTGCACCTCTTGAAAGCTCTTTGCCTCCATCTTTCTATCAACAAAGAATACTCTGAGGGAGGATATCTTGAGGATGGTTTATGCTCTCCAATTGATCTCCAAACCTATAGCTCTACAGTCTTCTATTTCTAATGATTCTCCCCTGCCGAGGAGTCTCTTGCTCGTCATCCTTATCACTATCTACCTACTTTGGTATATGACCGTCATCATCAACACCATCATCACATACCTGCTCTGTATCTTTAGGATGCAATTGGTCTTGAGACGGAATGAGTGTCATAACTAAAATCTCACTAGTAACGCTATATGACTGCTCTGCTCTCCCAAGATCTGTAATAGTCTGGTCCTCATGAAAGACCATATATGCTTGCCTAATAATTCTTCTCTTATCTAAATCCCATAGCTTGTAGTCGAAATCATCTTCTCCATAACAAGGAAGATGTAAGGAACCGCCTATCATCAAGCTTCTGTCTCTGCTCCTTCAGAACATATGCAGACACCTTATGACCGAACACCTTTAGATGGGAGTAGAAAATATCTTTTCCCTACTAAACTCTTTCTAGAATATCAAAACCCAAAGAAAATAAATGGGACTTGTTAATTATGTAACATGCAGTGTGAACAGCTACAATTTAGAACCTCTTTGGTAACTTCGACATCTTCAATATGCATCTGACTTTCTCCATAGTCTTGTTAAACCTCTTTGCAATTCTATTGTGCTATGGTGTGTTGAGCTCTGTCCTTTGATGTTGAATACCATGCTTGGAGCAATAACCTTTGAACTCAACGAAAGTGTACTCTCCTCCTTTATCAGTACGCAGATATTTCAACTTCTTGACTGTCTGCCTCTCTACCATGACATGAATTTGCTGAAAGCCTGTAAACACCCGATCCTTTAACCTCAATATAAAAATCCACATCTTTCGTGATGCATCATCATTGAATGGGACAAAATACTTGTTGCTACTGAAGAACTCCATCTCGATAGAACCACAAACATCAAAATAAATCAAATCCAGAATATTATCTTTTCTTTTAGAAAGCTTCCTAAAAGAAACTCTATGTTGTTTACCAAATCACATGGGATAAGCGACGGACCTTTGACAAAGAAAATGAGAGACTTCTTTGCCAATACATGCAACCCCTTCTCGCTCATGTGCTCGAGTCTCCTCTGTCACAAATTGAGAGAGTCACCATCTTGAACCATGATCAAAGAATCATAAGAAACCTGTGCTTGAGTCTTGTATAAATTGCACCATATTTCCTCTAGTCACCACAAGAGAGCCTTTTTGTGAATTTATATTTTGCTCCACTAGTTTTTTTCAGTCTAGGGTAAGATCTAAAAGCAAATTGAGCAACCGATTGAGAACATACTACATATTCTTTAAAATCAATGCGCATCTAAATCTGTCTGCAAGTGTATGTCACTAAGTCCCATAATCTCAGAGTAGCTAGTGTTGCCCATCTTGCTATTGCCAAAGTCACATGCTTTGTACAGCGTGAAAAGGTCCCGATTGGAGGTAACATGACATGTAGCTCATGTATCCACTATCTACTCAGAATTCTAACATATAACATCCATGCAATTATCGTTCTCAAAAGTGAGAATAACATTGGTCTCAAACAAGGTAGCAGTAATATCACTGTTTGCATTCTCTCAATCTTTTTTCTCATCTATGTCCCGAGCTTGCTTTTTCTTCCATATCTTGCAATTCTTTTTAATGTGACCCAACTTTGCACCATGAAAATAAACCTCTCCCTTTAGACTTTGATGTGCACTTGGATGTGCCACGACCTCTGGACTGGTCCCTATATATGCTCCTACCCCTATTCTCCGTGACAAGTGCCTATGAGTAACCTATGCCGATAGACTTCCTCCGAGTCTCCTTATTGAATAAACCACTAGTAGCCATATTCATCAATAACACACCATCCGGAGTTGCATTGCTAATTGTCACCACCAATGTTTTCAACTTTTTAACCCAATAGCAATAAACCTGTAACTCATCATCAAGAGTCATCTTCATAGTAGCTAACTGATTAACCAAACATTTGAACTCATTTATATGTTCTGATATGCTGCTCTCTTCATTGAACTTCAAGTTCACCAACCGCCTTATAATGAACACCTTGGTCCAGTGATCTTCTTCATAGAGATCCTCAATGTTCTTTCATAGAGACTTCGCATTAGTCTCACTTGATATATGGTGAAACACTGATATTGATCCACATTTGGATATAACCAATCGCCTTTCTGTGTTGTTTCTCCCAATCTTTTTTCTGGCTTGGCTTCATTTCCCTCAATAGGATGAAAATCCTTGTAATAGAGAATGTCTTTCATTTGGGATTTTCATACATGCCAGTTGTAACTATTCAATTACATCATAGTGCCGAAACTCTCTATCTTATCCATCTCAAGACACACCTTGAACCAGGGTTCTAATACCACTTGTTAGGATTTTATATAGTTTATATGTGGAATTAAACACAATAAATAAATAACGGCACTAACAATAAAATCATACACAAGTAAACACTAAGATTTAATGTGGTTCGGTAAATCATGCCTACATCCACGAGGTAATCCAGAGAGAAATATTTCACTATGAATCAAGAGTTCAAGTCACCAAAGTTCCACTCAAACTTGAGGATTAAATCACAAGAGAAAATACAGTGGTACCTTTAGGACACCAAAATCCTAAAACATGTCTCATCACAAATCCCCAACACGTGCGGAGAAACCAACACCACACCCTTGATGGTGTCATCATTTTGAAGAAGACAACTTTTGAATCACTACAGTTGAACAACCGAGCAATCTGAAATCACAATTTCTCTTCCTCCCTTTCTATCTCTCTCCTCAATATGCGCGTGGGAACAATTCTTGCTCTTTGCTTTTTATTTCGTGCTCTACAGGGTTTCACAAGGGACCTCCAAGTCCTCATCTATTTCATATAGGCCTCTAGAAATACTTCTCTGACAAGGACTCAATCACCAGAACCACATCTGGGCCCTGATTTGGGCTGGACCCATTTAAAAGAATCTACGTTGTCACATCTCAACCCTTAAATTGGAATATATTGTTAAGATTAGGTATTTGAATCATCTCTAATTACCACCTCATCAGAGAGGATCCTTATCCAACCTAAATGCATTCGGATCCTCTCCAATTAGGTAGTAATTGGACAGAGTTAACATCTAGGTCTGAACACTGTTAAAAGGCAATGTTCTACAAGTTTGGAAAAGATTCTACTCGAATAAATTTTCGTCCTTATATTCTGATTTGCAGTACATGTTTGAGATACCATTGTTTTGTTAAGTACTTAAAATTTTTTTTCCCAAAAGAAATTGCCCTGTGTTGTGTGATATATGTTCTGAGTCTGTGTTCATGGAATTTGCCAGCATGGATGGAATTAATATGACATGCATATCATCGAGCACATACTTAAGCATACTAAATACGACATATTTTTCTTGACTTTTACCATGTACTCCACTCCGGAACTGATATTATTTGCATTTGTAATTAGTATCAGGATGGCCTGCCAGATTAAAAATATCAACTTGCACAAATATGACTTTTATGAACCAAATTTTTCTTTGGAAATACATTTAGGAGTTCCTGTTTTATGTTAGGAGTTGTGGGTGTTGTCTCTGTGATACAACTACAATAAAGTTGTTGAATGTCTCAATGGTACCACTATAATATAAGTGGCTTGAGCGTCGCACGTACATTTGCTAGAGGGAAGTATCAGAGTTAATTGCTAGTCGATTGAGAATTTTGGAGCTTAGATTTATGGACGAGTTCTAGTTTTTATGGTCTTGGGATCTCAGGAAAATTGAAGGTGAAGTTTAGTGTTGGATTGCATTGAAGTCATTCACATTTTGGTCTTTTCCGTAATATATTGTAAGTCTTGGCTTTCTGAAGAACATTTTAAGTTAATATTTATAATGTTGCTGTCGAGGTGATTAATACTTGAGTGTAGTCCCACATCTGATAAGAAAAGAAAGAGTGATGGGTTTAAATAGGAGTTAGGGTCGTCTAATAACTATAGCTTTTGGGTTAAAATTGATTCCTAACTTCTGTTTAAGACTCATCAACTCTAGATTGGGCTCGATTTTTCTCCCAACAAATGGTATCAGAGCTAAGGTCATGGTCCAAATAATTAAAAAAAATGATGAAGTTCGATGTGATATAGTCTAGTTAGCCACCATGAGTGAAGTGGTGGAATTATGGATGTTTGATAGTCATGTGAGTACAGTCCCACAGCGGATAAGATAAGAAAGAGTGATGAGTTTAAATAGGAGTTTGGGTCTGTTAAGGAATATTATAAAGATTTATTAGATTAGGAATAATATATTCGGGAAATGTGATTGAGAGATATTCGAGATGTGATTGGATATGATTTTATATCATACCTATTTTGTAATATTCTCCTAACTTCTATTTAAGAAAGGTTATGGTTAGATGAATAAGGGGGTGTTTGTTTCAAAAAAATTTTGGGATCTCAAGTTTATGGATTTGGAAGTTTGGTTTTTAGTTTTTTGG
>JBAKGM010000139.1:36168522-36189123 GCA_037177215.1 Asparagus racemosus
GTGTTTTCTCCTAGTAGATCTCACCCGCTCCGGCGATCATCCCCTTCATGGGTTGATTTCCGTCAGGCGTTTGTTTCCTTTGTGAAACAGACTCCTTAGATCCACAAACCCAGCATCTAGATCATCGAATGAAGATCAGGATTGCACGGTGGTCCACAGACGGAAAAGAGTCCCCTGCACAGGCAAAGAATCCCACGCAAGCGAGGGTGCGATAAACGGGCCCCGCGTTTGTTCAAACTGGAATAGAAGTTGTATTATTTGATTTGATATTTTCATTGTAAAAGCCTTATAAAAAAGTGAATTATTGCGTGAATTCCGTTGTAAAAAAAATTTTGTAACGAATTCAATTGCAGATTAATAGAAATGTCAGCAACTGATTTCCGCGCGAACAACTTCATGTATTCGTCGACCCGCTTTATGCGTTCTGTGGCGTGATTACGTCGTCAGCGGTTTTTGGTCGTGTTGGTTGATAGTTCGTTGGTTACGAACCCGCCGTCACGAGTCTGGTTGGGGCACTGATAAGCGATTTTCAACACCTACACTGTTGTTTGAAGTGCAAGCCGTAGTGGGGCAAGAGCAAGGCCCATTTTGCCAATCGCCGGCTCATGGAACCCAGTAGTGTCATGAATATTCAGACTAGATTTACGTTGGATATAACATAAATCGTCTGCCCGACCAAGGAGTGCCGCATTTTCTAAATCGTGAACACTCTTGCAAGGCACTGCTTCTCGATCATTGGATTACGAGACTTAGCACTGACTAATGTTCGGCTCAGGTAGTACACCGCCTATTCGTGACTGCTGTCGTCGTCTTGCATGAGTAAATTGCTTAACAAATGGTCCGTTGCCTTGGTGTAAATTAGGAACGGCTTTCCTGACCATGTTGTGACAAGAATAGTAGGCTTTGCGAGATATGTTTTGATCTCCTCAAAGGCCATTAGACAAGCGTCATCCCAAATAAACAAGACGCATTTCTTGTTCAGTTTAGAAAATGGCTGGCACTTCCCAGATAGGTTTGAGATGAATCTTCAAATATACGACAACCGCCCCTGTAACCCCCTGAGTTCTCTCAGATTTTTCAGAGGCTGTAAGTCTTGAATCACCTTTACTTTATCAGGGTCGACATGGATGCCCTTATTTGTGACGACGAAGCTGAGGAACTTTCCACTGGACATCCTGAGGAAGGATTTGGCAGGATTCATCTTCAGCTGATGAGCTCGCATGAGCTCGAACATCATCCTAAGATCTTTAATGTGATCATTCTTATCGCGGCTTTTCACGACCAAGTCATCAACATAGCATTCGACTATTTTCCAGAGCTGATCTTGGAAGATCTTCATCATTACCCGTTGGTATGTAGCGCCGACGTTCTTTAGGCTGAACGTCATCACCGTATAGGAGAATATGCCAAGGGGTGTTCAAAACGCTGTATGTTTGGTGTCATCCGGGTGCATCTTGATTTGATTGTATCCCCAAAAGCCATCCATGAAGGATATTCTCTCGAATCCACACGTATTGTCAATAATGACATCGGTGATTGGGAGAGGAAAATCATCTTTAGGGTAAGCGGCGTTCAGGTCTCTGTAGTCGACGTAGATTCTAATTGTCTCGTTCTTCTTAAGTACCAGGATAATATTTGCCACCCAATCCGGATGCTGCACTTCTGTGATGAAGCCTGACTCAATGAGTTTTTTCACTTCTGCCACGATTGCATCTATGATTTGTGGACGAAACCGTCTTTGCTGCTGCTTGATGGGTTTGGCATCCGGCTAGATTTTAAGGCAATGGGTTGCCACATTCAGGTTGAGCCCTGGCATATCTTCGTAGATCTAAGTGAACACGTCAATATATTCCCTAACAAGAGTGATCAACTCCTCCTTTTCTTCTGGGGGAAGACTACCGCTCATGAAAATTGGATTCGGATTGGCTTCGTCGCCCATATTGACCTGGATGACTACATCTTCAGTGGGGGGTTCTCTTTACTCAAACTGATCCCTGTATTGTTCGTTGAGGTGATGAATCCATGGGTCTTCCCATGTTGGTATCTCCTCATCGTCCTCCATGGTGGTAGGGTCGGTAGTAGCCATATTGACCATCAGAGATTTGAAAACTTCGCCTAAGCTAACGTTAGAGTCCCAAGCAGATGAATCGGACGAATGTCCGTCTTCTTCTTCGGGTAAGCGGTTGTCGATTAACCAAGAGCATTCATCTTCTCAGGAGGATTCGTATCCCAAGCCTCTCCTGAATGCATAATAATTGTCTGGCTTCCCTTTCGGGACATACGCCGCTTTAGGTGGGACTCGAGGACCTCGGCCGAAGCAGAGACCTCCCCCTTCTACCAAGTTGTACCCTAACTTCTTCATGATATCAAGTGTTTCTAGGCTATACCTGAATGCGTTGAGTATAGGTGCGTTGTCATCGACGTCTTCCTCTAAGAAATGATTTGGTATCAGAATCGCATCTCCTTTCCCGTAGATCAAATCTTTTTCTCTACTTGATCTTCCTGAATGATGAGTGTCATCCCAAAGGAGTCTTGGAATTGCTTCTGTGTTAGACACGACGACCGTGTTGGTAGATGCAAGTCAAGATCATTGTATATTCCGTCATTACATCAGTCAAAGACAACGGGTACTCTAAATCATCATTTATTGATTCGTCGGCAAGTTACCAATTACAACCTTCATCCGACGATTCCTCATCATCAAGATTGATTACAAGGTGTACAATGTCATTCAAAATAAACCCACCATTATAATCAAGCCCGGCTTCGGTATCAGCATCCCCACCGCTGTCCGTGCCTTGGGCCAATGATTCAGTATCGGACTCATTGCCGTAGAGGAGAGAATCTATAAAATAATTCTCCATCCCCTTGAACGGCTGTTTGTCCGCGACCACCGTCTTGACTTCATTATTCTTGTCTACATGTTTTAGACACTGATGAAGAGTAGAGGGAACTATAACGTTACTGTGGATCTAAGGTTGACCCAGCAGTAAGTTATAGGAAGTCTCAGCATCGATCACATAACATGTGACCTCAAACTTCAAATCTCCCATCTGGCATCTCACCCAGATCTTACCAAGCGGTCGAGACCCACTGGTGTTAAACCAGTAGATCACAGTACCAGTTGACGCCAGCTTACTGGCCGAAATTCTAAGGCTATACATGAGCCATAGGGGCATGATACTCACAGCGGAACCCGAATCAACTTGGATCCGGTTGACTTCACTGAAGCTAATGTACCCAGTGAAGTACAGTGGCCTGTCATGCTTGGAGTTCCTCGTCTGCATGTCCTCTTTAGTAAAGGTGATGCAGGAGAGGTGCTTGGCAGCCAGGCTGTAGAGTTGGGCTGCGAATGATTTCGGCTCTTCAGGGGCTAGCTTGATCTGTGTGAGGAAAACCTCTGAATTATCCAGAGCTTCTTGTAAGGCTTCTCGAGTTTCTTTTGACAGTCATAGAAGCTCGTAGAGTGTGATTCTTGTTAGGATGTTTGCCAGCTGAGCTATCACATTGAAGTGGTACGGAGAGTAAGAGCTTCCCAGTTTGTCTCCTCTGATCAGGCGATGGAAGCGAGACTGCTTCGGGAGCTGGACCTCCTGTGGCTACTTCTCCTTCAATTTGGCCATGGCTTCCTTGGCGGCAGCCTGTTGTGCCTTCTTTGCGCGGGTGAGAGGGGTTGCTGCTACCCCCAGCTCTGACAGAGTCTTAGCATTTGAGTCAGGAACTTCTGGATACTTGTATCCGTAGTCATGTCCGCTTGGTGGCGTGAACTTCAGGTTCTTCTCCTGGGAATTGGAATGTCACTACCTGCTCATCGTCTCCTTCTAGGATTGCAGAGGCAGCATGGCACAACTTTCCCTTCCCCTTTGACTTTTTCTTAGATGAAACAGAAGTTGCCCATTGATCATCTTCGAGTAAGTCGGGATGGACCCACAAAACCTCGCCGTTTGGAGTTCTCTGCGGTACGAGCCCCTTTTGTCATTGTTTGTGCGGATTATCATTTACCATCTTCATCGCCACTTTTACCACAGGCTCGGGTTCAAACCATGTCAAAGGTACCGAGCCGAAGCTGATTGATACTGTATTTTCCCTGACCTTCTTTTCTTTGGCCGGGCTTCATTATAATGACCCTAACATCGATTAGGGCTTGGATCTTATCCATGAGGCCGTTACAAGATTTGGTGGGGTGATTGACTGCCCTATGGTAAGCGCAGTACCTCGGGTTGTTTGTCTTCTTCGCTTCCTCTTGATTCTAGATTAGAGGGAGCTTGATCTTGTTAGTCTCCACCAAGTATTTAAAGAGGGCGGGAATCTCGTCGTCCCTAAAAGAATAGGACTTTGGGAATCTTGACTCTGAAGGTCTTTGCTTCTGTGCCCCTCGCTACCACTGCGATTGGGATTGTTGTGGCGCCCGCTGTTGCGGTTGCTGTTAGGGTTGCAGCTAAAATGTTTGGTTTGCGACGGCCCTTCTAGCCTACTCCTTTCCTTTGCCACGTGGAAAAAAGTTGCTCTTCGGGGCTTCTGTATCTGGTTGGCCTCTTTCTACCTTTTTCCTCTTCAGGAAGTGTTCAGCTTTCTCGCCACGCACCTTCAGATCCTTCCATGTAGTGGAGGGCGCCGTTCCCATCACTTCGAGTACATCCAGCGACAGGTTTTTGTGGCAAGTTTGGAGGATAAATTCCTCTATAATTGGGTCCCTGTAGTTCATCGTCTTATTCCAGAATCTTTTGATGAAAGTGTCAACCGTCTCTCCGTCCTTTTGCTTCTCATCAAGCAACGTCCCGATAGATATTTCGGTGTCGTCGTCAAAGAAATTAGAGAGGAAGAGGGACTCTATATCATCCTAGCTGATAATGCTGCCCGGTTTGAGACGGCGGTACCAGTTGAAGGCAGCTCCTCGAAGGGTGCCAACGAATGACCGAACCATCAGGAGCTCATTTCCAGAAATCACCCCTAAATGAGACTTGACGTAAATCAAGTGCTGAGTGGGGGACCCCTTCCCGTCAAATGGTGTGAAATTGATGAGACTAAACTTTGACGGATACGGGATCAACTCCCACTCTCTGGGGTACGGACACGGTATTCTAGTCTTCTTAACCTCTTGAGCAGAGATTAGTGTGTTAATCTTGCTCTCGAGGTCTTTGATCTTCTCATTTTCAGAGGCCACATTGCCACTGGCATTCTCTTGGACACCTCCAGCATTCTGTTCTTCAAGCGGAGATTATTTGTTGTGATGTGCCGGGAATGGCACGTGATGAAGCCCCTTTGTCAGTCATATTGATGGTGGCTCTTGGCCATTCATCACCTCGAGACACCGATCTTCTTCTGCGGAAGTGCCTCGACCTAGGTTTCGATATTTCGGTACCAAGTCTGTCAAATACTAACACCTTCTCCGGAGTTGCCTTGGTGCTGTTACACTCTGACAACACCGCCATGATCAGCGTCGAACACAAACAATGTGTGTTCAATTCTAGAGTCCTTTCAGGATTTACTCATGCCTCCAGCACGATAATACAACTCATCGGTCTGAATGCCGGAGCAACCCATATTGTATTGGCACAACTTCTCAGGTATAACATCATCATCATCAGCCGAAAATGTTTCCTTCTGAGGATGAACCACATTATAAAAGCTTCCAAAAGTGACCCATCTTGACGTTCGCCTTTACAGGCATGAAGTCTCGACGGACTCTTGAACTTCGATTCGCAGCCCGGTGTGAGCAGTTGCCGGGCCCTCCTTGTCCTGGTGGATGCGACCCCCAATATCTTGAGCTGTCCAGGATCTCTTCGATGAGCTCAAATGCTCCTTGATCAGAACTTTGCCTCGATCATCATGCAGTGGGCCGAGGCGCTCTAACACTATTTTCTTGCTCTGGGATAAGCTTGCGGGCTCTACCGGAGAGGGAACAGAGTTGGATGGAGACTTGGATGTGACCGCCGGAGCTGGTTGATCCTTAGTTGTCACCCCAGATTTTGTCCTCCACACTTGGCGTATCTTTGGTGGCTTCTTGGCCGTTTCTTCCTTCTTCAACTTTTAGGCCTCTTGAACTAAAGCCAGTGCATGCGCAAGTAGTGCGCGGTGCTTTCTGATGAGCTCCTCGAGTGTTGAATGATTCTGTTTGACTCGGACCTATTCATTGGTTGACGGCCTGGAAGAGTTGTCAATCACCCGTTGTTGAGGCCTTTGACCTCTTCCGGATTTGATATCCATCTGATAGTAGATCCCGTCTGTCGATTCCAGGGCCTTGGCGAACTATTTCACTAGGTGTTGGGATCACCTTTGGTGGGCTATCTTGGAGAGAGTCGACACGATATTGGCAGTTATACTCTGCACAGAGGGGTTTAGATCTGTAGATCCGGCCATCTCGGACATCGGACGAACACTGCCTACAGCGATTTTGGCAGTAGCGCGATTGGAATCCTCACCTTGAGATTCCACATCCCTGGACCAACAGATCTTTCTTGCGGTGGAGATCTTTTTGGACTTACAGGGGGAGGATGATCTAGACGAGGATGAAAGGTACTCCTCAAACTTCTGCTGGTCGAATTCGTATTCGACCTCTTCAATGATCGGGATCGCAATCCACAGTTGCGACACGACGATCTTGTTAACAAGACCGTTGGCTCCCATTGTGGTTGCCAGCTTGTTCATGGGAAAAGTTGCACCTATCTTCATTGATTCTGAAGTCATTACAGCTTTATTCATTTACAAATGAATTCAAACTAAAACTTGTCTTTTTATAAGGTTGCGTTACAATGAAAATCGAAACAAATAAAAGTCACAACTTCTCCTCGAAAACAAACGCAGGAGCCAGTTTATCGGTCTCCTGCTTGCGTGGGTTCTTTGTTAGTGTCGCGGTTTATCCGTGGACCGCTGCGTGATCAGATCTTGGTTAGATCAAAGATCTACACGATCAAAGGGAGTTATTTCATGAAGTAAATAACCGCCTGAAGCAAGTGAAATCGACCAAGCAAAGTCACAGCTCTTCTCGAGATCAAAACCAAGTTTGATCTAGAGGAATCACATGTAGATCTGATCTGGATCTCTCGAACTTCTTCACTTTGCTGCCTTGACGGGTTCGCCGAGATCCCAGATCTAAGTGTAGATCACTCTAGATCTCCTGAACTTCTTCGCTTGATGAGCTCGCCGAGATCTCAGATCTAGAATTCCCGAATCTAAGTGTAGATCACTCTGGAATTTGACATAGTCTCCCCTTCTTGCCAAAAGTCCTAATCCGTGAAAATGAACCCCTCATCTCATATTTATAGGCTCAGAAAGTGGATAGCGCGTCAGATCTGTACCCGGCCGAGCCACTAAGTGGTGGCTCGGCCAAGCTGAGCCACCAGGAAGTGGCTCGGCCATCGGGCTACCCATGTGGTCGTCTGTCCATCATTCTCCAAGTCCAGTTGTTTGTTTCATCGATTTAGGAGCCCAGTTTGTTTAGTTCCATCGATCTTTGAATCCGGTTGATTCCGTCTCGTCAATATTCGGTGGTCTGAAGCTTCATTATTAGATTTATTCCATGATTCGTCTCTTCACAGACTTGCACACCTCACCGGCTCACTTCATACATTTGTGGACTCACTTTATGCATTTGCGGTGTGGCTACGTCACCAACAGTTCTTCATTGCACTGTTGGATGGGTCATCGATCGTCAATCCATTGTCACGAGTCACATTCAGGAACTTATAAGCAATTTTCAATACCTACACGCCCAAATAGCCATTTTAGAGCTATTTTTAGGGGATAACTACCTCCACTATCTCCTATTTTAGTGGTCACTAGCCCACGTCTTAAAGAGGCCATTACTCTTTCTTTTAGCCTATAAAAGGGGAGGAGATCATTCATTCAACAACATGCACGGAGGGAGCTAAGTGACACATACGCACACACAGAGGGGTTCTATAAAAACAAAGTTGAGCTACCTTCCAAGTGATTCAACCCTCGTCAACACCAAAAGATTCGTGAGTCTTGAGTCAGTTCGTGAATGGAGTATAATATTGATGCTCCACTGGCACATAAAAAAAGAACCCCAAGAAATATAAAATTTCCTTTGTTTTATTGTTGTCTCTCAATTGTAATCTGAGTTAATTACAATCTAAAAAGACCTGAAACAGGACAGCGACTCTGCTGGGGACTTGTTTCTCTTCTGATGAGAAGATCGCGTCGCGAACAAACACTCAGGCCCTCGGGTCTTTTGCTGAAACTTTGGTCATTGAATTTGACCAAGCTAAGTTCGCAGAATCTATTTCTAAGAATGAAATTTTGACAGTTACACACAGTTGTCGTAGAATTCACCATAGAGAGAATATCAGGTCTGATGCAACCCCCACGTATGTGAATACCACCCTCGCTGAGGAAGGTATGAGCTTAGTTAAAAAGCTGAACGAACTTCGCCAAAGGTGAAGGAAGCCTGACTTTCACCCCGAGCGAGGATCGAGATGTTAACATATCTGATCCCAGGCTTCGGCCTCTTATAACTCTCGCCTTGAGCGGAGATCAAGATGTCAAGACATCTGATCTTAGAATCTAGCTATAAACTCCTCTAGGAGTTCAATTTAATACATCTTGCGATGTTCGCCATGCTTCCTCGTTAGAAGCTAAGAATGGGGGTAACCCCTCATCAAAATTCCTTAAGAGAAATAAAATCCCCACTAGCCAAGCATTTGGCCAATGTCACCGTAAGTGATGTTCACATTCAACCAAAGCCAGCAAAGATGGCATTAATGTTGATCTTTGGGAATTTATAAGCCTGAAGAGAGCTTGCCAATGTCAGCATTGCGTGACCCTCAAGGAAGTAGTTTCAGCAGTCTAAGAAGGCTGCCAATGCAAACGATCAGTTTTCAACCGTTCCTGAGCCTTTAGAGGCTCGAACTAAGCAACGACGATGTACACGATGAAGAATCTTCGCTGTCAACATGACAAGTATAACTTCTAAAGATGATGAGGAAAACTCAGACAGCTTTCCTGATCCAACATATTCCTCTGGAATCAGGCCCATATTTCTAGAGGACGAGGGGGTGTTTTGCAACACCAGATTAAGGAAAAGGGCGGCGATTCCATTCAACTACTCTTCATTACAATGACCACAGTCCTCAAATCAACCCGCCACCAGCGATGCCAACTCGGCCATAGCATCAAACCCAACCCCTAGTTCAAGTCAAGGCAAAAGATGGGAGGCAAATGCAACAGACTGAGACGATCTTCTAGCCCAAATGGCAATGAAGAAAAAAGAATCTGACAATCAGACTGAATGTTTGGAAAGAATAATTGAGCAACTCTTGGCTAACCCGCATCTACAAGCAAGCTCCTCAAAAGAGAAAAGATTTAATGGTGAAAACCCTAACGAAGAAGATCAGGAATGTCAGAGTGACACAGAATCTGAACATGCAGAGTCAGAACAGATGATGCTCACTAAACCAAGCAAAGAGACGAAAGCCCTGGAGGACATCCAGAAATAACTCAACGCTCTTTCTTAACAGACAGAGCTTAAGAAAGCCAGGTTTATTCATCCATATCCCATCGAATGGGATATGGTTCCTTATCTGATAAAATTCAAGCCACCTACGTTGCATGCATTTGATGGTAAAGGATCTCCAAATGAGCACATCTACTAGTTCCACAAGCAAACAGGGAATGTAGTGAGTAACGACCCCATCAAAGCACATCTCTTTATTAGCACTCTTCACGGGGTAGCCTTTGATTGGTTCCAAAACCTGCTCGAAGAATCAATCAGATCCTAGGCTGATTTGAAATCCAAGTTTCTTTCGCAGTTTCACGAGGAACAATCTAATGTTGCCATGGCCAAACTCCTTTCTGAGAAATAAAGCAGGAATGAGACAGTCGGAGAATTCATCGAACGATACCGCAACTTGACATTATAATGTCGAGATATGCCCCTACCAATATTGTTGCAAACTTGCCGGCACAACTTTCTGGTAAAGGTTGAAGCTCACATGGGCGCTGTTACTGCCCATATTTGGAAAGATTTGATGGAACAAGCTAAGATAGCTGAAAAGTCATCAGAATATTTTAACAAGTTTGAGTCTCGTTCCAATTTCAAAGGTAACAAGGGTAAGCAAGGGCAGACATCACAGCCAAAACCCATGGAGATTTTCATAGTGGGAGTCTAGAATTCGAACAATGGCTCGCAAAGTGAGTTAAAGAAAAATTTCTAGCACAAGGACGAACATAAAGTCTCTATTTTCTATGTCCTCAATAAAGGGAATCGTCTGAAGCTCCCAGAAGCTCGATGCCCTGAAGAGATTGGAAAGACTAGCGACCCCAATTATTGTCTCTATCATAGAATGGCAAGACATCTGACAAGGAATTGTTATATCCTCAAGGATAAAATTCAGACATTTGTTGAATCTAGAATTCTGAAGCTCAAACCTGAGCAGAAGAAAGTCGTTGCAAATATGGTAACCCTTCAATTTGGTTCTATGCTAGAAACCCGATCTCAAAATAGCATTGTCCCATTCCCACTACAAGGACGGAGATAATCAACCATGATTGCTCGAACCAATGAGACCAAGGTTTGATCCCTCTCACCGCTAAAAAGGGAGAAATCATGTGTATACATCCGGATCTCATTCAAGATGAAGATTGGACCTATCCAAAGTCTAAACCTAAAATGTAGACTAGCCATACCATCTCCGCTATCATGGAAGAAGAATCCATGCATGTCACCTCACTCACTGACTCAGAAGGATGGAAAGTGGCTTTAACAGGGGCAAGATTTGGCAAGGATTACTTAACGGATGACAACCAGTCGAGAACATCTAAGCAGCTCGAACTGGCCAAACAAAAGGAGACTCAAATCAACAAGGCCTTGCAGCGTCCTCCAAAAGATCCCAAGGACCCGTTCAGATACGACATCATCGCCCAACTCTCCAACATCCCAGCTCACATCACTTTGTACGAACTTTTACATTTTTTGAAAGATATGAGAGAAGCTATGAGGGAAGCATTAGATGATAATGAAGCATTTCTCACTCACATAGCTGAACTTCCTCACAACGAAGGTCCCGAGCAATGCTATTAATGCTAGAAGCAAACACCTTGCATCACCTTCATCCCAGAGGACATGCTCGTTAAGGACCATCATCACAATTGACCCCTTTACTACACTGGTTATATAAGGTAAACAATGGTTGAGAGGATCCATATCGATCTAGGCTTTGCAGTGAGCATTATTTGCGGAAGCTCTTGAGCTTTTTAGGGATTCTTTCCCATAAGTTATCTAAGACTAGTACCACTATCCTTAGCTTCAACTCCAGCAGTGACGCTCCCTTAGAAAAATTCGACTCAATTGTCAACTGGGGGATTTAAAAATAGAAGTGACCTGCTACGTCATCAACGTTGAAACATCCTACAACCTTTTGCTTGGATGACCTTAGATCCACTCTAACATGATCATCCCCTCAACTCTTCATCAATGTTTTAAATACATTGATAAATAAGGAGTCCAACAGAGTGTTGATGCTAAAAAATATCCTTTCATAGAAGTAGAGAATTACATCACTAACTCTCTCTTGTATGATGAAAATCAAGCAAATGAGATTGCCCTCCCCAAAGACGATGATAGTGGTAATGAGGCAGACATTGAGTTAGACCCCATTGATGATTTAGTCTGGGAGATTGATCCACTTGTAATTACCATGAATGTCCTTTTGTCAACCAATCCGCCAAAGATCAAGGCATTTGGATCTTTAATGAAGAACAATTTGCTTACGACTATTCTTTAGACTTTGAGTCTGAGAACTCAAGAGGCAAAACTTTGATGGCTAAGCTAACTTCTGAACCATTACTACGAATGCCGATATGTGAATTGCATCCGACTTACAAGCAATTGGTAATTCGAAGGATGCCATCCTTATAGGACAGCCTAAAGGGAACATCCAGAACTGATCATCTTTGGAAAATTTGGGGCTCAATCTCAATTAAACTCTGATGAAGAAGCTGAGAAAGAGCCAGAATTTGCCCGATATAGCCAAAAATCTCAACAGATTATGGAGAAGATGGGATATGACCTTACCAGAAAGCAAGGGTTGAATTTCAATAGAGGATTGCATGTCCCTTTGATCTCCTTTACATTAAAAGGCAAAGTACTCAATTATTACAATCGAACTAAACGTGGACTTGGTTACATCTCTACAGAAGCCGAACCACATAACGGGCAAACTTTCGACAACTCTAGCTCTTCAGATACGTCCGATTGGGACTCTGATGTCAGCATTGGTACCCTATTCACAGTCAATATGGTCTCCTACGACCTAACCGGCGATCTTGATGAGTCTGAAGTATTTGAAGATCTTGAGAATGATCAATGGACAAAATAGCTTGAAAAGCAATGGTAATCACGCTTCGAAACTAGGGAACTACCCACTGAAGATAAAGTGATTCAAGTTAACATTGGCAGCGATACCCATTCTAAGCATGTCTTCATTAGTGAAAGTTTATCATCCAATAAGAAGGAAGAACTCATAGTTCTCCTACAAGAATACATCGATGTTTTTGCTTGGAGCTATGAAGACATGTAGGGCCTAAACCCCAACGTAGTTGTACATCACCTCAACATCAATCCTAACATCAAACTTGTCAAAGAATAGCAACGACGTTTCCGTCCTCGGTCGATGGACCAAATCAAAATAGAAATCCGCAAACTCATTGAATGTAGATTCATCCGTGAAGAACAAGAACCTGATTGGTTAGCCAACATTGTGGTAGTAATGATGATGACTGGAAAGATCTGAATCTGCATCGACTTTTGAGATCTTAACCTCGCCTATCTGAAAGTTGAATTTCCTCTCCCCATTACGGACGTCATGGTCAATAACACATGTGGGTTCGAGAGAATGTCTTTCATGGATGAATTCTCTAGATACAATCAGATAAAAATGCATCAAGACGATCAAAAGCACAGGCTTTTAGAACACATCTAGGAGAATTCTGTTACACGGTAATGCCCTTTGGTTTGAAAAATATTGGGGCCACTTATCAACACACAATGAACATGATTTTCTGTCAACATTTAGGCAAGACAGTCGAGTGTTATGTTGATGACCTTGCGATCAAAATTTGTCACAGGCAAGATCATATCAGTACTTGAGAATGGTGTTCGAAATCATGCGTAAACACCTGCTCAAGATGAATCCTACCAAATCCTTTCTGGGGGTGTCATCTGGAAAATTCCTTGGGTTTATTATCACATCCAAAGGAATACATGTGGACCTCGAGAAAGTAAAAGCTATCCAAGAGATGCTACCTCCGAGAAATCTCAAAGAACTCAGAGGCTTACAAGGACAATTAGCCTACATCCAAAGGTTTATTGCCAATTTGTCTAGGAAATGTTAGCCATTTCAAAGACTTATGAAGAAAGGTGTTTCATTCACCTAGGACGACGCATGCTAAAAATCTTTTAATGAGATCAAGCAATATCTCACAAAGCCGCCAGTCTTAGTCGCACTGAAGTTAGATAAACCATTTCTGATTTATGTCAGAGCAATGGATCATTCTTTAGGAGTGCTTCTCACTCAAAAGAATAATGATGGCCATGAGCAAGCCATTTACTACCTCAGTTAGACAATGGTAGGCACCGAACATCGGTAAAACCCAGTCGAAAAAGAGTGTTTGGCTTTAGTCTTCGCAATTCAGAAAATGCGACACTACCTCACTGGCCAATCTATCCATGTCATTTCAAAAGTCAACCCTCTGTGGATACTTATGACAAAGCCCAGATCACTGAACTCTAGGCTAGCAAAATGGGTAATATTGCTCTCACAATATGTCATGACGTCCATACCATAGAAAGTAGTTAAGGACCAAGTGATTGCTGACTTTCTAGTAGAACATCCCATTCTAGGATCTTTTAAACTCTACAAGAATATTCAGATGAATTTTTCGAGTCAAATGGCACCTCAGAGCACCAAATATGGCAATTTTACTTCGATTGCGCATCAAGACGTGACCACAAGGGAGCAACCATTGCAGGAGTGGGGATAGTACTAATCAACCCCTATGGACACATCCTCCCTCGAGCTTACTCATTAACCGAGCTATTCTCTAACAATGTAGTCGAGTACAACGCTCTTATAATTGGCCTTCAGATCACTCAAGACATGGGCGTCAAATATCTCGAAACCCACGGCGATTCCAAATTGGTCATAAATCAGATCAAGGGGAAATACGAGGTTCGTCATAATGACCCCATACCCTATCACGAAATAGCAATGAAGCTCACACAATACTTCAAAGGTTTCTACAGCAGCTAGGTAACTCACCTTGGGGATACCCACGCTGATGCTTTAGCATCTCTTACAGCCACATTTGCTTTACCACCTTAGAACATTAGGTGCATCACAGTGCCTAGCCACCAACTATGCTCACTAGAGCATATTCTTGAAGCTAATAGAGTGTACGTCATGACTACTCACCTCAAAAGCAATGATTGGTAGTTCCTAATCATCGATTACGTTCTGCACGGAATTCTACAAGAGGACTCAAAGCAGGCAGTCTCTATTCAAAGAAGAGCTCCGCGCTTTTTCTACGATTTTGCCACAAAGACTCTATACCAATGATCCTTCAATGGTGTTTTGCTCCGATGCTTGTCACCAAGTGAAGCACGAGAAACATTAAAGGAAGCTCGTGACGGTATATGTGGATCTCATCAACCTGGTCCAAAACTACAGGACCGAATATAGCGTTTAGGCGACTACTAGTGTTCACGGAAAAAGTTACTTCGATTTCCATTGAATGAATTCATTATAGCTTAGTTTCTTTTACAATGAGATTCAAATAAAAAGATCACCTTTTTATAAGGCTTACAACGAAAATGAAAAGATTACAAATTTTCACCCTTTGTTTGAATAAACACAGAATCCGTTCGTGGACCACCGCGTGATCTTTGTTTGAATGAATTCATTACAGCTTATTTGTGTGGGATCTTGGCCTGTGTTGAGGACTCTATTCCGTCTGTGGACCACCATGTGATTAGATCTAGATACAAGATCTACAAATCTACAAGGATTATTTCACGAAGGAAATAACCGCTGACGGGAATTAACTCACGAATGAGATATTTGCCAGAATGGGTGAAATCGACCAAACGAAGTCACGCACGAACCCTAAGATTAAGATAAAGCTTTAATCTTGAGGGTGGATATATAGATCTGACCTTAATCTGCACGATCTCCTCTCCTGGATGTGTAGATCTGTGTCGGGAAGTCTCCTCGTGTGCAAGAGATCTAGATCTAAGTTCTCGTCTGTGGAAAAGCTCAGATCTGTGCTAAAAAAGTCCAGCTAAGATGAAAAATTATCAGCCTCAGAAGAGAAAATGCAGCCCCTGTAAATGAGACCCCCCTCTCTCTATTTATAGGAGAGGGGGGTCTATTGTAGTCATGTGGCTCAGCCTTGGCTGAGTCACCTCGGCCAAGGCCGAGTCACCTCGGCTTCAGCCGAGATGTCTTGGCCAAGGCCGAGCCAGTCTCGGCCAAGGCCAAGGTGTCTCGGCCTTCATGGAGCAGTCTCGGCCTTGTTCGAGCTGCCTCGGCCTTGGCCGAGTCATCTCGGCTTTGGCCTTCTTCATGGCTCTATTTTTGGTGATTTTTTAGCCTGTTTTATCTGGTCACCTCGATTTCTGAGTGCGGTTGATTGTCTCATCAATTTTGGAGTTCGATTAACTCAGTTTCTTTGATGTCTGAGTCTAGTTGATTCTGTCTCATCGATGTTTGAGTCTGGTTGATTCCGTCTCATCGAAACGCGCTGATTTGAAGCTTCACCATTAGATTTATTCCACAATTCATCACTTCATTGACTTGCGCGCCTCGCTGACTAGCTTCATGTGTCAGTCAACTCACTTTTATGTGTTTGCGATGTGATTGCATTGTCAGCAGTTCTTTGTCGTAACGTCGGATGGGTCATCGATCGCCAATCCATCGTCACGAGTCACATTCAAGCACTTATAAGCAATTTTTAATGCCTACAGATACCCCCTTCAAAGTATTTCAGTCTCAATTTTTTTAGACGAGCCTGAAATACTTTGGATATGATAGGCCCTAACCTTTAGTTGGTATAACAGAACATGAGATTAGCTTTAGAATTTGATCCCTCCGATCCTTTCAGATTCTCTAGTGCTTTGTAGGATGGCGAAAAGTATCATGGTACTGCATTTATTGTCTGACTGTTGTCGAAAACTTGAACTAAAGCTGGTGACTAAGTTCATTTTTTTTGACTTGTATCGGTGAGTTGTTGTTTAACTCACCATCACGTGCTTTCCAAGATGACTCCGTTAATCAGGGAATTCTTTGTTGTGACGCGTTGATCGGCACCAAATTTTCTTCGAAATCTAACCTTCGATCGACGAATTCTTCTCTGTGACGCGTTGACCGGCATCAAAATTTTTCTGAAATCTAACCATTGATCAGCAAATTCTTTAGCGATGACGCATTGTCCGACAGCAACACAGTTTATACTTGTACGTTTACTAGAGTTTTGTGGTTTAGTTTATCCTCATATACCTATTTAGAGATGGGCAAGTTATCTCTAAAATATAAAAATATTTTCTAGGAACTTCTCGACCAAAATAGGAAATAGTTTGTACTCATATACTTTTTTAGAGTATTTCTGTGGCTCGAATGCATTGAGCCGGATGAAAATTGACCCTTAATAGGTGATATCCCCACTGAATAATTGTCCGGGGGTCTCTCTAAGTGTGTGGGAGAGAAAAGGAATCAATTGGTGGGCTGATTCGGGGATGGTCTGATGCCGCCCTGGCCTGCTTGTGGACACCCTCGTGGATGACTTGACACATCATACACCCCGAGATGATCATCCTCTTAGTGATATTTTACCTGAGCTAACAATTCTTGAAGATGTCGAGGTTTGTTCCTCTCCTCTGAAGGTATGGCCTCTCCCTCTTGCTAATTATAGGGTTCCAATTTGATGAAATTTTTATTGTTGGCATGGGCTCCCATCGAGGCTCATTTTTTCAGTTCCTCATTTTAATGTTCCTCCTGACCATGCCGTGAGACCATCTGAAGAAGTCAGTGTGTTAATGGTGGTTTCTCCTCCGATAGCCCTTTCGAGCCATGAAGCTGCGTTTGCTGATCGAGTGGAGTCCCCTGGACGCATGATGCGATGTTCGAGTCTTTTCTGGACTCGAGGTTTAAATGCAGTGGGATCGGGGTGGACTATGTTGAGATGGTACTTGCCAAGAAGTTAGCATCTCTAAGCGATACCCACTCTCGTGTTACTTCAAGTGTGGCCAAGCTGGCACAGCTGAGGCGAGACCCCTAGGTGGAGGTAAAAAAATTTCAGTGTCCTGGAGCTGACAAGGGTCAATGCCAAAGAAGCTCAAACTGCAATGTCTGAGAAACAAAAGCTTCGAAAACTCTGAACGCCAAGGAGGACTCTCTTAGGGTGAGCTGCAGGAGGATTTCTAACAGATCTCTTGCCATAAATTTGAATAAATTTCCCTCTTTTTATTATGATTCTTTTATTTCATTCGAAATAATTAACCATAACACTCAGAAGTTTTGGCAAACCCTCAGCCATCACGGATTTGGTGTGCATTTACCGATTACCATTTGAATTAGGCTAGCGTGCAGATTATTTAAACCTATTCCGCACGTAACGTTGTGCTAAAAAATGAGACTCTATTAGGCTTCAGGCTATGATATCGAATATGTAGACTTCGTCTTTTCACAAGGATAGACTAACCAGCAACGCGTGTTACGCGTAGACTTATCACTTCTTAGGCTTCGGGATAAAATACCCTAGGATCTAACTCTGGTGTCTTCTTTAGTTGGAAAAAGATTAAATCGGTAACGCGTGTGAGGCATCGACTTGTCCCTACTTAGGATTCAGAATAAAATTCCCCACACGTATAAGGCGTGAATTTTGGTGTTAAAATAATGACCCACCATAGTTTTAAATATGTCGGTGTTCATTCTTTTTTACGATTAAGAATTATCCAGCAACGCGTATTAGGCATTGGCTTTATCCCTTCATAGGCTTGGGGATAAAATTTCCCAGAATCAAAATCTGATGTCTTCTTCAATCAGAAAAAGACTAGACCGGCAACGCGTGTTAGACGTTGACTTATTCTTTCTTAGGATTCAGAATAAAATTCCCCACGCATGTAAGGTGTGGATTTTGGTGTTATTAATAACTATCCGTCACACTTTTAAATATATTGGTGTATATTCTTTTTACGACTAAGAATTAACTGGCAACGCTTATTAGGCATTGGCTGTATCCCTTCTTAGGCTTCGGGATAAAATTCTCTAGAATCAAACTCTGGTGTCTTCTTCAATAGGAAAAAGACTAAACCGACAATGTGTGTTAGGCGTTGACTTATTCCTTCTTAGGATTCGGAATAAAATTCCTCATGCGTGTAAGATGTAGATTTTGGTGTTATCAATAACTAGCCGCCACACTTTTGAATATGTTGGCGTTTATTTACGGCTAAGAATTAACTGGCAACGTGTATTAGGTGTTGGATTTATCCCTTCTTAGGCTTTGGGATAAAATTCTCGAGAATCGAACTCTGGTGTCTTCTTCATTTGAAAAAAGACTAAACCAGCAACGCGTGCAAGGTGTTGACTTTATTCCTTTATGGCTTCGGGATAAAATACCTCCGACTCTGATTTAGGTGTCTTCTTCCATCAGAAAAAGACTAAACTAGCAACGTGTGTGGAGCGTTGACTTATCCCTACTTAGGATTCGGGATTAAATTCTCCTAGATGAATCTTGGATTGAACAATTAGAAAACATTAGTGTGGGAAAGGAAGAATTTTGTACTCTATTTCCCTATGGCGGAGAGGAAGGATTTCGTATCCTATCTTCGGGTAAAGATGACTCAAAACAAGAGGAGGATCTTGTCTCCTATCATTTGCTCGTGGAGAGAAAGGAGGATCTTGTCTCTTATCACTGGGTAAGGATAAAGTTGAAACAAGAGAAGAAGGATCTTGTCTCTTATCACTTTCTCATAGAGAGGAAGGAGGTTCTTGTCTCCTATCTCCGGGTAAGGATGGAGTCGAAACAAGAGTAGGAGGATCTTGTCTCCTATCACTTGCTCATAGAGAGGAAGGAGGATCTTGTTTCTTATCTCTGGATAAGGATGAAGTCAAAAGAAGAGAAGGAGGATCTTGTTTCCTATCACTTGCTCATGGAGAGGAAGGAGGATCTTGTCTCCTATCTCCAGGTAAAAATAAACTCGAAATAGGAGAAGGAGGATCTTATCTCCTATCACTTGCTCGTGGAGAGAAAGGAGGATCTTGTCTCCTATCTCCGATGCTAGAGAGGAAAGATTTTGTCCTATCTTCAGTGTGAAAGAAACTACAAGTGGGATCTCAACTTTGAGAATCTTGAGAGGTGAAACTAAGAGCGGGATCTCCACTCCGAGAATCAGAAAGATTCAAATAACTTTCATGTTTCGTTACCTGATCTAAAAATTCTAATTCTAGCACATACCTTCAGTCGGCGCGACCTAGAAAAGGGATGAAACTAAGAGTGGGATCTCCACTATGAAAATCGGAAAGATTTAGGTGGCCTTCAGTCAGCACGACCTGATCTAGAAATTCAAATTCTGACATATACCTTAAGTCGGCATGGCCTGGAAGAGGAAAAGATAGAGCCCTTCCATTTATCACGAAGGGGATGTTTCACTTGAAGAGGAAGAATTTTATATTCTATCTCCGACGTGAGGGAAATTTTGAGTGGACCTCTTGTTTATGGAAAGAATCAAGAGGGGATTTTACTAGTGGATTGGACTAGGAAAAATTTTTTGTAGACCCACTGTCAATGAATTTGATCAGTGAGGGAATTTGTGGTGGAGGATAAATTCAGGGTTATCCTCTAGGAAAATGGGCGAAATATCCCATGAGGAACTTCCCGTTAAAATGGGTTATCCCAAATATACGACAGATAGTACTTTTTCAAGAACTTCTTATTTATTAGTATCAATTACATGTCGCCATTTTGAGTAATTAGGCGATATGCACCATTCGAATAGGCTGCCTCTGTTACAAACGGTCCTTTCCATTTGGGTTTAAATTTAGCTTTCATCTTGGAGTCGAGGATTATCGGTTGTCAAGCCGCGAGGACCAAATCTCCTTCCTTAAATCTCCTCTATCGTACTTTCTTGTTGAAAGCTCTCGACATCCTGGCTTGGTAGAAATCGATGTGTTGTGAGCTTCCAGATGCTTTTCATCAAACATCTCGAGCTCTTCAAGGCATCTTCGATGTTGTTTTTCCATCGTCATCTCCGTTGCGAGGGCAATACGAAGTGATGAGATTTGAACTTCTAAACAGGAGTACAGCTTCACATCCATATACCAAAGAATATGGAGTAACCCCGGTAGACGTACGCATTGTGGTGTGATATGCCCAGAGTGCTTCTCTGAGTTTATCGTCCCAATCACTTTTGTTGGTCTTCACAAGTTTTGACAACATCTTGATGATTGTCTTGTTGAACGCCTCAGTCAATCTGTTTGTAGCTGGATTATAAGCCGTTGACGAGACGTCATTGATTATCACATTTTAATTACAATTTAATACCCTCATTACCCATTTTATATGAATAAATATACCACTAATAACTGC
>JBAKGM010000139.1:36189958-36210882 GCA_037177215.1 Asparagus racemosus
CAGTTATTAGCAGGGTATTTATTCATATAAAATGGATAATGAGGGTATTAATTTGTAATTAAAATGTGATAATCAGTCCTTCTGATGTTCAACATAAACTTCTGGAAATATAGACTCTGATTATTTTTCTATTTTAATGAGAATAGAGGTTTATTTCATATATATGAAAATTTTTCTCATTTTCTAATTTATTACTTGAATAGAGCTAGGAATTACCTCTTCCTTCTATGCAATGAATTCTCTTGCTGTGCATCCAATAAGAGTTTCTGCCACATCAAATAGTGTCGCCTTTGCATTGTCCGTGCCATTTTCCATGAGAATCTTAACTACATACCTGTTGTTTTCATTATTCATTTCTAGATATATGTTACATTGTATTTTGATATGTTCATGTCATAAAAAAATTATGTTACTTAACTTTATTACTGAGTCATCAGCGATTCTGCGAAATTTATTATTCAAGATACTCTTTATTAACATCTTTATCTACCTTCTTGCTGCAGCCTTTGCAATCATAGAACCATGACTTGAGTCTATTTAAAATGGTAGTTACTTTTACCTTAAATGTGTAATAGCGTGTCTATATATTGACAAAATTTAGTTAGGTTTAATTGTGTTAATAAGAATATGTTTCTTATATTGTTCCTGTATCGAATTCTGTGATGTCTGCATAATATCACTAATTTGAATTTCTTTTGTATTTATAAAGAGTGTTGATGAAGATCTTTTTATTTTTGCAGCTTCTTCTAAATTGAACCTGCATATTAGGTTAAAATATAATACTATTTCATTATTGGGTTATATGAAGGTATGCTTGTTTTACTTACCATTCCTTTTATTTTTTTACCAGTTGTATTTTCGGGTTGATACATATTGTTGATATAATTTGTGACGATATGCTTGTCTCCCCTGCAAACTTAAGATAATCATAAGATTAATTTTATGTTTAGTTGTCTTTAATAAGAATTTTAGTAATAAAATATGTACCTTTATATATAGAGATTTTAAAATCTGATAATGCTATTACAGGCTTATCTTTGATTTTAGCTTCAAGAATTGATCCTTCTTTGTAGCCAAATCCCCAAATAAAGTTGCACGCATAGTCATTCCACTGTATATGAAAAAAAGTAATGTTAATCTTTTTTTCTTATGATATTAAAATTAAGTATCATGAATATACCTTTTATCTATCATCGTGATTTCCCTCCTATTGTCTGGTTTGTTATGTCTCGTAATATAGTTGATCACCGGCTTCACGTTATTTGTTATTGTAAGAACATCTGCAAGTAATTTTATAAAAAGTTTATAATTCTATAAATTAATGTTTCATTTTGTATTGAAAATTTAAGTATGTAATTTATAAGTACTTACTAATTTTTATTGCATCTTCCATTGAAAATGCTTCTTCAAATGGGATGAAATTCTTCAATATGTTCTCCAAGTGGAAACTGGTTGGTGCTTCTTTGATAGATATGTATTTTTGTTAATATTAATTCAAGTGATTTGTGGAGACTTGAAAAAGATGGGTTTATTCCTTTCACTTCTCCATTTGAAATGAAAACAGTTTGATTCTTTTGAAACATATCTTTAAACTTTTCGATAGTCTCTCCGTACATAAGTCCATGTATTTTATTACCTTGCAAATATTATTAACATCAAATATTAATGATTGTAAAATATAATTAATTAATACTAAGCTATATATTACAATATATATAATTACTAAGCCACTATTTTCAGCAACTTATGTATAGCAATACAAAACTAGCCGTAAATAGGGTTGCGTATTGGGGGTTTTATAAACGTTTACCCCGAGAAAAAGACCATGTTACCGGACCCTATTTAAACTTTACCCGCTAACCCATTACCCAAAGCTCGAACTCTCTCCTCGCTCTCAAAAAATCGATACGAAGGAAAACGCAGATCTAGGGCACACCCCAGCGCCGCCGAGAACTCCGCCGGCGACGATAAAACTCCGGCGAACTTCACCTCGCCGCCTCTCCTTCCCTCTCTCGCTCCAATAAAGGTTCAAATTTTCTTCCTTTTCTTTATCTTTTATCGAATCGCCGAAAAAATCAGCATTCTGGAAATGTTAAAAATTCTGAGAATTTCGCAAAATTGAGATCGATTCACTTTTTATTCTTACTGATTTGATGTGAGGATGAATCATGTTAAAATTATTTTGAATAATGAAGATGTGATGTTCGCAAGCGATGATAAGCATTGATCAAACTATACTTTGGAAGAATAAAAATTTGATTTTTAAAATTCAGTAAATGAATAAGTATCAATCAAACTATATAATCCATCTAAGTAAGCAGAAGCATATAGATGATGTATACCTTGATTGGAAGGAGAAATGTTCATTCAAATTTTGACGAAGAACGATTTAATGGTACTACTTTAATATTCTCCTAATAATTACCAGATGAGTAGAATACTTTTGAGATGTCAAGCAGGAGCAATTGATGATTGGATAAAACCTTAGTTTATATTCAACTGTCGCGTATTACATACATTTGACGAATATCCCCAAGAGGTTAATTGACGCTCATTGGTTACCCCTTTACTAAGTCATAATAGGAAGTGGTTTCATTCCTCGCATGAGATCGAATGGCTTACATGAGCTCACGTTACTAGAACCCTAGTCCTATCCCTTATTGGATTCGTGCAATGGTCCTGGACCAAATCGGTCCAAGCCCAACCACCCATTGACAAGCGGTTCAGGTTTGAATTCAGCTACATCCGTGACTAATGCTGAAATGCATTTGGGTCAACATGTAGCAATTTTCTTGGTTTCTTTGTTGGTATCAAGCCCAGCTTTAATTAATTATCTCTTCAAAAGTTCCACGGAAACATGCACACATATTATTTATAGTCGTTATATTTGTATGGAAATACAGTAATTCATTGACATGACATGTTGCCAAGGCATAAGTGGACTAGTAATGACTATGTTTATGTCTATAAAATGCTTGGATATTTAATATTCGTAGTTGTATAATGAAAACAGTGTAGCTTTGTTGGTATGGCAAGTTATTCTGGCAGAGGAGGCCCTGCAAATGGCTCTGTTTACGTATGTAACTTGCCTTCTGGAACTGACGAGGATATGCTTGCTGAGTATTTTGGCACCATTGGGTTGCTAAAGGTATGGGTCTCACCAGGTATTGTTTGAGATCCATCAGTACAATTCCTCAATATTTGTATTTGTAATGCCTAATTGTGACAGTTTATGAACCTCTAGTATGCTTTCATTGCAGAAGGACAAGCGAACTGGGCGGCCAAAGATTTGGTTATACAGAGACAAGGCAACTGATGAGCCCAAAGGCGACGCAACAGTTACATATGATGATCCACATGCTGCTCTGGCTGCTGTGGAGTGGTTCCACAACAAGGATTTCCATGGAAGCACAATTGGAGTGTATATAGCAGAGTCAAAGAACAAAAGTTCAGGTGACCAGTCATATGATCAACGGCTTAACCATCTTGCAGATCCAAGCATAGTCGGTGACTTGGGCGTGCAGGATGATATCAATGGTGGTGGAGGTGGAGGTAGAGGTAGAGGACGAGGTGATGCTTCAGCAAAAGCATGGCAACAAGAAGGAGATTGGTCGTGTCCAAATACAAGGTCTGTGTTATGATATTGGTGAGCAACTCTTTCTGGCTCTTGATGACGCTTATATAATCAACTGCATTGATTAATAAGGGTTAATTTCGCATAACCCTCCTGAACTTTGGGGATTTTTCACATAGCCCCCCTGAACTTTATTTATCTTACATAACCCCCAGATATTTTGGGTGTCTCACAAAACCCCGCTGAACTTTAACCTTTTCTCACCGAAAACCATGCATGTACCTAAAATGTACTTGGGAGAACAATTTCCAAAATTTCTCATTTACTGGCAATGTACCCCTTCCCCTAAATTTTGGGGTTCGAGGAAATTCTATTTATTTGCAAATTGCTTTTTTTTTTCGTTGGGAGGGGGGAGGGGGTGGGGTTCCGGTGAGAAAAGTTCAAACTTCAGGGGGGTTATGTGAACCCCCCCTCCTCCAAACTTTAGGGGGTTTTGTGAAATTAACCCTTACCTAGGTGTGCAGCCTGTTTCTCATTCTCTTTTATCCTTGCAGCTGCACAAATGTAAACTTTGCCTTTCGTGGTGTGTGTAATCGTTGTGGAACCGCTCGCCCTGCTGGCTTTGGTGGAACAGGAGTTGGAACTGCTGGTCGAGGCAGGGGCCGTGGTAGCGCCGATGCTGGTGGACGTGGTCGACCAGCTGGTGGCCCTACAGGGGGGCTTTTTGGTCCCAATGACTGGTCTTGTCCGATGTAAGGGTTTACTGCCTCTGATATTTTTGATTCAGCAAATTATTGGTTCATGCCAAAATCTAGTATTGGTGATGATAACAATGAATAGAATTCTGATGAAATAAAAAATTAACATCATTTAATGGTACATAATGGTTTCTTTTACATTTAGTTGTTCCTGTTTCCTTAAGTAGTGTTTCCCTGAGCTAATCAGGCTCTCTAGTTACTTGCATGTTCCTTATTGAAGATTTGACAGAAGCATTTGTTTGTCTATATTAAACGTGCTGAATATTTGATGCTTCATTAACATTCATGGCACTATTTTGAACATTATGGCACAAGTGTAGTCTGCCTAATGTCATAGAGTGAGGCAGCCATTTTCCCTATTTACGCACACCATGTTTAGTGATTCGCTTGTTTCTGGTGTGCATTATGGACTATGAATATATGTCAAATTGTTAGCTTTAACGGATTAATTACTGGAACCCAATATGAATAAACCCTCTTTCTCTCGTCCTAATTTTGGAATTTGGATATCAGCTTCTGCATTGTCATCTCAAGTAAGATAAATATCTTTATCTCCTTGCCTCTCTCAACACTTCTGCACTATTACCTCCTCTCTGCCGTTTGGATTACATCAAAGTCCACCAACATGTTTCTCATGAATGGTGTAACATATTAGACCTTGTTTCAGATGTGACCTCTCTATTTAGTACAACCAATGACTCTACTTGTTCCAATGTGCTTGAAATTTCTCTATTTTATTAAATATAACAACAATAGAAGAAGCAGATGGATTGATGCTCAGAGATATAATTGTGGATGCATATTCTGCTTTCTTTTGTTGTGAACAATGAACAACAGCACCTTTTCCAGAAGTACATGGTACAGGGGTTGTTACATTGAGCGATTTGTGATTGCAATTTTCTTGAACTCATTACTTGTATGTTATGGGCTATAGGTACCTGAATGGAGGGTTACATACCCATAAAGTGTATGCTTGTGGCACCTCTTTCTGTATGCTAATATTTAGAGAACTGTTATCCACGGTTTCACCAAGAATCGCATATGATCAGTGTTTGATATCACTGTCATTTTTCCCCTTAGGAGGATGGTAACCTAGTGGATATCAAATGATTCTCTTGTTATGTCATCCATTACTAAGTGGCCTGATATGCTAATGGGTTGTTTCAGGTGTGGCAACATCAACTGGGCAAAGCGCCTAAAGTGCAATATTTGCAACACCAATAAGCCCGGCCATAACGAGGGTGGCGTGAGGTAATATCCCAATCAATTGTGTCTTTGAAATACTAGTAGACAGGACTCTGTTAAACAATTTTAATGTTTGACGAGTTTACTCATAAGTATCTTTCTGTGCTGTATTGTCTCAAACACTTGTGATGATCACAAGGTTGCTTCTATGAGTTTATCAAATACCGGGGGATTATTTTGGTTTCTAATAATGATTCTTTTTTATACTGTGGATATACACATGTATATAAGTTGACACTGAAAGGAAAAATGAGCCAAGGAGCCGTGTGAAAATATATTGCGTACATTAACATGACTAAATATTTCAGGTAACATAGTAATATCTCATTGTAGTACGACACAGCAGAAATACTTTTTTGTTTTGGGTACCTCACATGACAGAGAAACATGAAATCCTTTCCTGGCATCTCACTGGGCTAAGAACTAGAAAACCTTCTCAATGCCTGGGTCTCTCAGGTTGGATGGAGCATACCAACAAGTACAGTGTTTATATAATCCTCCCTGATGTAAACTCTGTATACATCTATTTCAGAGTTTGGTGATCGTCTCTTGTTGGCATGCAGATGTAGTTCATATGTCACATAAATATATGTGTTGAACTGTTATTTAAATAATTTTAGTCTAGAAAACATGTCACTCTTAATGGCAGCACAGATTTAACTTGATATTGATAGTTCAAAAATTTATTTCTCTAATGCATATAGATATTTTCCCGAATGAAGTTCCTCTATCAATATCTTGTACCTTACTATTAACTTGATTTTGTGTACTTTAAAATTTAGAGGAGGTCGTGCTGGTGGCTATAAAGAACTTGATGAAGAAGAAATAGAGGAAACAAGAAGACGACGAAAAGAGGCTGAAGAGGTATGCATCTTAGCATCTTTTGTTAAAATGAAATAAAGAAAAAAGAATCATGAACTTCTGGGTTTTTCATTGTCTACACTCAGGATGATGGAGAAATGTATGATGAATTTGGAAACCTCAAAAAGAAATTTCGTGCCAGAACACAGCAAGCTGAAGCTGGACAGGTGCTTCCTGGTTCAGGCCGTGCTGGATGGGAAGTTGAGGAATTAGGTACCATCTCCCCAATATTTCTGTGGATTCTGCTTTCATTTTTATTTTATTTATCATTCTTTTTTTTTTACTTTCAAGCACGGTCTGGACTTTGGATGTGTATAGCGGTCCTAGAGTAGCGGGTAATATATACAAGGATAGGACATCCGAGATGTTTTGGCAAGTTGGTTGTTTGGTATTGTGAACTACAACGCGGAAGAAAGGGATCATTTACCTGAGTAGTTTGAGAACACTGACTTAAAGTTTAATCAACTGATTTAGCACACCTTAATATGGGGGCGATGTTCAGAGAGCTTATCTGCAATCACCCAGTGGACACTCCCTTTTTTAATTGACCCACATGTTGTAAGTAATTCGATTTATCACTAGCTTCCATCAGCATTGAGAATGAGAGGTGCATATATTATATTGGAATCCCTATTTTGGCAATTTTAATTTAGGTAGATATTACTGAGCATTGAGAGCAATAGGGCTTCTAGGCTATTGTTTTAAAGTATTTCAAACAGTAGTAGAATTCTAATAAGGGTAAATTTCACAATAATGCTGGCATGAACTTTGGGGGGTTTTGGGTTTGCGCACAACTGCTATGAACTTTTTTATTAGAGAAGAACCATGGACTTTTTTCACCAAACTATCATATTTGATTAACTTGTCACATGCTTTGCACTGACATGTTTTGGGCAATTTACCTAATGTATTTTATATATCTTTTATACCAGCCTCTTTCCCTCTTCCTCTTCGTAAATATTGATAATGGTCGTTTCGACCTTTTGTTCAAGACATGCTACACCACTGGCAACAATTTCCAATGTGGTACTTCTCTACAATTTTGAAAGCTCGTGATAGTTTTCTCTAATAAAAATGTTTATGAAAACTTCGTGCAAGACATCCCAAATTACATTCTAGTTTTGTGAAATTTACACTTTTAAGTAATCCTTCTTCAGTCATACAGGTAAAGATCAGTGATTAATTTTTTTTTGTACTTTGACAAGCTCTGGATGATGTTTGTAGGTGTAGTTGAAAGAAATGGTAGAGAGAGAAGTAGAGACAGAGGAAGAGACCGCGGTGACAGAGATGGATACGGGCACGAGGGGGGGAGGCGTAGAAGCCGTAGCAGAGAGAGGGGCAAGGAAAGAGGGAGAAGAGATAGAGATCGAGACTACGATGACTATGGCCGAGATCGTGATCGCAAGAGAGAGTGGTAGTTAAAGTCACTCTTCTTAGTGTTCTTCAGCAACACGCGTGGCGTATGAGATTCGAAGTTTGCAGCTGTATTCTTTCCAACAGAATGAGTTGGTAGATGCTGATCTCTTAATGCTTGGTCTTTGGATGCCTTTTGTTGATAAGATTTGTGACTTCCACATATTGAGTTAGTCTGCATTTCTAGCAATAATATTGAGTTTGTTGGGGGAAAGTAAAAACTTCTTCACCCTTGATACTGAAGTGTGCAACTTGAATCATGGAAAAAAAAATGGTGATGGATTTGGTTCTTTGCATTTGAAATGAGTTCTTGAATCTTTCTAGTTGATTGGTCAGCAGACCAGTAGTTTTCAAGTATTTTGAGGCATTAATTCTTTTTCACCAGTATGTGTATATGAGTTTTGGTTGTTATTTTCTTTCAAAAAATTCAGGGAAGTTGTGAAGATCGTTTGAGTGTAGGGGTTTTTTCTTTAGTTTTGATCGTGCTGGAGGGTGTTGTGCAACTTACCCCATAAGGCAGGGAGTTTTTGGGAAATTCACAGCTCAAGCTAGTGGATATTGTAGTTTGAGAGGAATGGTGATGACTAATGTTTTTGCTGCTTGTTTGTTGCCATTAAACACGTGCTTGCTTGCTTAATTATATGCTTTATGTCAAAGAGAATAATTAATAGGATTGCCTCTGATATTTTTATTTATTAATTTGTTCACATATTTTCTTCATTTCACTCATGAATTTCAATACGCATGTTTTCACTTCAGTCATAAATTTGGCACGATTGGATAATTCAATTGAAAAAAAAAAAAATCTTTCATCTTCTAAACTCGGAAAATGCAGACCTCTGGCACTATGAAAAAGAAAGTAAAGGTTTTCTTTTTCAAAAATTAGTCCCTCATATCTTTCGTAATTTGAATCAGTCCCTCAAATCACTAAAATTTGTAATTGTAGTCCATCAATTCGTATCGAAAAAAACCAAAAAGTAGAAGCCCCCCCAACCCACCCATCCAAAAAAAACCCACCCACCCAAAAACAAAAACAAAAAAAACAAAGTTTATTTTTTCCACTTAACTCCCTATCATTCTTTTACCTCCTGCACAGGTCAAAGATTGGAGCACTAATATTTTTTTCGCTTGCTTAAAAATTTCCTAATGTTTTGTTTCCTCATCAGAGCTCATTCAATTGAAGAAAATTTTTCATTTTTCAATAGCCATTACATGGATAATTACAACTACTAAACCTGGACCGGGAGTATGATTTAAGGCCGATGGTGGTAAAGTTTGGGGGTTTTCTTGGAAAAGTTAGAGGGTTTATTGGGAACTCAAAGTTCCGGGTGGTTTTTGTGAAATTCACCCGTCGAAATAGAAAATGAGGTACAAAAAAACAAAGGCCCAAACGCAGCCCAAATAAAAATACGGCTTGAGGCCCAAAATATTCAAAGGCCTATACTACCTATCACCATCAGCATCGCGCAGGTCACTGCCAATATCATCATTAACTGGAATCTAAATCCTATTAGGAGTTAATTAATCAATTATCTAATCTCAATCGAACTCGATCCCCATTCTCTCTTCTCCTTCATCAAACTTCGAGAGAGAACTCCGTTCCTCAATCAATCACAGATCAAAAACAAACGAAAAAGAAAAAAAAGATCTCACCTTTAATGGCGTCGAGATACTGGATAGTCTCTCTCCCCGTCCAAAGCTCCGCATCGTCCCTCTGGAGCCGCCTCCAGGAGTCAGTCTCCAAGCAAGCCTTCGACACCCCCCTCTATCGAGTAATCCGAACCCTAAAACCCCCTCAATTTCGGCCCGATCTAGGGTTTCTAACCATCTTTTCCTCTTTCGCTGCAGTTCAATGTTCCCGATCTTCGAGTCGGAACCCTAGATTCGCTTCTGGCGCTCAGCGACGACCTTGTGAAGGTAAGCCACGCGAGATTCGATTAGAATTAGGTTTAGGTTTCGTTTTTTTAGGGTTTTGACGCTGATTTGTGAGATTTTGCAGTCCAATGCTTTTATAGAGGGGGTGTCGCACAAGATCCGGCGGCAGATCGAGGAGCTGGAGAGGGCTTCAGGCGTTGATGGCGGGGCTTTGACGGTTGATGGAGTACCTGTTGATTCTTATCTTACAAGGTCTTTATATTTTTTGCTGGAATTTTTTTTATTCTATTTAATGGAGTTGAGGTATTCTGCTATTAGCACTATCCAAAATGTTCGTGCTATCAATTCAAATTTAGAATTTGGATTTCTAAATTGAAGATCTGTATCGTTGGATGCGATGTAATACACACAATGACTACCTAAGACAAACTTTCTGATAATTTTGCTGAGTTTCTCATCATATCAAGGGGACAAAAGTTAGGCAACTTTATGAAAACAACATTTATTTCGGAAACATGTGATACATGGTTAAAACATGTTTAATCCTTCAAAACTTTATTTCTAGATAGTTGATGTGTAGTAGATCACATCTAATGGTACAAGTTTTAAATTTGAAATCCAAATTTTAAATTTGTATTCATAATACCCACATTTTTTATACTGTTAATAGTAGCCTAGTTCAACTCTTTTTGATTGGGCTTACGTTCTGTTTTTTTATTTTTCTTTACTGATAATTAGAGGATAAACTGGTGTAGGTTTGTTTGGGATGAAGCTAAGTACCCAATGATGTCGCCACTTCGGGAGATTGTTGATGGAATTCATGTCCAAGTAGCCAAAATTGAGGATGACATGAAGGTGAATTGAACTGTCAAACCCATCTTCTAATTTGATTGAGACTTTAAGTTATTGTTCCCACTGGAATTTTTAATTTTTTTAATTTCTAATATGTAAATGTATTTTAGAAAGACATTCTAGTGGTTTGACAATATTGGAGAGTGAAATAATAATAACCTTAAACTTTGAGGTTATTCGGAGTTTTGAGTCTTTACACAAAAGGTGTTTTTCTCCCTCCAAGATTCCTGCTACAATATTGTTTCTTTGCTAGAGGCTGGATGTGTTATATTAGCGAATTGCTTCAGAGACATATGTAGATATGCATGTAACCCGATGATGGTGAATAGAAAATTATAATCCATTTTCAATTGTAAACTAGAGATTTCTTCCATTATAGTTTATCGATGTAGAGTTGCAGTGGCCAAATATTTTATTAATAAGTCTGAAACAGCATTGGCCACTTTTTTCATTCATAATTTTCTTTTACATTTATTATCAACAACTTTTATCTACTTGAAGTCGTAGTGTGATGTTTTTTGGTATTTCATGAACTCAAACAAAACGACCAGAAGATATGATGTTGGTTAAAGATACATGCATTTGGTGTCTCTGATGATTAGACTTAAAGGGTGTTTGGGAGGGCTTTTTTTTTAAGCTTAGTTTTTTTAGAGTAGACTAGAGATGCGTAACCATAACATGAAAATCCATTAAATGCTTACATCGATAAGCAAATATGCACATGCTCATATTCAAATTGTTTAATATACTAATGCCACTGTACTTTTGATTTCTTTTAAAAATGATAATCTGAATCGAATTTGAAAGAATAATTAGACAAATGAGTACTAAACTAGTTGATAATGATTCGATTAATTTCCACCCTTTATTATGGCACCAAAATCATGGACAATTAACTGTTATAGTTCTAGAGGTTAAACTTACTGTTGTATCTTCACTTACAAAATATTGAAGAGTTTACTCACTGACTGTTTCCTACTTGCTGTTCATATATTTTAAGGAAACCTGTCCTTTCTACTGGATGTATAACTGATGATGCCAATGCCAATAGTTTCCGTAGACAAAAGTAGGAAAGAATATCATGCCAATTCTTGTATCCTGAAGGTGCTGTTGTTCAAGGATGGCATGGAATTGTTTATTGCACTGGGGATTTTGTTTCTTTTTTTTTCTGTTGGATAGAATGTAATGCAAGAAATTCATCATCGCATGGCATTAATTCGTTTCATGATTCATCATGATGGCACACCCATTTTAAAATTTTGGAAACGTATATATTACTACAGGTTCATAATAAGTTCTAGAATAAGCCGTAACTGAAGTAGCTGCTTGCATATCACTGGCTCCGAATGATACCTTATTGACATCAGACTAGCAGCGGACCGTTAGTGCCTAGGTTGCAAGTCAACGAAGTTTCTTGTGTGAGCAATACCTGGCAATCTATGGCATAGTACATAACGTATGCTCAAACTGTCTAATGCACCTAAGGAAGATCATCTTCTTTTACTTTTTTGATGAGATATTTTGCATAATTGCACATATAGATCTTGAAGGATTGATTTATTATGCACGATTTGAAGCATTATCATGATACATCGAATCTATCGTGAATAAAATATAAATCTTGCAGGTTCGAGCCGCAGAGTATAACACTGTCCGTAGTCAACTTAATGCAATAAACAGAAAGCAGACTGGAAGGTACACCCTCATTCGTAGATGTTAACCTTATTTATGCAAAGCAAAAGCTCTGAACGCATAATTCGATATATATTTTCTCTTATTTTGTGTTTTCTGCTTTTCAGCTTAGCTGTTCGTGACATTTCTAATTTAGTGAAGCCAGAAGATATTATCACTTCTGAGCATTTAGTGACCCTTCTTGCAGTTGTTCCCAAGTACTCTCAGAAGGATTGGTTGTCAAGCTATGAAACTTTGACTACATATGTGGTTAGTGATTATCAAGTTATAGCTTTACATTTGATGTAAGATGAGAACCTTCGATTGAATAACCTCTGCAAGCTGCGTTCGTTCCATGTTGTTTGCCGTCTCTTATCATTTTGAGTTTAAATTCTTTTATGAAAATTGAACATTAAGACATGATCTTCTCTGAGAATTTATGAAGTGGACAAAGGAATATATACTATACCTGTCCTAGTGTGTTCTCTAGTCCATTTTATTGATGCTCCACATGAGAAACTAGGTCTTTCTATTATAGTGAGACTTGAAAAGATAATTTCAGACCAAAAATCTGCTGATCAGAGCTCTGATTGTATTTAGAAGTTGGGAGCTTAAGAGAGTTCCCGTGTTCCATTGTACCATTTAGTAAGATTATGAAACTCTCATGCTCTACCCTTTCAAGGTTAGACCACATCAAAAGGGATATTGTTTTCCAGTGTGACAAAAGTTACAAAATTATAGGCTAGGAGAAAACAGTAGTGACAAAGTTACAAAGTTATAGGCCAGGATGAAACTATCTTTGGTACATTTTTTGACAGTTACTTGAACTCATGGAAAGCAACTGACAACGAACTGATTTACTTTCAAAATTATAGGTCTTGTTAAATTGGCAGTTCAATAAACAAAGGAAGGCAATTACCTGCAGTTACAGGTGGATACTTAGTTTAATAATCTGGTGTAATGAATATGTGGCATATTATTAGTTAGTAGACCAGTTTGATTGATTTGCTGAAATAGTGAAACTTCTTTTGATTAAATCAGTATGACATGTCTGATGAAATTTCTAGAAGGCTGAAATATATATGCCTCTTTGGTTTTGAGGGGCGCTTATTCTTTTAAGAGAAAATGTCATGAGTTAGACAAAATTCATGGTGGCTACGCTGCGTCTGTACTGTTTGAAACTCAGTTTCAAATTATTTCTATCAGTTCAAATAACAATATTACTTGGTAGGTATACATTTAACTTTATATGTCTTGTTAACTTGGTAGTTTGATGAATAAGCAGGAAATGCAATTGCAATTATGAGTGTTGAAAATGTACTTTTTTTATAAATTTATTGCTAACTAGTCTGGCATTTTACCAATTAATAAGCCATTTTCTTTTGAAGAAGTGAAATTTAGTATTCTGAATAAATCAGTCCGACAAATCTGAAAAGTTCTTGAAGACTTGGTAAACATATGCTTCTTTTTGGTTTCAAAGACATTGACACTACATTTTTCTTAGACAAAATTTCAGTGTAGAGGAAGTCTATGGTGCCTAAGGATGCACCCATACTGTTTGAAACTTAATTCTAAGATGATTTCTTTATCTTTTGAAACAACAGTATTATTAATCTAATTGCATCAGATTACATCATATTCATAAAAACCTTATTAAATAAAACTTAGATGGATTGCGTTCAATTTTTTTTGTTTACTTTTAAAAGAAACTATTTTTGCTTCTGGATTTTTTTTTTCTGGTGATAACATCTTCTGGATATTTTGTTTATGTAAATGGCTCTGAGAAATATTCTTCTAGTTCTTTAGTGATATGAAATTTACAATGCTAACAGTTTTTCTAACCAATTCAGGTTCCTAGATCGTCAAAAAAGCTGCATGAGGACAATGAATATGCTCTCTACACTGTGACACTTTTTGCAAAGGTTGCTGATAACTTTAAAACAAGTGCACGTGAAAGAGGGTTTCAGGCAAGTTCTTTTTCCTTATTGTGTATGCAATATAGTTCTAGCTGTAGGTCCATGGTTTACCGCTGCTGAATACACATCTTCAACCATCTTAGATGACTTTTGAGGAAGAAGGCCTAAAATAAAGCTGGTTTATTAGTTGTTTCAAACTACAGATTACCATGAAAAGTTTATCCTGCTATTGGGGTTGTTGAATTTATAAGAGATGCGCATGAAACATGCAAGTAATTGGTTTTTCGTTCCCGGAACTTTATGGGTGTCTTTGATGTTTTGCCTTGTAGTAGTAAGTGCTTTTAAGTGACTTGTCCTGAAACACTTTTTAGAAAAATACTTGTCTAGATATTTAAAATGCTTAAGTTTGTTTGAAATTTTAAGTAGCTGTAAGGAAATACAAAATTTGAAGTAGTTTGAATAAGATGGATGCCTAGGAGAGAAATTTTGGATAAGATTTAAGAAAAATATAGAGCGGGGACTGCTATTTTCTGTTGAAGGATACTTTGTGTTGCGTGGGTGATATTATCATGAAGCTGTAGCTGTACCCATCACCGACACTTCTTGGATAGTCCTTGAATACATGCATGCATTTATGCGGAAGTGTAATCAATTATCCACTACATGTTTTAATTTAAAATTTTGGTCATACATTTTTTGGACGTATGTTCTACACTCGACATCCACTGTTTGAAGCTTGTTGGACAAAGGTTGGGTTAGAACCACAATTTCAAAGGGTCGGTTTCATATCTAGTTTGGAACTATAATTTCAGCGTGGGCATTTGAGCCATGTTCCCATACCCTACCTTTTACAAATTTTCTGTGTCCTGCACCCGTATCTGTACCCATGCAACTTAGAGGATATCACATGTAACAGGACTTATTTGCTTTTGCAGCTGAGAGAAGTCTACAAATATTGCTTCTCCAAATCAAAAAACTATTTTTTATAGAAGCTCCCTTTAGTACTTTATTATCAAATATCGGTTTTGAAATTTTTTTTTTCCTCGCTTTACTGGCAGTACAAGCAAAACATCAACAGTATTCTAGCAATCTGATGGCCTTCTAATTCCTTCATCTATCTTGCATAGGATTTTATGTATTTTTATGTTGCGCATCAAGGTTGAAGGACACTGATGGCATTCTGCATTATTTTGCTTTTCTCTTATATGCTTGCATTATCTTCTCTGTTTTGAGAACATACATGAGTAGAACATGCAGCTTGTGTTTTTCTATTTTGTTATATAACCAATTTGGGGCCCTATGTTTCAGATCCGTGAGTTTGAATATAGTCCCGAAGCACAAGAGGATCGAAAACGAGAGCTGGAAAAATTGATGCAGGACCAAGATACTTTGAGAAGCTCTCTTCTGCAATGGTGCTGCACCAGTTACGGAGAGGTACTTTCTCCATTATGAATTTATTTGTTCAATATTTTCAAATTGCATAGTAATTATATTCTGATACACGCTTCCAAGTTTAGGCTACAAAGAATTGGTGGTATCAAGTAATTCTGCTCATGAACAAAGAACTCTTAAGTTATTTCTCATCATTTTTGCTCATCTTAGTTTGTTTTCATGCTTTTGAAAAATTACAAGTGTTAGCTGAATAGTTTTTTAACTGTCAGTTGCTAATTTAGAGTATGAGTTGCTTCCATAAACTGCTGATAATAAGTTAGGATGACATATTCAACTCGTTTTTTGCATGTGTGATGAATGTGAATGAGGAAGTTATTAATGTATGAAGTATGTATAGATTAGTTATTTGAAATTGAAGAAATGGAACTTCGGAAAGGAGTGATTCATAAGCACGTTGCCGGCACATAATATATGCAAATTGAATATTTCTTTGTAAAATTGAAAGGTAGATAAAGAAGTCAGCAATCTGCTTATATTTAGATATTCCTGGGTGAGACGAATGTTAAATATAGATTTGAATTCTAAGGGTTTGCATTGAACATTCAGTGGCCGCTATAACAAAATGTGCTTAGCTTTGATATCTAACTGAAGCATGACAATTCACAAGATAGTTGAATGTTTATAATAACCAGACAAAGAATTAGTAATCCATAATGATATTAGATGATTATTTTGACTGTTTATGAGATATATACATTTAGCATTGTTGTATTGTGTCTTTTAAAAGAGAGAATATTTATGGGTGCATAGGCCCTTTGCATAAGTTGTACGAATAGGCGTAGTTTGAGGGCGAATAGAATATGTAACAGGACTAGCAGCCACAAAAAATAACCTTATCTTCTTATCATGAGTATGTGGCATAGGCATTACACTTTATGCTATATGTAGCACTTGTAGCCATCCCTGAACTGGAATGTTTTAGGCTTGTCATACAATACTCATTCGGTTAAGTGACAAATGCACTGACTGAATATAATGTTAGTAACATAGTATATAGGTTGACACATGCTGTTCTTGCCCTAGGTACAAGATATTGTCGAGGACAGGAGATCACGGCTGTATCTGGATAAAAAAAATTTTGTCAATCTTTAATAATCCAAGATTCCAAGGACAAGAAAATTTTATTTCAGATTAGAATTTCAGATATCATGAGGTTGTGGTAGATCCATGAACTTGCGACGTTTGATTTTACCTACCAAACAGATTTGCAGATATTGAAATTTGAGATGCGCCAAATTTTGTGATATTTATGGTTACACAAAAGGAACTCAACTTGTATAGGACCATCGTATTTCTATTCAGAAGATTTTTTTATTTTGACTGAAGTCTCCAAAAACTAAACACTCATAAATGTAATAGCATTAGTCTGCTTATGCGCATGGCTTGTCAAAACGTAAATGTCAGGATGTACCAAGCCAATTATCATGTTTTTTTGCTTATCTTAGGTTTTACTCTGACTTGCAGGTTTTTAGTTCCTGGATGCACTTTTGTGCCGTTCGGGTGTTTGTGGAGAGCATCCTCAGATATGGTCTACCGCCATCATTTTTGGTACTCAAATACATCTAAGAGCTAGTTTGATTATAAATCTGTTCTTCCTTTTTTACGCACATCAACATCATTCATATGCCTTTTTCAATTATTTCAGTCTGCAGTATTAGCTCCTCCAACTAAAAGTGAGAAGAAAGTACGCACCATCTTGGAACAGCTTTGTGGAAATGCCAACAGGTAATTAGCGTTTTAGCTTATATAATGAATAATGCTAAATCTACTATCTACTTAAACATAACACGCAAGCGCTGCTTTCGTTTCACAAAGAACGCCACATTTGTGCATCTCCTAGGACAAAGTAGTTTAAAGTTAGTACAGTTATCATATTCTCATACAAATTTTCATGTCGAACGATTTTCATACATTAGCTGATTTAAATATGCGTTTCAGTGTGTTACTAGTCTTGCAGTTTTAGAATTGAGTTGTATTTTCTGTTGCGCAGTACGTACTGGAAATCTGAAGAAGATGTGAGCATTGCTGGTTTAGCAGGCGAATCTGATGCCTATCCCTATGTCTCCTTCACAATTAACATTACCTAAGACAATAAAGCTCCTGTTATCACAGAGTTTTGAGTAATTATTCTGTCAGTGGATAACAATGCAGTGGTCATTGAGAAACATATTTTTATTGTATATTAGCTGTCCATTCTTTTTTATGCATCCCATACTCCATACAGGTTTTGGGTAGTATCTCAGTATCCCATACTGTAATATTTTTGAGCCATCTTTTTGAGTTGATGACTAGAAGTGGCCATGAAGCAAAACCTTGGTTCTTGTATTTTATGTTGCTGTTCAATAAAGTTCAACTTGAGTTGAGGTTGATGATAAGTCAACACTGTTTGTGGTGCTCTACTCACTACCAAATTTGTTGCAGTGATTTTGATGAGGATTTTATGCTTCATAACAAGAAACCTCGTTAGTTATTAACCACCGAAAACAGGATTTATGTGGTTTGATCCTAATGAAAATCAACAAGGATTTGCATTGTTCCATCACTATGTTTGGTCACAAAAAATATATCTGGTGCGTCAGGGAAAATTGTTGGATGTTGTGTTTGTAAATATTTCTGAACTATTGTCACCACGTTTAGACAAGCTAATAAACGCAGAAAATGGATTTCAATCCAGCACAAACCCTTGAAACGTAAAAACGCATACAGAAGCAATTAACTGTGCCTATAAATATAAACTGTGTGATGAAATTGTGAAAGACCCTTATGCAAGCTACTCTAGGAAGAGCGAAATCGATGAGTCTTCACCAACAAAGCGTTCATCAGCTACAGATGTTACTCAAGATTCAGTTCATAACCCATAATCTTCTTAAAGCACAGTATGGTACAAATTCATCGATGCAAGCTATGTGAATCCATCTTTAGTCTATAATAAAAGAGGCCAACGCCGTTATTTCTCCGAAAGAAAGTCATCAATATTTCTTGTTAATTCAACTATTGCCTTAACTGAGCTCATTGAGTCACCTGTCAGAAACGCAAGCATAGGCATCAATTAGAACTGAATGATGCGTATCTCACTCTACTGCAACGCTGTAACCTCCTCTTCAACTTGAGATGCTCATGAGAACCCTTCAGAACATCAGCAAATTTCTTCGGCTTCATCTTCTCAGGATCATCAGCCTCTTCATGATCAAGATTATAAGTCCAATCACTCAAACAATCCTCAGAAGATCTCGGTTTTTTCTGCCAATTTTCATTCTCCCCAGAGATGCACGAGAGAAAACTATCAAAAGATTTTCTCCTTGCATTTACATCTTCAGTTTTACTTACAAGTTTGTCTTTCCTCAATACAAGCTTCTTTAGCTTGTTAATAATCTTCGATCTTCTCGATTTCTTCGTTGAGGAGGTAGTGGATATATCACTGTGGTCTTCAACTGAGATTTGTGAAGAAGAACAAGTCTCTGGGTCAAAATCAAAGGGAGAACTGTGTTTCTCATTTGCACCAGATTCAGGAGAATGATGATAATTTCTATTTTCATATCGTAGACAAGCATTAATCCATCTGAGGTACACTAATTCTTCCATTTCTGAGAAGCGATCAGTTTGAATTTGTTCGGTTTGGTTTGTCAGGGTTTTGTTCTCTTCTCTCAAGTTGCGGGTTTCCTCCATTGCCTGCAATTGAAATGATTATACAATTAAGGTAATTTGATTAAGAGGTGCATAGAATAATAAATATCTATGGAATAATAAACATCTATGGAAGTCATCACAAAACTTAGATTACTAATCATCAAACCAATATATCGAGGTCCATGCCGATTTGTTTAATATTCTTCTATTTCATTCTATTAAGGGTTATCTAAGTTAACAATTGCTAGCCCACCACGGGTAACTCAGACGGTTGAGAGGTTCCAATATGGCTCCCACGGTCTTCGGTTTGCTTCCGGGCTGGGTAATCAGAAAAAAAAGGTAACGATTACCATATACTATGTTATTTATATGTACCTCAAGTTCTCATTGCTCATTAACTACAATCTTATCACTTCTCTTAGTTTGTGCATTTTTGTAGCTATGTGGCTGCTAATATACATAGTCAAACCATCTTTCTTGTATTTCTCTGATTTTATCCTCAAGAGGAGCTTCCTGTTGAATGTACTCACTTCCTCTTGTTATATGACTTGGTGTATATCCATACATTCACCGTGACATTTTTATTTCTGCCGTACTCATTTTTTGCGTATGTTGTTTCTTACGTAAACAATTAACTAAGCAAATTTCCATTTGCAATAACGATAAGAAGTGACAATATAAGTGAGAAGGTAATATAGATATAGAGAATAACCTCTGCTTGATCAGAAGAGGCTTTCATCTGTGCACACTCCAATTGCTGAGCAAGCTCCAAATTCTCTTCTTCTAGCCTTGAATTAACCTTTTGAAGATCAACTTTCTCATCCTCCAACTCCTTCAACCTCTTCAACTTCTTCTCAACCTCAACATAATCTTCACTGTACTTTCTCTCTCTATCTACAAGCTCAGTGATCCTCTCCTGAAGAGCAAATAACTTCTCCTTAGCTGCTTCTTCATCGAATTTCAACCTCGTCTCCAAAATCTTAACCTCTTCTCTCGCAGACTCGAGTTCTGATACTAACGTCGGATACTCTACTACTCGAGCTTGAAGCTTGTCGTTGTTTTCCTGCGGAGATTCAACCTTCAAATTCAAGAGCTTAGACTCCACTGCATTTGCCTGCAATCGATTCTCGAGCTCTCTTAATGAAGCCCCTTGATCCTTTAATTCGTAGTAATCAATCATTTGCATCTCAAGGCTCCCCTCTCTCTCTTTGAGAGCCTCAACCAAGTTTCTGAGGTAAGCAATCTCTTTCTCCAATGATTTCACTGTGTTCTCTTCAATTTTGTCATAATCTGGCATAGAAAACCCCTCTTCAACGGCGGCAGTGGCAATGTTGTTAACATTATTGGACACGATGGTAGATGTTCCATGGACGATTTTGGCGAAAGCTTCCTCCTTTCCAACAAAATTCACCAAAAAAAACAACAACTATATCAAGACCCTTCTCCCAAAAATCCATTTAAATCACAAATTTGTTAAAAACCCATACCAGAAAAAGGACAAATTTTCGAAATAGACCATTTAAGAATTTTATTTGTACAATTCGACCTATTTGCCTTTTATTTGCCAAATTCGACCCAGTTTCAGCCACCTGGCTAAAACTGGGTCGAATTTGGCAAATAAACTTCAAAAACTTCACGGGATTTTAAATCCCGTGAAGTTTAGTGGTTGATTAGCACCAC
>JBAKGM010000139.1:36216385-36232096 GCA_037177215.1 Asparagus racemosus
TTCATCAAATATTATTTAAGGAGATAGACAACAGAGGATCTCTATTTTCAGTTTTAACATTGTGCCAAAGGTATTTATTTAATATATTATTTTATTTTCTCAATTACTTATTATTGTAGATTACATTTATTCTTAATTTATAGTTTATTGCATATTGTTAATAAAAATGAAATCACTTAAGTTGTGGGTTATTTTATTATTTTTTTAAATAGATATTGTGTATCAAAATTTTCCATTTGCAATAGACGCATTTTTTAAAAACAAACTTAGATCATTAAATTATAGCCTATAATAATGGATATGCATTATTTATTTGAATAAAAATGTTCAGTTAATTATTTAATAAATCTATTCTTTAATGTTTAATTTTATTAAAATCATTGAATTATCAAGGTTTTGTGTGGTTTAGTAATACTTATTTGCTAAATTTTATATGAATATTAATTTATTTACTTATTTAATATATAATTATGAAACTAAAAATATATTGTTTTGTATTAACTGATTTATTAAAATTTTTCATTTTCATTAATATTTTTTATAATTTTTGTACAATTTATATATATGATTAGTAGCTATGCAGCAACATTATCTATATAGTTAAAGATAAAATTAAGCAAAGTTTATACAGTATTAAAAATTTTATTAATTTCTTTATTATCATTAATCTAATTCTAATCTAGAATAGAAGCTAAATCAATTATTGATATGGAATTTTTATAGTATTATTTATTGATATGAATTAAAATGTTTATTATCATATATTATTTATAATTTATTATTTTGTTTATCAGCAATTATCATTTATCATTTGTCAATTGATGATATATTTTAGGTTATTTAAAATATTAAAGCATTTAAAATATATTTTTGAATAGATATTTTTGTTTTTTAAAATATGACATCAATTAAATGTTTTTAAAATATATTTTTTCAATTTTGTAAAATACTATAGCAATTAATATTTTTGAAAATAGGATTTTTATAATATTATAACAATAAAATTTTTGAATAGAACATAGTTTTAAGGGTTTACAAAATATTATAGCAATTTAAAATTTTAAACTTTTATTTTTGGTGTTTAATAATGTTATAGTAATTAAATATTTTGTAAATATATATTCAATTTTTAAAATTGTTATGGCTATTAATATTATTTAAATAAATATCTTTTAGTTCTTTTAATATATATATATATATTTCAGTTTATTAAAAAATTAAATAAATTAGATTAGAAGTCTGCAAGTTTAAATCAATTTTTAATATAATATATTAATTAAAATACATTTTTTAAACTATTATAGCAATTAAAATATATTTTTAAAATTACTACAGCTATCAAAATATACAATTTTAATTATTACATTAAATTTATTTGGGCTTTCTAAAATATTAAAACAACTAATAAATATTTTTAAAAATATATTTTCAATTTTTATATAAATTACTTCAATTAAAATAAATTTTTACTTTTCTAAATTATTTTTGGATTTAAAACATTTTCCCAAAATTAAGTAGTTTGTAAATTTACAAATTAAATATATACTGATAATTAAATTCATATTAAATTAATTTATGGATTTTTTATTAGGATATATGGACAAAATAATAAAATGCAACATACAACCGATTAATTGATTTTTGAGTAGACGAATATGATATCATCTTGAAAGGATGAATCACTCGAATATGGAAAGGACAAAACGCAAATAGTGGAATCTCAGCTAGAATTAACTATATTCTCCTTGATAGTGAGGTACATTTAAATTTTTATGTATACCGATTTTGATGTTAAATAATAAAAATTTAGGTTAATTATGACTTGTTTTATCTAATTTTAAATAGAACACTCATGTACATGGTTTTTACCATAAGAATAATGCAATACGACTGAGAAAATTAATACAATAAGAAAAAATTCATATTTTCTCAAATGTAAAGATTATTACTGCAAGTAAGATGTACAATCCAGTAAGCACCCTGGTATCTATTCATTTGTGTTATCGTACAAACATTAAGGTTTTCGAGGAGGATGACGATGATATAAAAAATAAAAATTCATATTTCTTCCTTACGGAGAGGTTGAATCAAGAATCGATTCAAAAGTATTTCTTATAGATATGTATTAAATTTATATTCCTCATAGATTATCATGTATGTCAAATTATACTAAATTTTATTTATTTTCCTATATAAATGTGATTGGAATAGTTGATGAAATTTATGTGATTGATAGCATGGACAGGAATGGAAAATTTTTTTTATTTAGAAGCTTTAGAATGCATGATAATGAGTAAGTTACGATTTTATTATTATTTATATGAAATATACATAAATATATTTTATAACATAAATATTTAATATATTTTTTCTTTTATTAGGTTCAATATCATAGCTATCACTTTATGGGAAGATTTAGCATGTGCTCTGGAGAAAAAATTAAAACGAGAAAATCAAAGCTCATTGGTTATTATTGTGACTGGTTTGTTGTACTCTAGATTTAAAGGTTTGACATACACACACACACTCACCCACCCACGCACCCCCATATAGGAATATGATAAAATGAGATAGTGAGCTCAGATTCTTATCGTGAGCTAGCCCAATATGCTATTCGAAATGATAATCGGCACTGCCCATCGTGATTTGCACTCATCATGATCTATATGTCGAAAAAATTATTTTATTTTGAAATTTTTAATTATTGTTTTAGTTATGTGTTGAAGGGACGGCTGTGAAACTGCCTGAAAAATCAACATATCAAACTAGTTTAATTCATATTCTAGAAGACTCCAAATTATGTGAAAATTTTATCATATACATTTCATGACATGTTGAACAAGATGTACGATATGGATCATGAATTTGATGACCCGATTAGCTTAGCTCATGATAAGATTTGAGCTCGCCATCTCATAATATCATTACTATATATATAGACACACACACACACACACACATATGATAATTTACATTTGTATGTCTAATTATAAACTTGCATGATTTTAAATATATACATAATATTATATTATATTTCTGTTAAATATTTTTCACAGTGAAAGGATTGACAAGCCTTTCGTCCACGTATGCTACAAAGTTTTATATAAATTTGAGTGATAATAAGGATGTTGTTCAAACTCAAGGGTATTTTGTCATTTTTGTGAAATAATATAATTACCTTTTAATAAATTTTATTCACAATTATGAGAATTATAAGCAATTACTTTACTTAACTTTTTCTCTATTATATTGATGCGCCAACTCAGTACCAAATTATTGAGACTGGAACAAGATTGCTAAGTACACAAGTCAAATTTAAAATTGACGATGGTACAATTGATGACATTTTCGAAGTAAAGGAATTGAATGGCGGCAATGTAATTGAATTTTAATTTATTTTTGTATTGAATTATTTTCTAAACTTTATATATATTCAATTATAGTTTCTAACACTATATCAATATAAAAAACATGATACAATGATAAAAGTTATCTTATTATTACACAATATACTTGAAATATTAATATTTTAATTGATTTATCATGCACTTTATTATTTTGTTGGCTTTTAATAATTCAATTGACACTACAAAAAAATATAGTCATTAACAAAATTTAAAAGTACAACTAACTACATTTTAAAAATATTGTTTATCTATACTATTTTTAGGAAAAATATTTCTTTTATAACGCTCAAATCATAAGAATTGAGGAGTTGTCTGGTTGATGATATCCTTCTCATGCTGATTGCAATTACAAGTTGAAAGAGATTAATGAGGTTCTTTACTGCAATCGTCATAAAAAAGAAACCAAATATGTAAAAGAAAAGGTAAACATGATATTATAATTTTTATAAATATAAATTATTTATAATTTATAAAAATTAAACTGAATAACTAATATATAATGCAAATATGTATTTAATTTTAGGTACAAACTTACCTTACAAGTGACGAATGGAACATGCATCACTACATTTTTAATATTCCATCACGACGTTCTTCGTTTGATAAAATTTGGTCCTTCGGAATTAGCTCTTCGCTAGGTTTAGTAATTTATATCAAAATTATATTAAAATTTTAACACATTTTTAATTTAATAGATGAAATTGAAAATTAATATATATTTACTTAAACAGGATGCAGACAATGAGGAGATTCTGCTTGCAATCAAGAGATTAATCCGTAGAAATATGCGTTTTTATGTTAATGTTACAGAATTTAACACAAGTAAATGCATTGAAGACTACACGGTTATTAAATCTTTAACGATGATGTGGAGGATAAAAAACTCAATGGGTTGTTACTACTAACTGACGGAAATGTAACATTTCCATAATCTTATTAATAAAATTATATTCCTCAATAGTTTGTAATGTATTCATTATTGTAATAATAAATTTATTTTTATTAAATGATGAAAAATCACTTGATATGACGCTGGTTGATGGCGAAGACAGTCAATCAATTCAATATCCTCCAGACTTATTGACACCTGGAAATATTACTGATAAAAATTTGAAGAAGAATGTGTTTGCTAAATATATTATTAGTTTTATTATTTCAAAAATTAAATCATTAACATGTTGTTTTAAGACAAATGTATTATTGTCACAAGATGAGAAACCAATTGAATTGAATGAGGATTGTACCGTTGATAATCAATCTGTTAAAATAACTCCAGACTTATCCACACCGACATCCACCATTAATAGCAAAGGTAAAAAATATATTTTAGATGTTTCATCTATTGCTACACTTGACTCTTCTATCTTTAAAAGCCCACATACAGCCAGTGGAAAAATAAGGATACAATTAGGTTAATTTATTTACACATTAATTAAATTTGATATATAATTTTTTTATTAAATTTAATATATAAATATGTTTTTTATTTTGTAGAAATGGACAAAGAACCAATTTTTCAACTTCAAGAAAATGATTAGGACGGAGAAAAAATAATTACAAATTATTACAGCTCTTCTTTATATTTTGCTTATTACATCTTATGACTGTTTGATTGATTGAGAACTTTTTCGGTTTGCGAATAATATTTTTTAATATTAAACTATCTTATATTTTAATTTCATTCAAGTTGCATTTTGAATATTTTGATTATCTTCATTTTATTCATTTATTTTAAAAATTTAGTTTAAATGATCTTAGTTTTAATTATAGCTTTTATATAAGTTTTTTAATATTGTTAATTCTAGGCGGATACATGTTATCTAACCTCATTGGGAGTGGGTGAGAGTTGGGTTCACGTGTTTCGAAGGGGGTTGAGTTGTTAGATATTAAAAACTATATTCGGATGAGAGTGATTGAAACACGACGAAATATAGATAACTTACGGCAAGATCTTGCTTAGCACGGGCTAAAACACTAGTTAATAATAAGAAGAAAAACAAAGTTGGTGGAGTGACAAACAAGTTAAGGCACATTGTATATACTTTTCCTATGGGCTACTTTGGTGGCATCAACCAGCGACAGCTTTGTAATTTCTCTATTCGTTGAGCTTTTCAAAAAGCTAGTTGGCCCTCGTTGCTTTGCCTCAACTACAATTGCCAACTCATTGCTTTTTGGTATGAGCTATGTATAGCTATACATATCCCTTTGTTTTATTACATTTATAGATATTTATAACTATTTGTAATTACAACTGTTAAAAAAAATTCATCTTTACAAAAAATATTTTATGTTCTACTACTTCAGTGAAACACACAAATACCACTGCAATTGCAGTTACAGCTATTTCTCATGGATCATAAATATACTTATAATTTCTCTCAATCAACCAGATTTGAAGTAATTTATAAGATTTGGGGAGCTAATTTCAAAATATTAAAAATGTAAGTGACCAAAAATGAAAACACCCTTTTGATTATTGTTCTATACTAGGATTTGCATTAGCACCAAGTCAAGATCCACAGGTCAAGTTTATGGGGTCAATCATTGCAAAGAATAAACAACCCATTATATGTACCAATCATGTCATTTTCATCAAAGTCTCAATTGCCAAGGACTTCTCTATAAAGAAGGCTGTAATTGCCCAGCAATTTATGGGCTGCTTGCATTCTCACCTATAAAATCTCGTACTCCCTTCTAAACTTTATCCTCCCTTTCAAGAGTTAAGAGTGTTGGGTTTATTTGGTCATGTAAGTTTCTTTGCCTGAGATGCTCTCTAATTGACTCTTGGGTTTGATGAATGTTTAAATTCATGATTTGTTCTCAATTTGGTCATGTGTTAGAAAAGAGCATGTTTATTATCATTATTTTGCCTAAAGTTTTTGTTGGAAATTGAGGTAGAGTAGGAATTTCTAGCTTACACTGCTGGATGTGTGTTTAGTGTTAATTTAGTGGGTCTAAATGTGCAAAATCAAACTGGGTTTGCTTGTTAGGGTTTGAATTGAACACCAAAACTTATTATTAAAATGTTGGAAAATTGAGGGCATGTTGATTTTTCAATCTAATGTAACTTAGTGAAATTTGGGTTTCATGCATTAGCTTTGCATATGCGAAAACCCAAAACCTTCATTGAAATTTTAGCTGACCCAATTAATGAATTTGTTCAATTAGTTGCATATTTACCCTTCAATTTTTTTAGAGGATAGATTATGGGTAACCTGTGTTGCTGTGTTCAAGTGGATCAATCCACTGTGGCTATCAAGGAACAATTTGGGAAATTTGATGAAGTTCTTGAGCCGGGATGCCATTGCCTTCCTTGGTTTCTTGGCAAGAGACTTGCTGGCCATCTTACTCTCCGATTGCAGCAGCTAGATGTTCGTTGTGAGACGAAAACAAAGGTAAAAGCTTCATCCTTGATTGCTATGATTTTGAATTTGTATTATCTATATGACTTGGTCATTTAGCATGCTTAAAATAGGTGAAGTGAATTGCTTGCATATTAATATGGTAAGTGATGAATTTCATCTTATCAATCAATAATATAAAATAAAAACCCTTTGATGTGTGTGTAATGTTGGTGGATGAGTAGGTGTGTGGATATGGATGAGGGAGGGGAGGGGCATCATTAATTTTATTTATTTATTTATAATAATTTGCTTTTTTTACAAGTTCCCGTCCTACAATTCTTGTACTTCATCCGAGCTATGTGTTCTTCATATTGCTTGGTTCATGTATAATTAATTTTCTTCCGCAACTTGCCTGATCTCTTTTGATCCAAGATAGCTTCTAAATTTGTATATCACATAATATATGCACATTTTATTCTGTAGCAACCTCTTCTTACTGTCACAAAACATATTTGGGGTGCACTAATTGACTTGTCTGAATGGAGAATTTAAACAATTCATTTTATGTTTCATAAACATTTGTCAACTCATATATTATTTTGTTCATGCTAAGACAATTGCACTGATCATGATTATTGGTGGCGGTCAAGGCAATTATGCTTCTGTGCTGGTGTTCAACATGCGACGTAAATGTTTGGTTACTAACTGTACATTTCTCAAGGGAAATTAAGCATGGAATTGACTACTAGCTTATTCTCTTAGTATTGTTGAGAATTTGAATGTTTTTCTCTTTTACAGTTTTAGGTTTATGTTCTCACTTCTCAGCACTAATGTGTTATATGTTCTCTGTTCAAAGATGAAGCGAACTTAAATTTTGTTTATTGGTATGTTTTCAGGACAATGTATTTGTCAATGTTGTTGCGTCAATCCAATACCGTGCTCTGGCTGATAAGGCAAGCGACGCATTTTATAAGCTAAGCAATACACGATCTCAGATCCAAGCCTATGTTTTTGATGGTATAAATATCATTCCCATTCACTGCAATATTTCTTTAGCCATTCAAAATAGAACAGAGGAACTGAGAATACTCGGTTTTATCTATATTTGCAGTGATCAGAGCAAGCGTCCCGAAGCTCAACCTCGATGATGCATTTGAGCAGAAGAATGACATAGCAAAGGCCGTTGAAGAGGAGCTTGAGAAAGCTATGTCTGCTTATGGATATGAAATTGTCCAGACCCTCATTACTGACATTGAGCCAGATGAACATGTGAAGAGGGCGATGAACGAAATCAATGCAGGCAAGATGTTCACAACTTAACATAATATTGGGCATAGTACAAGGGGCATGTCCGCTATTAACCCGTAACTTTCGCTTATATCTAATGCAACTAACATCTTTATACATTTCAATTCTCAGCTGCAAGGCTAAGGGTGGCCGCAAACGAGAAAGCAGAAGCCGAGAAAATCCTCCAGATAAAACGCGCAGAGGGGGAGGCCGAGTCAAAGTACCTCTCCGGTCTTGGAATCGCTCGCCAGCGCCAAGCAATAGTTGACGGATTGAGAGACAGCGTGCTGGGGTTCTCCGTCAACGTTCCAGGGACCACGGCAAAGGACGTTATGGACATGGTCCTGGTTACACAATACTTCGACACGATGAAGGAGATCGGCGCAGCATCCAAGTCCTCTGCAGTGTTCATCCCTCACGGCCCTGGAGCGGTGAGAGATGTCGCTACCCAGATTAGGGATGGGCTGCTTCAGGCATCTACTGTCAATTAGTGATATCTCAGCAACGGTTTGAAGTTAGGAAACTGGTATACATGTTGGTTTTATGTCAGAAGATTGTGTGAAACCTTTTTCAGTGTGTGAATGCAAGTTGTAATTCTGGGTGCTTTCTTAATAGATATCTAGTTTTAGTTCTTGCCTTTCAAGAGTATTGAAGCATGTTTCTGTTTAAGCTGCTTGCAAACAAAAGTCCATGTCTAGATGGAAACAAAAGCATACAGTGTGGTTGCTTCATATCAAGCTTTGTAGGAAACTGGAGCACATATTAGTTTAAACTATGCAAGTGTGTCAATGCAAGTCCTACTTCTTGGTTTTTCCTCAATTGCTCCTCAGTTTTAATTATTGCACGTCTAGAGTACTGACTTATATACCAAAATTTATATCGAAAGAGAATCAGCCTACGATGCACATGCTTCATACAGAAAATTTGTTAAAATCCTTAGATGTTTGATGGGAAGACTAGCATGGTATTGTTTTCGAGATACAATTTTACTTGATTGTTTAGAGGCAAAGAGAGAGACAATAAAAGCATCTAACAATGAAAGTTCATGTAAAGATTTGAGAAGAATGGAGAAATGTACATGCACTTTATCATAACATCATCACAGCAAGTGAACAAAGACTGATTTCAAAACCATATTATAATAATTAGGTGATAAAAAGAATCAAACATGCGTTTCACAAGAATACAAAGCTGCAAGCACTAAGCACGTACATTTGTAGCATTACGTGTATCGATCACAAACAACAGGAAGGAACAACGTATGCTAAGCAAAAAACTGAAAGCGGATGTTTCTAAAATATATTTCACACATCAATATCAGGAATCTCCCCGGGAACCCATAAATAAGACTCATTCAGCAAAAACATCAGAGACCTTGGAATTGCCAAGAAACATCACAAAACTATAGACGACTGCAAAACCCAGAAAGTAGCCTGCACAACAAACTAAATGCTGCAACAAAATGACACCAGTTGAGCACCTGCAACAGGCAGCAGAACACAATCTGATGCAACTGAACATATAACCAAACATTCAAAGGTCCTCCAAATTAGAAAATTAAACAAGCATTGTAAGCTCCATAAGCAATTCATCCATTGCTAAACAGATAGCATACACAATTTAGCAGAGACAAATGATAACAGCAAAAAAAATTTAGACCAGCGGCTTGATGGATCAACATTGTGGGAGGGAGAAAGAATTTTCCGAGGGGCACATGTTCAAAACTCAGGTCCCGGAAGCCTAAACTAAATTATTCTTACAGGCCCAGCATCAAAATATGCAACAGCTACCAGAGCCATATGACAAACAGTGAATCCTCAAAAAGGTCTTAAAACTCAAAAAAGAAACACCCCAACTACAACAGCAACCACAGTAGCCTTCCCATTCCAACTTATTGCATCCTATAGAAGACAACGGTTATCAAGGCTTGAGGACAAGGGACAAGCCGACCTTGGAGCTCTTCTCAATTGCCTTGGTGTCGACCTCTCCAGAGATGGTGACAAATGACTTTGGCCTCCACTGGTGCTGGAGGAGAGCGCTGGCCTTGCCGTAGTTATCAAAGCGAGCCTTGACGGTAGTCAAGGGGTCGAGAGCGTGCTGGGTGCCGAAGGTGAGGGTGTTCTCGTTGCTCGAGAAGCTGTGGGTCATTTCTGCACCGACTGCGGTGCTGGTGAGCGGGCTCACCACGTGATAGTAAGAAGCACTCAGACTATCTCCCTTGTTGTTCCTGCACAAAGAGTAGTTCATGAATGAGCCAGCAAAAAGAAGAAATCAAGGACAAGAAGAAAAGAAAAGAGTACCCATGCTAATTCTTTAGTGGGAAGGACATTGGGTGAAAAAAAGTGAGTAGTTTTGCTGAACATAAGCAGGAGTTCCAAAACAAGGTTTATGCACATGCATTAAAGTATGTTTCTCATTATGCAGACGAGTTTCATAATCACTTCTACACACTAGTACAAAGTTTAAGCATTTGCATACCAATTAATTCCATGATGGTCAATTACACAAATCATTACGTTTTTTTTTTCATTCTTCTAAATCCAACCTATTAATCACTTTAACCTAAACTATTAAAAAAAAGCATGAAATACTAGACAGCTCTCTCAGACCAAAACGGAGAGCCCTCTCTCTCGTAGCTTTCTCATAAAACAGCAGTCAATTTTTAGATCTTTCTCCTATATATTTGTTGCTCGTTCATTCATGCATGTGTGGGCGTGTATCAATTTTTTGAACAATTTGATTATGCATAGTATAATCTGATTATGTACTATTCAATGCCCAAGCATAAGAATAACCTGATTATGTACTATTCAATGTCCAAGCATAAGTTCAATCTGATTATGTACTATTCAAAGTCCAAGCATAAGAATAACAAATCAATGTTTTAGAACACTGAAATTAAGCGTTAGCTGCTATCCTGGCAGTGAATGGCGACTAGATAGTGTTGCAAAAGAAATGGCCACCTAGATAAAGGATATGAACTTGTATGTCCCACTCCCATAAGAGCCAGCAAAGAAATAGGTTTTTCATCCTACCACCGAAAATAAATTTCATTGATCTAGGTATTTAAAGAAACCAAACAACAGAAAGATCTAGTTTGGTAAAAGCAACTAGATCCTCGTTCATTATGGGAATATCAAGTTCAGAGAACAAATACATTCATGCAGAAGTCACTTACAAGTTAAGTGCAGCAATTAGGTCAGAGTTGGTAACACTCAACCCAGCATTGTACTTAGTAAAGTTCCCAGTTGCAGTATCAAAAGAAACATCAGCACCAACAGATAGAGCACCACTTCCAAAAACACCAGCGAGGTTGACAACAGGGTTAGCAGTTAGCCCAATGCTTGCATTAACGCCAGCATACTCATGAAAGTACTGAAGCTCAACCTGGACACAATCATAATAGAAGAATTAAGATGGCTATCAATTCAATAATCAAGGAAAGAGAATGCAAAATGCATTACAGGAAAAGAAGGGGGGGGGGGGGGGCACTTTGGTGTACCTTTCCAGACTTCTGGTCGGGAACAACAAAGCTGATGATCGATTTCAATCCAGGAGTAGCAAGTTCATCAATAGTAACAGTTGTAAGAAGCTGGCAAAGTCAACACAAGAAAATGTCAGTGCATTTTAAACACCACATAGAATGCAAAATTAGTCATGGTTGTGGAAGGACTATGGTTGATTGTCAACAATAATTAGCTGGATACTGAATTGCCTACAAACATTATTTATTGACACAAGAAAGAGTATGCAAATAAATTAAATTTTATAAACAACTTGGGGTGCCAGCATGTTGCGCACATAGAAAAAATACCGAGCAAAAGAAAGGAACATGGAAACCCAAAAAAAATGAAGAAACTACAAATTAAAAAAATGCTTACATTTGAGTCTGAGTTAGCTTTCACATCGACTGTAACATTCTTGTTCTTTAGCTGAGACTGAATCTCACCAAAAATCATTTCATTTTTCCTTGTACTGGAAGCTGTAATTGCCTGCAAGTCAAAGCAAAATTTAGAACACAATTAAAAATCCAGAACAAGAAATATAGTGCAACAACTAATGCCAGTAACTAAACTTTCAGATTCAGTACAATGCCATCTGAAACTCTCACAGTCTCACTCATACTTGGTTGCTCAACACCAAAATTTCCACAATAAGTCATGCTAAATACAAACCTTGCTATTGAACATGTCATGGATGGGAAACAAACAGCTTCCATCCCCCCACCCCACCCCCCCCCCCCCACCCCAAAAAAAAACACAGGTTTCTTGTTCCCCTACAGTAACCACGTACCCTTTTACTATGCTAGTTGAATGCTGATAATTCTATTTCTGTCCAATATTTATGATGACAAGTTCCTTACAGATTAATGCGCAAAACCATTCCTGTTAGTGCTAGGCACTAACAAATCCCAACATAAAACAGGAATGACTTTTCCAAAGTACCTAATTCTAAATTGTCACAGGAACAAACACTGACAAAAGATGCAGTTAACATACTAAAAAAGAAACAGCCAGAAATCATTATCACTATTACATATTGCTTATCCACTTTCGCCAGGTGCATCTAGAAAAACGAGAAGCACGATAAAAACATCACAGAATTTTGAATCAATTCAAGGCATGACCATATGAGGTTATACAAAAGAATCAACAATTCGTTTAAGGTCCATCTTTAGAAACAGTTGGCCTCAAAAATTGCAAACGCACAACTGAAAATATGTAAACTAAGACCCAGAGAAACCCACAAATAGAAAAGAATCAACAAATCGTTCAAGGTTCATCTTTAGCACTATAATACTATTTGGCTCACAAGTTGCATTGCCACAAATCAAAATATGTAAACCAACATCCATCAGAAATTATGAGAATGTCAGACCAAAACACAAGCAAATAAGTCACATCGTTACCAGAAATGAAATGTAAAGCATTGTAAAGCAGTAAGGAAAAACAAGATACTGTACTGCCTAAACATTTTTAAGAAAAAAATTTAGAAGATGTGGTATCAAAACAATAGTCTGCATGCAGAGCAATTTTTTTTATAGAACTACGATGAGAAACTAGAACCTATGACATACCAACACACAAACAAAAGCAACCGGTATGTAGGAATCCACATAGCAAATATATGTGAAAACAATTTTGTTCTCAACCAAATAAACCAGAGAATAAAAAAATGCCTCAGCAGCACTACATTGTTATTTAATCATCTACAATCCAGAGTCTCATAAGCAACCAACAAGGAGAACATGGTCTAACAACCCACTCTAGCAAATTATCTAGATCAATATTACCACATAATCTCCACCAGATAAAGTAAATCCATCAAACAATTGAAATCTATTAATCAATTATATGGACAAATTACTTATGCAAGTGATTGACCATGCTAAAACTCCCTTCACACCAGAAAAGCTTGAATAATTGGTCTGTTATACATAAAAAATTATAAAAAAATACTCCTTATTGTCGATTTGATGCGCATGCAAAGCCTAAAACATGCATTAAATCTATCAAATCACAGATCTATTGTAACATTAACCTTCACATCCATCCCTAGCAATTGCGACTACAAACAAACCAATTTAATAAGTAGAAACCCTAAATCAAAGAAGAGGACTGAACCCCCTTAATCATTCAATAATCTCCTTAATAAATCAAACAAACCCAAGTTACAAAACCCTAGAAAAGAGGGGGGAGAGAAGCTCACGACTCCATTTGCGGTCACTGTAGTGAGCGTAAACTTCTGATGGGTCTGATAATCCTTGTACAGGAGATCTGAATTCAACCAAAAAAATAAAAAATAAGAACAAAATTAATCCTAAAAATAATCCAAAAAAAAGGAGAAAAAAGTTGGAAACGGTTGGAACCTCTAGCTTTCTTGCCGATATCGGAGTAAAGGCCTGGACCCATCTCTGAAATTTTTGATCTTTTGAAGAATGAAAGAGATCGAATTGCTGGAGACGGAGAGAGAGATTGCAGAGATGGGGGATTTTTTATACAAACCCTAATCTTTGTTCTTCGGGACCAAACAGAAATTGTTGGTGAGGACACGTGGAAGCATTTGGTCCGTTCAATTAATTGATGGATTGGTGACTTTCGAGCGTTTGATTGAAATTTGACGGCCTGTGATATTTTCTCGTGATGCTAAGGGTAATGGTTTCTAGAGAGGGGCAACTCTGAAGTTTATTCCTTCGGAATATTACATCTACAACATTGTTCCATTTTTAATATTTTTTGTAATATTTTTTTGTTTCTTGGGCCAGAAGAGAAAAGAGCTGACAACCTGATTTTAAAATTAAAAAAAAAAGGCAAAATTGAGTAACAGCTTAGCGGGAGAGAAGAGGTTAGGAGAGTGGCGGGAGGCAACAGCTTAGCGGGGGGGTGAGAGAGCGGCGGTTTCTAGGGTTTGAGGGGAGACGAAATCCGAATGAGAGAGGATTTAGGGGCTGTGTGAATAAATGATTCAAAAAAAAACAAGATTGTCAGTTTTTAAATCAAAATCCATCCCCACAGTTCCTATTTTGGATGCTAGAAAACACCCCTCCACCAACACTTTTATAGATTTAGTTATCTATAAAATTTTATTGAACCAAACTCAGTATGAGGATTTACTAGAATTTACTTCTTTACGATTCTACCACTGTTAGAGCTAAATTCTATTCCTAATCTATAAAATTGGTGAACTAAACACCCCCCTAAATACCATGAAGTTTCCCTGTCCTATCACTTAGATGCCAAAAGTTGTATTTTTGTGATAGAAGAACCTCATAAGTTGTTAAAAAAATTGGCAGGTTAGTAACATCAAGGTTAGTAACATCACGTGAATACTTTCACCCAAATATTTCTTTGTGATACTTACACTCTAATTTCAGAGCTTTTTTTAACTATTAATATTTGTGAAATTACCTATTAAATCAACCAAAATTCTTTTTCAAACTAGTCTTAATTATACTTTAAAATAGAATTGGAATATGTCAAATGATAAGCTTAATGAATATTAATAGTAAGAAGGTTATAAAATTAACATGTTAGTGTCATATGGGAACATTCGTGTGAAAAAATTCACATTTTCATGATCGAGGGTACTAACGTGCCAAAATTTTAACATTTTATGGTATTTTTTGTTACAAAATACAACTTATGGTACATAAATGACATAGTGGGAAAGCTTTATGGTATCTAAATGCAATTTTAGAAGGGAGAAAATTGCAAATGTCAAATTGAAGAAAATGGCTATACTTTAAACATTATGGAAAAATCATAGGTATTTGTATATTTCTGCTGAAATTAAACTGAAAGTCCATCTGTTCTATTTGACTTTCGCGTAAAAACATGTGTTTTCTTCTCTATGATTTCATAAAGTATAAGATGTGCTAATGCATTACTCTTAACGGGTCGGCAACGCGCTTGACCCGATTGCTCTGGACCTGAAGATCTCACTACCGGTCCAAATCAACTCATACTAGTTCTAAAAATTTGGCTTAGGGGGTGTTTGGTTCGAGAAAATGAAATTATAGGAAATATTTTCAACCTATTTTTATAGGAAATGTTTTCCACCTAAATTTTCCTCTCAAAATGGTAGGAAGTTGTTTTACTACTATTTTGTACTTTTTAAGAAATGTTTTCCATAAATGTCGAGTGAACCAAACACATGAAAACTCAATTATAGAA
>JBAKGM010000139.1:36239180-36263470 GCA_037177215.1 Asparagus racemosus
TATACTCCCCGATCTAATACGTCGCGGGCTTGTTCGCGTCCCGTTTCCGTGTATTTTGGGAAGCGGGGCGTGACACATCCGAAACCAATCATCTAATCTAACTCTCCACAATGAGTAGCACCTAACCCTAACTAGACCCAATTCCTCAAATTACCTCAGCTTGAGTATGCTGCAAACCCTCAATTCACACCGGTACTTTCATTTCTAAGGTACTTTCAAATTTTCTCCAATTTTCTATGTTGTAAACCCTAAAGTGAAAAGGAAGGTGAAGGAATGCTTTGGAAATGAAATAATAGAAGACTGTTCGTTTGATGTGTAGAGAAAAAGAAGAGAAAGAACTTTTATGATTTCATTTTTTCTTAGGGGGTGTTTGGTTCGCTTATAACACTCAAGAAAAGCAATTTCCCCTCATGACACCACTTCCACCTTAGCAAAACCCTTTCTAGATTTGTCCCGCTTTGGTTCGCTTCCTCCTTTAGAGTTTCCAACCGCAAAAACCCCCTCCACCTCAGCTCTTCGCCTTTTTCCCATTTCCTTCCAAAACAAGAGAAAATCAGTGGAAATCGCTCTTTGATTGTACTATTATCAATGTGGGGTTTCCTTGGGGAAAAGTTGTTGACGACTAGGGTTACCGCCACTTTCCCTCATTTTATTCACTCTCTTCGTGCCTCAGTTCCTCTGTGATGGCTATGAGTTTATTGAGCTTTTGATTTTTTGCTCGATCTGTGATTTTGTTGGTTTATCGTGCTTTTGTTCTTCAAATTTGTGATTTTTTACTGGGTCGTGCAAAAAAGGCAGCGCCTTTCTTGGAGAAATATTGTTCTTGTTGCTGGATTAGTGCAAATTCATCAATCTAAGGTACAATTTCTACATTTTTAATGAAATTATTGTGATAAATTCTGGATTTTGCAATTTCTCTTTTTCTGAATTTCAAAAATTCCAATATTTGAGACTGATTTCTCTTCATAGAATTTAAATGAACTAATCTTTAGACCATCATAAACATAAACAGCATAAGATAAATCTGCATCATTGTGATTGATTACTAATACAACTATGCTATGGTCTTTGTGAACTTTTGCTCTTTGTCAATTTTCGTTTCTATAGAAATCGTAAATGTTCTTTAAATATTACACGATTATGATTGAGGAAATATTTTTTTCTTGACATGTTTGGACATAATTTGAATCTAGTGTTACACTATGTCTTATTTAGACTCACATTTTTCTATTCATAATCAATTAGGCCAGGTTTTAATTCGTAGTAATCTACAAGCCCATAACTTAATGTTGATACTAAGATTGTGTATTTAGACAGATGTGTTAACTGATCACTGATTGTAGTATTCAAAATTTAAACTGCAACTTGATTGTGAAGAAAAATAACAAAAAAATTCCTTGTCAGTTTTCTTTCCTTCACTTTCTGTGTTTTTTTGGACCAAACAAACAGCCCCTTAAACTCAAGCTGACAACAAATGTTTAGTATAGATTTACTTATTATGATGATGGAACAATATGTTGAAAGACTAGACTTACTTAATTTAGGGAAAAAAACATTTAATTTTGAACAATATGTTGATGCTATATTTTGGGTTTATGGAACATTATAATGATGGAACATATTCTTGTAATATGTGGTAATTATTTATATGCCTTTGATTTTGGTTGTGCTTCCGCTTTGAACTTATGGCTTCATATGAACATTTGCCAACTTTATGTGAATATTTAGAATACTAATTTTACATTGAGCTTGTGCTTGAAGGAACTTTTTAAGTCACTATATACATGACAATTGAATAAATTTTGTACGTAAGCAACCTACAATGTATCAATATTGTATTAGATGACTACTACTGTGGGTTATGAAAGTATTCGATTGTTATTTCATGAGTTTTAATTGGTGACTTATTTACTTTTAGGCTATGATGATTGTCAAAATTTTTGAGATAAGCAACCTGTAATGCTTATTAATATTACACTGGATGGCTAACAATGATGATATTGACTAAATTCTAAGCTCTCAGCTATAAATTTCATATACATATGGCTAGTATATTTTATCTTCTATTAACAAATATTTTCAAATGATTTTTTACTCATAAAGTTCATTAAAATTTTAACATGCATAAAATAGCAATGTAGTACACAACAAAAGAAAAGTAGTACATGTCATTGCTTTCATTTTAGGGATTGTAAATAGATTTCTAATCCACGATGCTCCCCAATACAATCCTTACTCAGATTGGCCACAGTTCATTGTAACCAATTTTATGTGCATGTGTAGGAGATCATTTTTGTTCCATTTTATGTTGGGCATATCCTTGCAGTTGGGACACTTCCAATTCTCGTTTCAATCTCTAACTTTTACAGCATTAGCTCTTTGCATAATTTCTTCTAATTCCATGATATCCCACATCTCATCTTTCTCTCGATCTTCATCTGTATGGGCCATCCATCCTTCAAAGATGGTTGGATGTTTAGGTTTAGTAATCCTTCAACGCTGAGATAAAAAAAACAGTAAATTGACATTAAAATAATAGCTCTATTTTTATCATAAAAGTTTCAAATATTCTCACCTTTGATGATGAGCAGATGAAGATTCATCAATATCTCTACTTTTCTTACTCATCTTTTTTCCTGGTTAGCATTTGGTATACAAACATTGTGTTTTAAGATGTATATGGACTAGTACATTTAGTTGGTGGTTGTACATTGAATCTGATAATAGTTATTTGGATCATTAAATTTTCTGCTGGTTTTGAAGCGCTCATGAAACCTAACTGGTTTTATTTCTTATATTTGACTCAACTACTCCGTCTCAATTATTTACATGTTTCTATTTCCAGGTTTGGTGTGATTTTTCGTGTCATATAGGTATTTATGAGTAATTAGGTTATTTATAGGTTTTTATAGGTTTCATGAGAATTTTTCGCGAGCTCAGGTATGTAGTTCATAACAATTATGAATAATCATGTTAATGATTGTCTATATCAAACATGTATTTTCATACGCGTTATGCACAATATGGTTATTTACATATTTGGATTTTTAAATTTTTATGTTACACGTGTTATTATGTTGAAATTGGTTTTTTACAAGTTTCGTGAGAATTTTCTGCTAATTCAGATACGTAGTTCATAACAGTTATGATCAATCATGTTATTACATGTTTCGTATGATTTTTCATGTCAAACAAGTATTTATGATGAATTTGGTTGTTTACTGGTTTAATATGTTATTTTGGCACTTTATTTTGGTGAGATTACAATCCATAACGTTCACAAATAAATTTGTCTTTAGTGAGAGGTAAACTTATCATGATGACCATATAAATTTTCCCCTACAAACTTCGATACCAACCAAACACAAGAAAAGTGAGAAATGTCTAATCAACAAAAGTTTTTCCCTTTTTTAGATATCAACCAAACAGAGGAAAAGTGTTTAAATTAGTTTCCCACCATGTTTTATGTGTGAACCAAACACCAACAATCTATTTATGAGAAAACTTTGCAAAACGCAAGACTTAGGTTTCTTAAATGGAATAATGTTTCCCAATAAAATGGGAAATGAACCAAACAACCCCTTAATAGAAAAAAACACTTAACAATTTTCAAATGGGAAGGACGCTGACCAATGCAGAAACTATGAAAAACAGTGGGAAAATGAGGTACAAAGTGTTTGACGTAGTAGTTTCAGACTTTGTATAGGAGTGTGGAGACAAATTCATCTTTGTCCGTCCCTTTACCTTACCTCCCCTGCTATCAAACCAAGCATGGGGGAATTATGTGCAACATCCTCTTAAATAAGTATAAAGGGGTTTTGTGAAATTAATCCTTATAATAATATTGAGAGCATTTACATAGAATACTTCAAAAGTTTAAGGGGATTTGCTGAAATTTTATGAATAGATCTCTTTGTAGTTCTATTAGTTGCAATCCGATGTCCTGAGTGAATTTTTCTTACTCTTATAATTATTTAAAATGTTTGACGAAAAAGAAATTCTATGGATAAGGATAGACACCCAATTGCTATTTTATTTCACTTTTAAAAGAGTTAAAAAAAAGTTCAGTGCATTCGGACTTGGGCCAATACTGCATGAGGTGTCTATTTGCAATGGATAGAAGTGCGGGAAAACAATTTGTAATTGGGTGACACTACAGTGAGTCTGTAGTATCACAACAGTATGAATTCAAAGTAGACAAACTAATGGTCAAAACTACAAGAAAGATGGAGCCATCCACGAAAGGAGAAACCAGAGTTGAAGAAGAAGAAGAAGAAGGTAGAAATTACGAGATTGCCCCTGCACCAGCCCTCAGAGTTCCAACCCATCTCATCTCCCGCGTCTTCTCTCAGCTCGACTGCGTCGACCTCATCAACTGCTCCCTCGTCTGCAAGTAAAACCCCAAACCCAATCCCATAAACCCTTTTTAATTTTCACTATAATTTTGATGTATTCTAATCTCGATGGTGCTAACTCAATACCCAGATGCTAATTTTGGATAAATTTGGTGTGATTTTCTTGGGCGGTTTCGTTTATAGGGTGTGATTGAATTTATAGAGATGCCCATTTGGAATAATTGCTCTATTACCCATGAAGGGAATTGAGGGGTTTTTTTTGTGAGGATTGTTTGTTTGTGAGGAAAATGAAGGAATTTGGTGGAAATTTGAGACCCATGAACTTTGTTCATGTTGAAAATTCTCTAATTTTCTAGCATGAAAATATATATTTTTTAAAACTTTTTTTTTTAAAAGGGATGCACTAGACTTTAGATCCCGAACAAAGACTTAACTTTGGGGTTTGGCGGAATAACTTTCACCTTATGGCGAAATAATCAAAACAAACAACAATTACTTAAAAAATACTAGAAGATTTACATGGTTTGGCAATATGCCTCCATCCATTGAAGGAGGGGAGATATCTTATTATTTTGAAGAAGAAGATATAATAACACTTTCCTCTCATTTATCTCTCAGAAGAGTAGTTCATCTGGCTTCTTGTAGATCCTCACAAGAATATAATTAGTCTCTTATAAATCCTTGCAAGAGTAATCTCCTTTTTCTTACTCCTTATCCATCTTCTTGATCTTGATGGCTTGGCCTTTGATCTCTTCCTTATGGCCACCTTTCCTCAACTCTCCTCTGACCCTAGATTTGAGGAAATACCCCTTTATATAGGATAGAAGTCGTGAGCCCCAGTAAATCACAGAGACCCAGTCATAGTAGAATTCTAACTGCATTAAATCCCACGACAGTGTGCAGTATCTCATGCTGTCGTCGCTGCGCAAAAACTCCTGGGAATAAGGCGCCGACTGTACCCACGCGTTGTCCCTAACAGCATGCTGTCGTTGCGCTGTTGCTGTCGCTGCTTCTGTTGCTTCACTTCACAGCTGTTCCTGCTGCTTTGCTGCTTGCCGTTGCTGCTGTCACTTTCATCTCCGAACTCACTCCGCTCAAATCTTGAGCCTATCACAACATTTTTCTCTCCTGAATTGGATTGGGATTCTAAAGACCTTAGTGAAATGTTGTAAGAGAAATGAGGCAAACTATTGTTCAATAACTATTGAACTCACTGTCCGTATTGATAAAGAATGCTTAAGTATGTGGAAGTTTAAAAGACTTAAATTTTCAACTTTGAAAAGGAATGCATATATCAGGGAAAAGATCTTTATGTTTTTTTGTTAATATTAAATAAACTTTAATCCTTTCTAACACAAAAGTACAGACTTTATTCATACATGACCTTGTATATTCAAATATTTTGATGTATGTTCAGACGTCATATGCAATGGACAGTTTAATACTATCCACATCCATATCTATATTTTTAAAGGATAATATAAATACCCATATTTGTCAAAATATGACCCATAATCAAATTCTTTTGATTTTTAATATCTTTGTAGCAAGCTCAGTTGACATATGTGAAATATTTTTTTACTTTACTCTTGTTGTTTCGATTGAACTAGCAAATATTTGCACCCTTTTTCTTTCACGGGGGCACGGTTCCTTGAGAAAAAACAAGGACTTTGCAGTTTGAAAGAAAAGGCCCAATAATTTCTAGCATTGGCATATGTACCCAATGAAATGGGCATGATATGATACACCTAAAAAAGTTTTCTTCGAAAAGTGCATAGGAAGCAAGAATGAAAATGCTAGATGTCATGTTCAATAGGGTGTCTGACATGGGTTCACAGCAAAAGTTTCTTTGCATCTTAAGCTTTCAATCAAACAAAGTAATACATAAGTAGGCGACTGATAACTGGCAATATTTACTTTAGAATTTCTTTCCTAAGTAGAAACCTTCCAAAATATCCAATCTAACTTCTTTCTTGTTGAAACATATGAGATACATTTTGCGGATTTCCAGTTGTTACCAAGCCTGTTGGATACAGGCAGGCAACGCCCAGGCTAATGGGTAATGGGTTCAACCCAGAAGCATAGATTGGACAAGCTAGCTCTCTGTGATGTGCAATTTTGAGCAAGAGGTCCTGTATATATCCTCATGTTGTTTAGAGTTGTTAACCAACCAACCAACCTAATGAAAGCAAATTCTCCATAGTTAAACATTCTCCTTTTCCTTTGCCTCCCAATTCATCATTTTAGAAAAACCAACGTTAGCATAATCAAAACCAAGAGCCTGACTCGTGAAAGACAAACTATTGAAATCGTTGATTGGAGATTAGAGTGAATAAGTTTCATAGATTGATGATCTTATTCAATGAAGGTATATGTTGCAACGTTAAATTTAAATTGTTCATTCATAAATCTCTACATTCAGACAAACGTTTGTAGGTGAGCCCGTTATAGTGATATACATGATATACCTGTTATTATGAAAAATCCTAATACATCTCTAATTTCATATCACTTTTTAGACAGTGGTACAAGGACTCTGCTGAGCTTAGGGTGGGATGGAAGAATGAATACTTGGAGGCTTGCAAGTTATATGGAATGTGCATTAAAAGGGACACTCATCCTCCATCATCCACTTGCTCAATAAGAGGTGTGCATAGTTGGTGCCCTTTTTTCTTTTGAAAATAATTCATTATTTCAAAGGATAATGGTTTATTAAAAATTATTGTATAAAATGTGAGGATTCTGTAAGTCTGTAAATCAAAGCAGCATTTTAGTTTTGTTGACGGTGTTGATATTATTCATTATTTCAAAGAATATTAAGTTTTGTGCATATTATTTACATAAAATGTAAGGAGTGTAAATTTCATCAGCTTTAGGGGGTGTTTGGTAAATTGAAAATGACTTGAAATTACGAAAGTCACTTTTTCTTCACAAGTGTCGAAGTGAATCCACATCATCATGAAAGTGAAATACTATGTTTGTTTGCAAGAACAAGTTATTGTCGAACTAGAAAAGTAAAGAGGATGTGGCAATATTATCTTATTTTATTTATTTATTCTAAATTCATATTTTACTCCAATGGTTATTTGATAACTACTTATATTAATATCATACTAAATCTTACTAATTATTTATATTTTGTTTCTAGTAATCACTTAATTTATAATTATATTTGATAATAGAATAGCTCTTATCTTTTCATTTTACAATTATACTACAATCATGCTACAACCACGTTGTAGTTATATTTACATATTGTTGGAATCATGCTAGATACATGGCATAACTATATAAACAATAATTAAGTGTTATAGAAAAACTAATACAGGAAGCAATAAGAACTAAAAATACAAGTAGCAGTTGAAGTCCAATAGTTGCTCCAACAAAAGATGTGTGGAGTTCTATTTTTAAAAAAACCAGACATACTGATCTAATCAATCTGTGGAGTAAATAAATATGATGTGAGAAAAAATACATTTGATAGAATATACACGCAGAGAATAATTTTCGAAGGAAGATGTTGCGGTCATTGTAGGGAAAGAAATCATAGAGTTTATTAATAACTAAATAAATTTAGTTAAAAGTGGGCCTCACTTTTCCACTTTCATGTGACTTCAGCACTTTTTTAGGGGAAGTCAAAAAAATTGCATTAAATCTGATGTAGTATATTTTTTACATTCCACTTTCACATTCACTTCCAATAAAATAAAATCCTAAAGTGCTAAAAGTAAGTCACTTTCACACTTATTTTTCACTCTCACCTGAACAAACACCGTCTTAAGTGTTTCACTTAAGCTGTTTTTCTTTTTTCTTTTTTTTCTTTTTTGCATGAGACTGTTGCCACGCATTAAATGTTAATAACTGTTCAATAGATTTGATAAAGTGAGTTTTTCTAGTACTTGACTGTTCAACAGATTTGAAAACTAAAAGTTTTTCTAGTACTTAACTAGGACAAGCGACTAGAAATGGAAAGGTTTGTTAAAAAGTCAGTAACTGTTTGAGAGTAGGATAACTGTTTAAATCAGTTTGATTAATTTTTGCTGTAATTTATTATAGTATAATTCAAATGAGGATTATGTGGAAAAAGAATAGCAAAAATATAATTAGTGCATAACTGATGCCAACAATGGCGAACTAAGAGAATTTGAGTTCTTCTCTTCCAACCCAAATTTAACATCAAGTAGTCAGATATGCCCTGGTAAGATCTATAAATAAAAACCATTCATCTGTGTAGAAGAAAGTAATACATGCCTTTGATTTCGCACTCACCATATGAAATTGTAACTGTTGTAATTGACCTGCTTAGGCCTCAAGCGGATCGCATTATTACAGAATACTAACATTGTAATTTGTAACTATACATTATCCTGCTATCTCATTTTGTTGATTTATTTTCTCAATTTTCATGTGCTCAATATGTAACAATGAGAAAATTTAGACAAGAGGTCACACTTAACATTGTTTAGTAGCCTATACACAATCAATTTCCTGAAGGTATGTCTAATTAATCACAGTGGTCTACAAGGACATGAATCTCCATATTTGGCCCGAATGGCAGTCACGTAATACTAAGCAGTAAGTAATATACCAGTGTAACCGGTATAGCTACGAACATGCCAATAATAACCCTGCAAAAGTGAAAAGAAGTCATTTCCATCTTAATTAGCATCTTAAAACTGACATACTAACTAACATTACATGACATTATTACCCGGTGCTCAGGATATCAGGATGCAGTTCATACTCGTTAGCGAACACGAATGGCACAATTCCTTGGGGAAAAGCTGCCTGCATAAAATTACGTATCTTACCTTCACAAAGTAAGAATATTATACTGGACAAAGCCAACTTTTTGTGAAACGAGGTACCTGAATAATTGCTGCACCAAGCAATTCTCCTCTCATTCTAATAGCATAGGAAGGAATAGCCATTATGGCTGGTCCTATTACAAACCGAACTCCCATAGATAATAACATCATCCGAGTCCCACAGGCAATTAAATTTTGTTGTGATGCCATAAAAAGACCTGCAATTGACCACAAGAGAAATTACCTAAACCAGACACTTTCAATATTTTATAGGGTTATGTGCACTTAAGTACCCCATTGCTTACTCCATGTTGAACTTTGATAGCCCAAAGGTTTTTCCTACCCAAAATATTACCCCAAAGTTAACCTCGTTTTTACCTTTGATGCCCGACATTTTGTTTTGCTTTAAAAAATTCCCTAAGTTCAGCAAAATTTAACTTTGATTTCTCAAATTTTAACAAAAAATTAATTTTGATACCCCAAACTTTAATAAAATTTAACAAAAAGTTAAGTCTGGGGGTATCAGACTTAAACTTTGGGGAATTTTTGGAGCAAAAAGAAACTTTGGGGTATATTTTGGGCAAAATGAAACTTCGGCCTTTTTTTTTGGCAAAAAGAAACTTTGGGGTATCAAAGTTAAATTGCGCTGAACTTTGTAGTTCTTTTTGTACAAAACAAAACTTTGGAGTATCAAAGTTAAAAGTGAGGTAAACTTTGGGTTATTTAAGTGCGAATAACCCTATTTTATGAAATGGTTAGTACCTAAGCTAAACATAGCCATGCCAAGTCCTCCATCTGCTAGTATGGATATAGAGTCGTCTACTATTCTTGGAAGTTTAAGTCCCCATCTGCAAATATGTCATTTGATCAGTTGATGCAATGACCATGCATAACTCTTTTTTTTTAACTAAGAATGGTTGGAACCAATAAATTCTTCTTCAATACTACCTAAAGCTGACTAATGACCATATGAGTCCTGCTAAGCATGAGAAGGTGTTGGGGTTTTGCATAAGTTTCCTCGCGACCGTCAATAGAATGGTCTGGTATTTGCTCTTTTGGGGGGAAATGGCTTTTGCTTCCTCTTCTTCGGGCTTCGGTTGTGCTTCTGAAGATTCAGTTACTTCTTCTACATCAAAACAAAACAACATTTTACATAATCCCTCAGCCATCTGAAGAAAAGGAAAAAAGGAGAACTAGAATTGCAAAAATCATGAAAATTTCTTTAATCTAGTCGCTTTTAAAAATCATGTCAATGTTTTTCTTTCTTTCTGTAAATAAAAGGCACGAAACCTAATGAGGTTGGGGATATTTATAAGTTCTTTAGAGAATGAGTCAAATATTCGTTTGCAAACTATAACAGGGTACATGTTTCATTTCGGTAGTTTCCTCCTGGGTGATTCAAAAACCATGTTTTCTTTTTCTTTCTTGTTGAGTAATGCTAATTCTAAAATCATTAACCAACGAGTTCATATTAGATGAAAATTCTTAATCTGTCTTAGAAGCAAGCACTCTCTGTCATGAAGCTTCCTTGAGTTTCCTCACATTTCATTTGGTTGTGGCAAACAAAACTCTATACTGAAGTTTTGTTGGACTTCTTAATGCCATTTGGTGGAGTACACATTGAACTATATTACTTGGGTACTTCTAATCTGAAGTTGTACCTGCACCCAACCTGTACCTATACCCATGCCCAAACTCCTTGCATAAGTGCATACATTTATTCGGGCATGGACTCAATTATATAATAAATGTTTTAATTTAAAACACTTGTCATACATTTTTTAGACATATATCCTACACTTCACATCCACTTCTTGAAACTCGTTGGACATGTCTCAACATCCGAATTTTGATTTTGAAGGGTTGTTTGGATGTCTAGTTCAAAAACTAGTGATTTTCCAGTTTATAATCCACGTAATAAAAAAACACGAACTTATTATAGGAATTTTAATTATCATCCTTGTTCTCATAGAAATTATTAATTCTAATATATAATATATGTGTATATAAATACTTATATAGCCGTGTCTCATACCATACCTTTTATAAATTTGTCGTGTCCCATACCCGTACCAGTATCGCCACCGGTTCCCGTACCCATGCAACGTAGACACTGAATTATGGATAGATTGGTCATAAAAATTATCACTTGGGAATTGATTACTCTTTTCAATGATATAATTCCTTCGATAAAGCTGGTATATGCTTTTGTTTCAAAATTAATAATAGTGGAAATATTTATTGACATGCCATTTCTATGTTTTTGACCATTTCTATGTTTCAAAATTAATAATAGTGGAAATTATCACTTGAGAATTGATTACTATTTTCAATGCTGTTAATTCCTTCGATAAAACTGGTATATGCTTTTGTTTCAAAATTAATAATAGTGGAAATATTTATTGACATGCCATTTCTATGTTTTAGACCTGCAACGCCCAGTGGAGGATCTTTAACTGATGGTTTCTTCTTAATAATTACATAAAACATTAATGATGTTTCCAATTATTTTTGCTTTCAATGACATGACAATAATATACTAACAAGGTTATGGTCTCACCAAGCATATGGATACTAGTATGCACAAAAAAAAAATGTGCACATGAATGCACCCATAAACATACACTTTTGCGCGTATAAAACCATAGGTGCATTTTGCACATGCTATTTCTGAACTTAATTACTACTCATGGTAAAAGTTTTGATGGTATTTATGACACTTCTCTCCTAAATTAACCCATGTGATTGTGGTCAGTGACTCACGATGAACACATTTTGATTCTTAAATGGTTGCCGTTGGATAGAATTAAAATTTGGATAACATTTTCATGTTTCTTGTATTATATGGATTATAAATTGGAAAATCACTAGTTTTTGAACTATACATCTAAATGACTCTTCAAAATCATAAAACTTGGCATACGTCCAACGAGTTGCAAGAAGTGGATGTGAATGTAGGATATATGTCTGAAAAATGTATGGCAAGTGTTTTAAATTAAATCATGTGTTGTATAATTGAGTACATGCCCAAATAAATGTATGGATATATGCAAGGAGTGTCCAAGGAGTTTGGATACTGGTAAATGACAGGTACGGGTACGGCTTCAAATTAGAAGCAACCCGGCAAGGTAGACGATATTTGTTTATGCTTTTGCTGTGTTACAGTATAAATGCATTATCAGTAGAAAAAGGTTCAGCATTTAAGTTAGGCTCCTCACCTGTGCTTTCAGTCAGAGTTGCTGCAACTAATCCAGCGGCCCTGAATTCGAAAAGAAATAGCAGAAGGGTATACCAAATTAAGCTCTGCAACATAACTATCTGACCCAGGAGCTTGACAGCTTCATCCCCATATAGAGATTTTATTAGTGGAATCCCTAGGATCAATGTATTGGGTAGAGTAGAAACTGAGAATCCAGTGATTAGCCAATCCAAGCTGCCTCTAAACCGCAATTTACATATGACTCCAAGTACCAAAAGAACAAGAAGTTTTTGTACTGTATCCGAGAATAGAAGCTTGAGGTTCATCTGATAAGGATTGTTGATGGAGATATAACGAAATGAGAGTAGAGGGACTGAAAATTTTGCAACGAACTTGTTAATCCCAGAGCACTGAGTGGAGGTAAATAGTTTCCACCATTTAATGGACATATATGCTAGCATCATGGCTACATATAATGGCACTATTGCCTCTATGACATGGTAGATGTCTGCTCCAGATATCATGTAGGGCCCTTATTTGAGAGCAACCTCCTTGAGTTAAGAATTTAAATTTCCCGAGGGATTTCAGAATTATCTACAGTGCTCTTCAAATGTAGATGAGATTGCAACCTGCTCTTGTCTGAAGTATATATATTCCCTGAAATGCATCTGGACTTTATTAGGTCAGTGGTTGTCAAAGAATCTTGCTTTCATACAGTAGAGCAATTTTTTTTAACTTCTATTTACTGTTATCAGCTACGGCTAACAGTACTAATCTTAGAGATTGTTGTTTTGTAACCACTATTGATTTCTGATTAACCCTGCTTTCCAAAAAGCTCTGTATTTTCTCTTCTTTTAATCTCCCCTTCCTTTTGTTTCTTCAGATACAGATATACACTGCATATTCGTACATATACTGAATTGTGTTGAGTTTTTTTAAAGGACAACTTGATCCTGATTCTTACATACCAAACTTACAGGATCACAAACCATTAAATATGACATACAAGATCTGAAACTGTTCAAAGATAAATGTGACATCTCTGATGTTTCTTGCATATGCAAACAACTATGTCTATGGTTTTCAAATTATGAGGACAGACATGCATTTTCCAATTTAAGGATTTTAAGTAAATTCCAGCCAATATATGTATAGTATTATATCTCTATGTATGTATTCTTATGCATTAATATTGTTCGTCTTCGGGTTGTATGAACTCTGATAACCTTGTGAGTGAAAAAGAGGGTTTGGAGGCACTAATCCATTTATTTTGAGAGGTTGCTTCTACAATACTGATCCCTCGACAAATCTTCAGCAAAAGAAAATGCTTTAGCTGGCATTTTGGCAGGAAAAAGGATGCTCAGAGCGGTGTTACTCAGAATTCTATGCTTCCCACCTGAAGAACTCTCAAAGAAGATGAAAAGAGGCTTGTGCTCGTAAATTTCAAAAAAGCATTCAAAATACTGTAAGTGTCTAGCATATTTCGACAGTGTCAAGGCTGAAGCATCTTCACTTTACAGTTCTCTTGCATTCTTTTTTGCAGATTTTCTTGCTTTATACATGTCTTTTTACTATTGCCTCTCATTCTTTTTTACTGGAATTCTGGTGATTTGAGGTCATTAAGATTTACCTTGTCTCAGTACCCTTTTTTTTCAATTTTTAATGTGCACAATTGAATGCCTCTGCTAGTGATGCTGAGCATTTAGGTGATAATCTATGTATATGCCTCTATAATTGAATTTTTGAAGGTGTAGATTGAGGAAGGCAAGAATAAAGAAATGAATTGTAGGGGAAGCAAGGGACTGGTGTTTTCCATGCAGTGAACAATGATTTATTTGCCCATTTGTGGAAAAAGCATGAGAATAAGTGCAGTGGGTAGCTTGCTTTGAAACTTATGTTTTCTCCTCTAAAATGACCAATCCCTTCTTTATTAAAGCCATTCATGCAGGGCAACCTTTTTTTTTCCCCAGGGCCATGAATAACCCTCTCAACACTTCAAAGAATTACAGTTGTAAGCTAGTTAACTGTTCCTCATATCTTATACTGTTAAAATCTTGTATCTGCAGATGCATCCTATGTAACATAGGGATGTGACTATTTTATCGGCACTGTTCTATTTTATTAGCACATAAACCTTTTTCCCCGGACTTAATAACTTCCATGAGGATCATGTGATGCTAGAGTTTGGGATTTGTTATGAATATTTCCGCGCGATTCTTATGGATGTTTAAAATCTAATGGAAAGGCAGCATCTATCACCATGTCCAGGGATGTAAGTGCTGATAAAATAGAACGCGAGCTATAAGTAGCTAAACGCTCGTAATACCTCTTGCTTGTTTCTAGGCTCCTTGAGCTTGCTTTGAGCTCTATTTATTAACATAGAAGAGAAAGAAAAGAAAACCTTATACTGCCAAAGCTTTTTTCTTCTTCTTATATACTAGAAAAAAAAATTAGCTTGGGGTCATTCCATGCCATTGGATACACCTCAGGTAAATTATTTGACTTCTAAAAACTAAGATTGGTCATTAAAAAAAAGAGAGAAAAAAAAGACAAAGATTGGTCAAGATAACTGAGTGAGGATTAACTAAACTCTTTTCAGAGACTTGAAGAAAAAAGATACGAGGATATCAGAGTTTGACCAAGGCAGCACACAAATGGTTACATGGATTTGGGTAGAAAAAGGGGCATTTTAACATGTAACACTTTACAACCTTATTTTATTAAAAAACTACAATGCAAGTACGGCTTAAATTACAATGCAAGTGTCGGTTGCAAGCAATTGAAGTTCGTCGAATACAGTTTAAGCTGCAGACTTGTAGTTGTTTAAGTTTAGTTGTAGAATTTTTGTAATTTGTGGTGTAGTTTTCACTTGTAAGTGTTTGTTTGGAAGCATTCGGTTTTTTGGGCTTATGTGGATGTTGGTTACGAGTAATTAAACCCTATTTACATATAAAAGTGTTACATCTGCTGCCTTATTTTAAATTTGCGCGAGTCGTTGCCTGCAAGCGAAGGGCTTTTTTGCGACTAGAGTTTCGACAATATTTATCAGTTGCAGTGAAACACACAGCCCAACCGATGTTATTGCTATTATTGCATGCAACTACAATTAAATGCCGACTAAAATAGGAAATTAAACAATCTCTAATGCTCTAAGCCTCGTTTAGTACGTGAGAATCGAGTAAAATGAGAATGGAATGAACTATAAGGAATGGAATGGAATGAATCTGAGAATGAGATACTCATTTCCATTCTCACGTTTGGATGCGATTTATAAAATGAAGTGGGAATTGATGCATTTTAAAATTTTATATTTTATTGATTCCCACTTAGGTGGGAATGCCCATTCCCTATCATTTCATTAGGAATACTCATTCCTAGATAAAGTGGAAATTGATGAGACGTGTGAATGTGCATTCCAACTTCAAAAAAGAGGTTATGTTTGGTAAGAAGGAATGAGAAGTGAGAATTGATATTCCATTCTCACTCATTCTCGCGTACCAAACGAGGCCGGGGTTAGTTTGGTATTGCTGAATTTTATAATAAGTTATTTATATAAGTAGCATACAAAATTTATTTATATAAGTTGTTGAAAATAGTCATTTTATAATCATATACATCATAAGCTAAGGGATATATATGATATAAAAAATATGGAAAACAGAAGTTACTTTTAAAAGCATCCTTAGGTTGTTTCTAAGAGCAATTCCTTAAGAGCATATGCTTCTTTTAAATAATAATAAAAAAGTCTAAACAAAACAATACCATGGCAACATCATGTATTGCATTTGATAGACGAGCACCGTTGGGCTCTAATTTCACTAGAAAAGCCCACCGCATTCTAAAATAAAACACAATTGAATTAAAAGTCATGCAAATTCAAAGAATTAGAGGAGAAAATAATTGAAGAAGTTAAATTCGAACGTGTTAGATATCAAAATAAAGAAGACTTCTTCCATAGACAATTACAAGCATCCAAATGAAAGCACAACATTTTGGGGCTTTGACACAATTTTCCCTTATAAATTTAAACAAAGCACTTCAAAAAAGTTTAAAACAAGATGGAAGTTAAATCAAATACCTTAGATTGCATTTATCTTCTTATCAGTGAAAAGCCAGATTCAAATTGAAATTGATAGCTTTTGTGGGAGCCCTTGAGTTCCTTGAGCGTAGGGAATAAGTTATAAAATGTAATTAAAGTACTCAATATTTCTGTTATGAACCAAATATCCACACATAATGACAAAATAAATCAAAATTGAAAAACTGGAAAACTAAATTTATGATAGTGTATCCAAACTAAATAGCTTACCTCTGCATAACATTAACTTTATCTAATTTTTTGGGCTACCTTTTACTCCAAAACAAAACACATATCCCTCCACTATAAAAATTCTCTCAAGGGGAAAAAAAAGATTAAAATAAGAAAAACAAATACAACATCAAAATAGAAATCTAATCGTTTGTCGCATATGAAGGATCTTGAGATGGTAAAAAACGCAACTTAATCTTAGACATCATGCTTTCCAACTTTTAATATTTTGGAAATTTGGTAAGTTACAAAATCCTTTTAATGGTAGTATCTATTGCTTAGTAATCAAAGGCCTCTTCCTAATCTTAATAAAACTTCTAAAATGTTGTCATAGAAGAATGAGCTGCATTTTTCTTGTCAATAAGAACGAGGTTCAGGTGAAGTTTGATAAAATCTATACTCAACGTAAATTCCATCAAAAGTTGGAGTTGTGTTCTTGCATTGCACATACATCATCTGTACCATAGAAGATCAGTTACTTAATTATTCCTAAATTTTCCATCAGCACAAACCGTAATGTTTAAAAAATAATTATTTCTTTGTTATCTCATAAACCACATGAAGTCCTGTAATGTCAATATGTAACAGAGAGAACTCTTTATTAGTAGACAACATCAATCGCATCAATGTATTGCAGAGAGATCCCTTTATTTCACCAGCTTGCAATCAAATGAATAATACAGATATAAATAACAAAGAAATATATCCATTGAGACATCAGGGGCCCTGCAGCATAGGGGATGCATCCACAATTCATTGAAGTAAAAAAAAATTACTGCTGCAGGATATTACTCAAAATAAATAATACCAAACGCTCGTTCTCCTTATTAGGCATATAGCAAAAAGATCATAGCCGTAAAATACAATATACAAAACCTTAGCGGGAACCTATTTTCTGTACTCATTCACAACATCAACAAAGCATACCCTGTATCCTCCATATACACACATTACTTGATCAGCACATTAAAGAAACTGAACTTTTCCACAGATTCAAATCACAGGAGAGTGGAGTTTGCCTGAAGAAGACCTTCTCTGATCTGGGAAGCAACGTCCTTGATGGCCCCAGGACCGTGAGGGATGAAAACCGAAGAGGACTTTGACGATGCTCCGATATCTTTCATGGTATCAAAGTACTGTGTAACTAAAACCATGTCCATCACGTCTTTCGCTGTGGTTCCAGGGACATTAGCGGAGAAGGCGAGCACACTATCTCTCAAGCCGTCGACGATGGCTTGTCGTTGGCGAGCTATGCCCAGACCTGCTAAGTACTTGGATTCTGCGTCTCCTTCTGCTCGCTTGATTTGTAGGATTTTCTCTGCTTCAGCCTTTTCGTTTGCAGCTACTCTCATTCTAGCAGCTGTAGTGATATTGGAATGTTGCCATTAGGGAAAAAAAATCTTGATGAGCATAGAAATTTTACATATATAAGTAGAATTTGTGTCCCCATAATTCAAATTGAAATGATTCAAGAAGAGCACAAGGCGTTAGCAATGTGTAGTATTGTGGTGGCGGCGGTGGAGTGGGCGAGAGTTATATTTTGGGTGTGCGGACAGTTGGCTTTGTTTTTGTTCTGCTTTTCTTCGTGTGCATGCGCGCACGCGCATTGTCTCCATGTATGGGGTTGTAGGTAAATTCCACAAAACCCCTGACTCTGCGGTGCTTTGCCTGCCCCCCCACACCGCACAAACAAACACACACACACACACACACACAAACACACGCACTCAAAATGTTAATTAGAGAAAATCTGCATGAACTTTCAATATTATATAGAATCCTCCTGAACTATCAGAGATTATCACAAATAACGTTAGCGTGAAGCGTAAGAGGTCAAAACTTTAGTAATATCAACCAACCCCAACCCCAAAAATTATCTTAGTAAAAAGTACATAAAAGCAAAATTATCTGTCGGTCACAGTATTGAGTGAAACATTTGAGGGAGTTTTCTCGAATTTACAAAGTTTAGGGTGTTTTGTGCAAAACACCCCAAAGTTCAGGGTTTTCTTTTACTGAAATTTACCCTTTTTGGTTTGCAGGAGGTTGGGTGCACTAATTATGCGAAGTATATAAAGGTAAGAAAATCGCGCATCACACAATCACAAGGTAAACAATAAAATGGACTTGCCTGCATTAATCTCATTCATTGCCCGCTTAACGTGATCATCCGGCTCAATATCCACAATAAGTGTTTGGACAATCACATATCCATATGTTGACATGGCCTACTCATGGGACAGGCAGACAGAGTAAAGGTCATTCCAACAAGAAAAATATAAATTTAAAAAATATATATAATATTATGAACAAACAATATGATTACCTTTTCAAGTTCTTGCTCGACAGCTTTTGCAATATCATTCTTCTGCTCAAAGACATCATCTAAGTTCAGCTTTGGAACACTAGCCCTGATAACTGTTTATTGGCAACAAAAGTTTGCATATCAGCAGTCATTTACCTCATGCAAACCTACTTGGATGCACAGCGAGATTAAAACCACTGTTTTTGACCTTTAAAACATTATAACTGCACTATGGTTTCAGCCAGTAATCAACAAATACAGACTGCAAGGAAATACAGACTACAGGGAGATTGAACTCGCACTTACAGCTGAGAGAAGTGTGTTGGAGATGGAAATTAAGCTTTTGGATCACTATAAAGTTTAATCCCTATAGCTTCGACCAATAAAGAACAGTATTACATGCATTTAAAAGTTGACCACCATAAAACCCCACATACATTTGAGCTGCAGTTTGCGTGGATGTTTTGATTCCACATAGACAATAAAATAGAAGGGCAGGAAGACTAGTCCCAAGTGTGTGGCCTTGGTCATCTAATCTTAAGTACTTTCAGCCTGATTGCTGCTAATTCCAAGCTGCTGCAACTGGTTTTAAGTAGTTCCTTGACCTTGGTGCTGTAAAATCAAGATGGCTGGAAATGCTCAAGGGTACTACCTCATTGTTCTGAATTATAACTAGTTTTCGGAGTCAATAACATCCACCAATGTGCACGTGCAGGAGAACGATCTCATACTGTCTTCAGGTGGGAGTTATATCCACAGATATAGTTAAAGGAAAAATTCATACATCCTAGACTACTCTTTTGCTCTATGACGTTAAGGTTTCAAGAGGGTTCACCACTTTGTTCAAAGGTTTATTTTCACAAGTGGAAGCTTTAACAACATCATGAGAACCGATAATCTAGAGTAGTAAGATCAAGTCAACAACAAATCATAAATTCTGTCTAATCTCTCTGGAGAGCACATTTCATAGCTAGTCATCCTATTTTGATGAGGAAAAGACTCGGAGACAATGATGATGATGATGATGATGATGAATTGTCAAGTTTCTTGTTACCAATTAGTCTCCTTCAATATCGTGGTTATCAGTGTTGTGTATGATTGTTTTGGTCAAAACAATAGTGAGCAGAGAAGCAATTAGAACAGTTTTGGAGGTTGGATATTGATAACTTTGGTTCCATAATAAGGATAAGGAATGGTTAACTAAATTCTTCAGGGACTTTTACATCAGGTTGAACTGCCAACTATTTTTACAAATAGAAGGATGAGAAAATGGAAGACATGATTTTCGCTGGAAGCACATCTAGATATGACGATTTTAAAGCTCACATTTACGAGATAGTTTCATTTATTCTAGTATTAAGAGATACAATACATTTCCTTCTGATTGGAATATGATATAATTTAAATAGAGTCTCCAGAGAAATATCTTACAACATCATGTACAACATGATACTGAGAGCATACTTATCAAAATTGATGAGCAATAAAGTTGCTAAATAGTATATAACCAGTTTTGCTTCAGAGTAGTCTACTATACTGAAGGCAATACAATAAAATCATACCATCAAAAACGTATGACTGAATTTGCTCCTTTGTGTTACTAAGCTTGTAAAAAGCATCAGACGCCTTGTCAGCAAGGGCTCGATATTGGATAGAAGCAACAACAGTCACAAAGACATTATCCTGACCCATCAACAGAAGTAACATGAGATGCATCACCTTTAATTAAGCACATTCTACTTTTATATCACCAGTTTATTTTCCGGTTCTTCTTCTTCTCTCCCTCTTTCTTGGCTACTTCCTTCTCTTCTTCATTGTTAACAAATCAAATCACAGAAATGACAACACAAGCATGACAACATAACTCAAGAACTTGTTCTGTGAAAATTCTATTCAGTTTGAAGTCATGCAGAATTCAAGTTTCAAGAAAATCAATACAAACTTATATTTTGTCAGTAATAGATGCCAGCTATCAGTCTGGCACAAATGGCAGAATTTTTTCATATAGCCTTTACTGCAATCAATAAAAAATAAAAGTCCGCAAGGGTAAACTCTCACCAATCAGATGCAACTTGATGTATCACTACATTAGTCTTTCAACTTTAAGTGGCATAATAACAAACAAATGCATAACAAAATCATAAATGATGAAGATGAAGCAGCCAACCTTAGACTTTGTTTCACAACGAACATCAAGCTGTTGAACACGTAGTGACAGATATCCAGCTACCTGTTGGCCAAAAATCCATGGCAAGCAGTGGAATCCAGGCTCAAGAACATCGTCAAACTTTCCAAAACTTTCTTTGATTGCTACTGTTGACTGATCTACTTGTAAACAACACAAAGCCTGCCCCATTTGTACCTATATTGAACGTTCAGTTGGTTAAACATAGTGAAAGAAGAACCCATATGTGAATCATGCAGATTAACAAACCAATCAATTGTAATTACAAGACAACAGCTCAATTTGTACTCTACATTGATGCAATTCTTTAATGAGATTTCACAGAGATAATCACCCACCTTAATTCCTTTATAGTCTACGATTCACATTCGATAAAAAAACACAATTATGATTCAAGATTACTGGACTGTGGACTTCCAACATTATCTGAGTGCTAAAAATGCATAAATAGGATTATAAATTGTGTTAATTACGCCAGGAATCCTCTGTCATGAGGGTCAATGGCCCATCAATGAGCAACATGTATCAAATTTCTATTAGCAACTAAGACTTCCAATATGGAAGCAGTCATGGTTAACGGTTTCAGATTATAAAATGATTTAAATATGGCATTACAAAAAGAGAAATAAAAAAGAGTTATGAAGTTAACAATATGTATTCTAACAGTAATAAAAGCGCAAATGACCTCTACACTTCCATCTTAGCACGACGTTAAGTATAGCAACCCAGTAAACTACCGATGATGAAAACCGATAACACATCAAAGTGAACATTCAGGACCAGCAAAGTATAAGAATTATTATAAAGTCAAACATGGAAAAAAAACATGGCCTAAAAATTGCTAATAAAGATTTTCAATCTGACAGAAACACAAAATATAATAGCAGATATTGCTTACTATCAACCAGTGAATTGGAGTTTGTTCCACAAACTAGGAATATGCATAAATAAACAGCACTTCAATTAAACTTTTTAAGCTCAATAAAAACTGGTGAACCCCATTGCATGATTGAAGCATCATTTCAATAATCAAATATTTCTGAAGGTAGAAGTATAAAGGAAAATTTTCATGACGCCGAAATTACTAAAGGGCATAAGAACAAAAGGGCGTGTCTACGACATAACTATTTAAACGCAAATTCTATTCCGCAAGAAAAAAAATCAAAATATAATTGGTTTTTCCTACAAGCAACAAAACCAACAAAGGCCAACCGATGTCGCTAACTTCCTTAAAACAGATTCAATTTGATCGATACAACAATTTGTCAGTCACCAACAAAAATATCACTAGCAACAAATCACCAGATACAAGAAGAATAGGCTCAAAAGTTGCAATATGCAGGGAGGGAAATCAAAGTTTACTGAAAATTTAGAGCTCCCAAGTTTCTTTATTGCTTGAGTATATAAGGGGTAGATGGCAAATCGTGAACAGATAAGGATAAGATTTAAAAGTATAGAAATTTACAAAAATTCTACAAAATGCTAGCAAGTCAAGCACGTCTTCTACCAAAACCCAGTTCACACCTCCATCACATGTTTATAAAATATGATCTCTGTACCAAGAAAACCCTAGGTTTCTTCGATAAAGACCAAAACTAGTAAAATTCCCCCCAAAGTTTTTGTCTTTTTGGTGGGGTTAACATCAAGGACGAAATATCTGCTTGAATGAACTCCGAAAACCTAGAATTGAGACGCAATTGGATTGACTTTAAAGGAGAGAAATTTTTTAGATAATCACGAAAATTAACCATTTTAAAAAAAAAAATAAAAATTGGGAAGAAGAGAGGATTTTTATTACCTGATCTCGAGGTGGAAATTAGGGTTTTTTCCACTAATTAAAGAGAATCAAAGAAGTGGAGAAAAAAATGAAGATTCGGGTAAAGAAAAAAGATAAAATATGCAATCTAGGCTGTGTAATCTACTAATCTTCACTTTTATTGATCTGCTACAGATCCTCGGAAAATGTTCCCAAAGTGCTCTTTTAGATATTGGCCCCTGACATTACTCTTATTTGCAATCGTCACTCAAACATTTCAACTTCTACAAATAGTTTTGCATTCAAGTCACGGGAAAAATTCAAAAGTGAATTTAACACTCTAGAGCACAAGCATTCATTTAACTATGGGAGGAAATATCAAAAGCAAACTATGATAGAGCTAAAGTTTTTAATAAAAAATTAAATACAATCTCCGAAGGAATTTTAATGGTTAAATTGCACTAGAGCTCCTAGAACTTTTGCCATTTTGTAGTAAACCCACAATTTTTTTCAAAATCGCACCAAACCCCAATAATTTTCAAAATGCTTTTCATGTGTTTTTTGCTCTAAGTTATTGGGGTTATCTGCAAAATGCAGAAATTTATTGGGAGTTTTCTGCAAATGTAAAAGTTATTTGGGGGTTTATTGTGATTTTGAAAGTTATTGCAAAATGTTAAGCGCTCTTGGGAGTTTAATGTAATTTACACGAATTTGAGTATATGCGTGTAGGCCCCTTTGTTCTTTATTATTCAAGTCACATTTTATATTAGACGTTAACCGAAACAAAAATACCAGACTGTCCATCGAATCCAAGGAACGCGGGCTCCACATCATGCGCAAGAACCTTTAATTCCAAGGAAGCATCACATGCATTAAAAACTCTTGCGTGCTCAACAAGCACCGCATAAAAATTGTAGTATAATAAATATTATTTAATGTTATAATTTTTTATGTAGTTTGTGTTATATAACTTATTTTTATTTGTGTAATGTATATCAATCACAGTGGTACTCATTGAGCACCTAAAAATTTTTTCCATACGCACTATATGGTACAAACAACATGAAAAAAGAGAAAATTGTGCTATTAAATAATATTTATTGTGCTACAAGTTTTATTTCTATTAGTATGATATATGTCACATTAGTGCTCATTGAGCACCTAAAAAATTTTTCCATACGCAGTGGGGAGTGGGATTTTAGTTTATTTTATTTTATTTAAGAGGCACGTAGAAACTTACATGGATTGGAAAGAAAAGTCTAACTGCGTTAAAAAAAAAAAAAAAAAAAAAGAGTCTAACTGCGTTTGTTAAAATCTCTCATCAAAGAAGTGCATATTTTAAAATACGAATAATGGCGATACTTAAATAAAGACTA
>JBAKGM010000139.1:36265185-36284326 GCA_037177215.1 Asparagus racemosus
TCCACCCTCAAGATTAAGCTTGGTCTTAATCTCAGGGTCCGTGCGTGACTTCGCTTGGTCAATTTCACCCACTCTGGTGATTATCTCCTTCGTGGGCTATTCCCCGTCGGCGATTATATTTCCTTCGTGAATATAATCAGGACCTTCTCTCAGGTGATATCGCTTCCGTGGCATGTGAGCGTGTCTCTGCGCCCAACACATTGATATTAGAGCAGATGATAAGAAATGTTCTACTTAGACAATCTCCAATTATCAACTAATTTTAGAGGATCTAAGTCCTCATCGAAGATACAATTTTCATATTATAATTTGTACATTTTCTCCTACATTCAAGTCTTTATATTACAATGCATTATCTACAAATTGCTCATGTAAGCGGCGTAGGAGCTTTGCGGTCGAAATCTTGCCCCAGTCTCCAAATGTTCTTTCAATGAGCAAGCTACAACAGTAGCAATATTCCTTTCTCAAAATCAGACCTCTCAAAATAGCATCTTGCTCCCAAGCAGCCCAAATATGCTTGTTTATGAGAATTTGTGTACCTCTTACATAAGGGGCTCCTTGGTTGTTCTCCCGTAATCAAATTCTAGAAAAAGAAAGCTGAAAATAGGTTTCCAATGCATTTTCTACAAATTTGTTAAGAAATAGTTTTCAGAACTTGGGTGAATTTATGTACTGTTGGATCACTCATTAACTAAAAAACATATCTATTAAAACATCAAACATCAGAAAGTGGTTTCATCAATTTGTTTCCATCCTTTTCCTATTCAACCAACCACACCCGCTAGGATGCAAGTGGACAGTTTTGAGTGTTCATGGAGAAAAGTAAGGACAAGGCATATATTTTTGCCCTCCAAGCCTCTTGCACATGTGAGAGGATTCGTAGTCAACCACATTCTCCACATCTATCCAAATCAACCTTAATAATTTTCTTGTACTAAAATTATTAACTTTAAGGGTGTTGTTGGAAACCATTTAAAACTGGATCAAGACTAAACCTGGTCTAATTTTGGGTATTTTGCTGTTTGGCAAAAAATAAAACTGTGCCAAAATTTATGCAGTTTTTGTAAGTTAAATTTTGTCCACTTAACTAGTTTTATTTTTGGACCACTCCTATCACATCCCTACTAATAGTCCCATACAGGTTAATGAGGATATATTGATGAGTTTAAATAGTAATCCTAGGGAACTAAGTGCAATAATGGTTGACCATTTTCTAACAATTGAATAGTTGAACAACTTCTCAGTTAAGCATGCTAATAGGGCATAAAACACGTATGCAAAGTCGCAAGAGAATAACTATCAAGTTATAGTATAGGAAAAATGTGAATCCACAAGGAAAGTTCGTGTGTTTGAAAATTCCTAAAATTTGGTCCTAGAAAAGTGTGGACAAAATAGAGTGAAAGTGAAAGTGAAAGTGTGGAGATGTAGAGAGAGATTTGTCACAAAAGTAAAAAGTAAAAATAAGAGGGGAGAATAAGAAAAGGAAAACTAGAAAGAAAATAAAAAAGGAGAGAAGAAAGGAGAAAGAAGGAGGAAAAACAGAAAAATCAACAAAACAAAATCAAGAGATGGAGGGAAAAATCAATTCAAGAAAGACTGAGGTAAAAACAAGTGGAGAGACTTAGGAATATAGAATCAAATTAAATAGTTAATTTTAATTAGGATTTTTGAATTACTCTCTTTTTAACATATTTTACTTTATATTTACTAAGCATAGACTATCAAACCATTTAAATAAAACATAACCTTTCAAATTATCATCCAAGCAAAACCACCATTCATGAAAAGAAAAAGCAATTAGATAGTAATTCTAGAATTTATAAGCATAACCTATCAAACCACTCAATATGAGTATAGATCATCAAATTCTTCTTCTATCAATTAGTTCTCTAGTTTATTATCCTAAGCATTATCATTTTAAGCATAAAGAGAGCAATCCATAAATCATAAAAGAAATTAAACTAGTTTTATACAATTCTAGATTTCTTAAAGAATTAGTTACACATATTATGAACAAAAAGAAAATGAAGCATAAAAGGAAAACAAGAAATGGAAACTAACTACAAAGCAAGAAAAAGAATAAGAAAATAAAAGCGTTAAAAGAGCAATAAAATAAATCTACACTACAAAGTACGAAATAAATCTACACTACAAGTATAAAATAAATCTAATCACCAAACATAAAATAAAAAAATTAGTAATAAAATATTCAATTCTAAAATAAGAAAATAAAAAGTTACATTGTAAGGAGTTAGCCCTTTGGGAGCAAATCTTCATCTTTATCAACAAAGAAGAAGAAAGAAAATTTAAAGGAGAAAAAATATTTTTATTTATTGCAAACTAAAAGTTTATCAATTGGAAGGCCTATTAAAGGTCCTCCTCTACAAAAAGAAGTTTATAAAATTTTTTACTCTCCAAACTACTCACTCGCTATCATTACTTATAGCCTACTGCAATTAACCAAAGTCATTGAATTTTCCTTGATCTCAAAGGAATAAATCTCAGCTATTAACTGATTCGGTTAGGAACTTATCGATTAGCCAATAGATTGGCTAATCAATTAGTTGGCTATCGATTAGACAATCTATTGGCTAATTGATTAGAATCTCTCAGATCTGCCACTCTAGATAGTTCTGTCTTGGGGAGATAGGTGATTTTCATATATCATATATTAGATTTGACTTTTCAGATTAGGAGATAATACCATTTCTTTGCTGTTGACTATTCTAAATATAAATTTGACTTGATTTCTTTTCATATTGGATCATTATTTCTTGGGCTTCTTCTGAGCTTCAATTAGAGATTTAGAAAGAGGTATATTGGGTTTCTTTGAGCTCTTATTTGATAAATTATTTATTACCTATAAATTCATAAAATAAACATTATTAGCAAGCATATTTAATCAATAAAATAGATAATGAGGGTATAAAAGTGTAATAAAATGTTATGATCAAATAACCCCACGCCTAAGCTTTTGCTAATCCTTTAGTAAAGAAAGGAAATGAAAAAGAAAGAAATAAAATTCTAATTCACTTTCATAGAAATCACGGTTATATTTAGCATATACAACAAGTCTTTATTCCCCTAGATTACCCTAATGGACTAGTTGTAGTCTCGTGAGGATTTGCAGTGAATATACCAATAAAATTCGGTCAACTTGTCAATTTGAAAAAGTCAATAAATAATTAATTCACTTGATAGCTTCATATTTAAGAAAATATTTTTATGCATAACTTTAAAGTAAATTGCTAAGAAAATTCTTTTATTATAGTTACACAAAACTAAGTCTAACTTAAAAATTTTAATTAAAAGTTTTGAAAAGAACATGCTAAGTCTTTGTTTCAAAAAATATTTCAAGCCTCTTGGTCACTTTAATTTTCAAGAACATATATATAAATATAACAATATATCAAAAAATTTCTTTTTAATTATATATGTATGTCTTTTTATTCCTTGATGATTTTGTTTTACTTCATCGGGCTTTTTATGTGACAATGTAGTGAGTGTTGGGCCAATGTATCCCACTCTAATTGGGATTAGATTATTAAGTATAGAAATACTTCTTAGGCTTAATCACTCGGTCAACTCAGGCTTAGTAAGATAGAATCACCTTGCAATTCAAGAAAGTTTTTATTGGAACCCATTTTTCACACTCTTCTTTAACATAAAAGTTTTTGTAAAATTTTAAACATGTGTGTGTGTGTGTGTGTGTGTGTGTGTGTGTCTTGAAAAATATATTTATTTCAAGAGGTCTTAGGAAAATATTTTCTACTCTAAATTAAGCATGCAAAAATTTCATTACTTTAATTACAAGTCTAAGTTAAGACGAAAGTGAAGTATACTACTTTGAAAATTATTTCTTAAGAAAATTATTTAGAGTTATCATGAAAGGTTAACTTGAGTATGAAACTAAGAACTAGAAAATTTAAAAGATTATTAAGTAGATCAATTATTAATTAATTTTATCAAGTTGTCAAGTGATAAATATTTTTTTAAGAAAACGAAAAGAGAAGAAAATAAGAGGTAAAGAGAAAAGAAAAAAAAGAAATGATAAAATAAAGAGAATATTATTAGTCCCCACACACATATTTAAATTTTGTATTGTCGTTAATGCAAATTGTATGATGCGCAAAGTAAAGCAGATATGAAATAATGCACTTACATTTGTTAGATCGACCTTGAACAGTGATAAAATGATAGAAATCTACAATTACCTTTAGTATGAGGAGAATATGGTCAAAAATTTTCTTTTTCTCTTTTTATCTTTTTTTCTTTTTTTTTCATTACATTTTTTCATTTTTTATTTTTTCCTTTTTTTTATCTTTTTTCAAAAGAATAAGAAACTCTCAAAGGAGAGAAGTATAAAGTATTATTATTATTATTATTATTATTATGAGAAGATGAGTAAAGATATAGAATAAAAGTTTTAACATGAAAAGTTTAAGTCCTACATTAAATCCTATCTTATTGCTAAAAATTCTACCCTAGATTTCAAAAAAGTGTAAAGTGATGAACTCTATTATATGCTTGAATTCTGTACTCTCCATGGTTTTTAGTAAATTTTGAAGCATTTTATGATAGGTTGGCAATGAGTAATTAGCCAAACAAAAATCAATGTGTATGTCATTGACACGTATTTCCATCAATAGAGTGTTGGGCTCATAATTAGAGCAAAGATCAGAATATTGCTCTAATTCCTCGAAGAACTCAATCTCAGCACTGCAAATCTCCTCTAAACTAGGGTTCATGATTGAGTCATAATGAGCTGGTTGTTCCATTTGTCCTAGGAACCTAAGTTCTTCATTAAAAACTCTGATTTCTTCATTAGTGATCTCCTCAAAACTCAGGTCAATAAAGCTAAGATCTTACTCATACTTCCCTTTTTACTATTTCATTTGATATTCCCTTTATGTAGTTTATTTCTAGGGTTTGATCTGATAAATCAGTCAGCTAGTTTTCTAGATTGAAAATGTTGAGATCAGCAACCATGTTCCCAAAAGACAACTTCATTTGACTCGTTCTATAATTGATCAAAGCATTTGAGGTTACTAAGAATGGTCTAGCAAAGATAACTGGGATTTGAACTTTAAGATTAGAAATAAGCTGTAATGTTAAGACTATGAAATCAATGGGAAAAATAAACTCCCCAACCTTAATGAGAACATCCTCTATCTCTCCCTTGAATATTTTCTCGGATCTATCAACTAATTGGAGGATGCATCAGGTTGGTTTCAATTCACCTAACGCTAGCTATTGATAAAATGAATAGAGAAGAAGATTCATGCTAGCTCAAAGTCTAGAAGTGCCTTATCAATGAAGGTAGTTCCTATGACACATGAGATAATAGGACAACTAGGATCCTTATGTTTTAAAGGCATAAGCTTTGAGAGCATGTCACTGACATTGGCAGCTACAAAAACTTTCTTAGCAACATTAGTGATTCTTTTCTTAGTACACAAATTCTTCAAAAAATTTGCATATATGGGATTTATTGGATGGCATCTAAGAAAGGAATATTTACCTTGGCATGCTTGAATATTTTAAGGATTTTCTTTACTTGTGGAGAGTTTTTCCTAGGCTAGAGTCTATCTAGAAAGGGAGCAATGTGCTTAAACCGATCGAGATTGAGCTAAGTTTCAGATTCAGATTCTTGGTCATCAAAAGGGGGTGATTTTTTAACAGAGTTATCAGAAGGAGAGAGAGTTTGTTCAAGTTCAATATTTTAAATAGGAGAAGAGAAAGAAGGAGTTTGACTCAGTGGCATTCTAATTTAATTATATGTCTATTTTCCTGATCGTAATGTGTAAACTACATGCACTTGAGCTTGATAGTTTGAACTTCACCCCTATGCCCTTAGGGTTTGCAACATGTTGACTGGGGCACTAGCTAGTTGACCAAGTTAAGTTTCTAACCTGGCTATGGTTTGAGTGTTAGAATTGAGCATTAGACTGGTTGTCTGCATGAAAGAATTCATAGTGTTAGAAGACTAAGACAACATATTAGTGGTCTGGATAGAAGCTTTTATCATGGCCTCGAACCCATTTTCTAATACACCAAAACATTTCTCATGATCAGAACTTGGCAAAAGAGGATTTATAGGTTAATTTTAAAGTGACTGATTTTGTATGCAGGATTAGATTGTGGAACTGATTCTGGTATGCATGATTAGGTTGTGGTAAATTATTCGATGTGTTGAATGAAACTGTGTTTCCTCTAAGAAATTATGAGATTGAAATGGGAGTGAAATTTTAATTTTTTGAGGAATTTCAATGATTTCATGTAAAATTTGAATGTTTCTCTAACCCAGGTTATAAGCTGGAGCAAATGGATCATTTACAGGACGCTGGAATGCAGCATTCACCTGACCTAGTGGTTAATTATTTCTTAAGAGAGGACATTCCTTTGAAACCTAGGCTTGAGATAGACAGTTACAGTATCCTGGGACATAAACTTGATTGATTTAAGCTGGGGCTCGTTCTTTGATTTCTAGGACCTCTGACCTACACAGGATTGTAGTTATCTTTGCTTTGGAGGCTATGTTTGACTCTAGAGAAAGACCACTGATTTGGAGGGGGGAATTGATGAAACTTTTTCATCACAATATTCCTACTGCATAGTTTTTTAGATAAATTCCCTAAAAATTCCTAAGCTTCATCAGCATTTTTCTTCATAAAATCCCATTGACACATAGATTCTAAGAATGTCTTTGAAGAATAATCTAATCATTCATAGATAATTTGACATAATCACCACTTTTCTAGATCATAGTGAGGACATTGGATAAGAAGATTCTATAACCTATCAAAGTACTTCTAGATAGACTCTCTTAGGACTATCCTGAAATTTTAAATAATGTTCCTAGGCTTTACCATTTTATCAATTAGAAATTTTTTAGAAAATCCATAACAAATTCATTCCAGGTTGAGATAGAATTTGTGAGCAAGCTATGTAACTTTTTTTTATTTTGTTCTGAAGAGCAAAGGAGATAAATCTGAGCATAATCACATCCTAGGATAACTCTCTAATCTTAATCATGAGACACACTTCTTCAAATTCAGATATAAAAATATAGGCATCTTCGAATTCATTTCCTAAAAACTTTCGAAGCATGTTAATGAAGTGAGTTCTAAGCTCAAAATTAGCTCCATTAACATCAGGAAGTCTAACACAAGAAGGGATTGCATTCCTAGTTGGACAACACATGTCTTGAAGAATGGGTGCATTTGGATTTGCCATTTGTTTTAGTTTTAGAAACTAGTTCAACACAGATTAAATTGTTGCTATTATCCCTCATCCAAACTCGCATACACTAAAGGAAATTCGTTTTGAAATTTTTTTATCTCTAAAAAGAAAATTAGAAAAAAGATCCCAGAAAAACAAAAGTAAAAAATTTTATGTATGTGTGTGTGTGTGTATTCTTTTAAGGAAAAACTAAAAAAGATTAGTGAAAGAAAAGAAAAGGATAAAAGGAAAAACCTTACTAAATAAATCAAGAGCAACCAATTGAAAAATGACCCTTAATTTTAGGGTTAAGCCTACACTCAACTAGATCGGCTCCTAACTAAAAACTCCTTGAGTGAAAAGATGGAAGTTCACTTGGTTAGTTAGCCAGGTAAAGATAATACCAGAGGTAGGCTAAGGACCAATTAAGTTTCACTTTCCTTGCGGAGCACTTTATGCAACCCTTAAATCTTGTCTTAGACACCAACGAATTCATGTAAGTTAAACCGGTTCACTTAAGATTTCTTGTACCTTAATGAGCTCAAGTCCGTAGAGACCAACATCTAGTAAGTTTTAAAGGCTTCAGTTTGTGTAGTGAGAAGTTAGTGATTTATGGGCTAAGGAAAGGGTGGCGTTATTGTAATTAAGAGGGTTTTTACCCTTAAGAGTATTGTCAAATAAGTGCTCAAATAAAAATACTCAAATCACTTTGGTGAAATCCTATTAACTATATACAATACAAACCTAAGAATTAAAAGCAAGTACAAGAGGATACAAAAAGAAAATATATTATTTTAATTGTGGTCCACAATTAAACAAATCTGAGAAAGAGATCTCTTGTTTGAATTTATTATTTTGTTAGTAGTTGTTCAAGTAAAGAGTGAATTTTATTAGGCTCGACAAGAGAAATTATTTTATTTTTTTATTAGTTCCTAATTGTCTCTAATGTGAGAAGCTTAACTAGAGAGTGAAATTGAAAATACTAAAAAGATGTCTCACTTTTTCAAACAAATCTTTAATATTTAATCTTCGATCTTCGTCTTCCAGTTTAGTACTTCACAAGGGAACACACAAATTAAAGAACTAAAAATAGAGAGATTCTAACTACAAGCACCTTTCCTAAAAACGGTGCCAAAACTTAATACTGCTTAAGACATGTATGCAAGGTTGCAAGAGAATAACTTATAGTATAGGAAAGATAGCGAATCCACAAGGAATGTGTGTGTTTAAAAATTCCTAAAACTTAGTTCTAAAAAAGTATGGACAAAAAGGAGTGAAAGCAAAAGTATAGAAAGGTAGAGAGAGCGTTGTCACAAAAATAAAAAGTAAAAATAAGAGGGGAGAATAACAAAAGGAAGAAACAAATAAAGAAACAACAATAAGGAAACTAGAAAGAAAATAAAAAAAAGAAAAGGGAATGAAGGAGGAAGAAGAGAAAAATAAAAAAAATCAAGAGATGGAGAGAAAAATTAATACAATAAAAGATTGAGGTAGAAGTAAGTAGAGAAGCTAGAAACTAGAATTGAATCCACTAATTAATTTCAATTAAGATGCATGAACTATTCTCTTTTTAACATATTTTTACTTTAAATTTACTATGCATAGATTATCAAACCACTTAAGAAAAGCATAATCTATTAAGTTATCATTCAAGTAAAATCACTATTCATGAAAAGAACAAGAAACTAGATAGTAATTCTAGAATTCATAAGCATAACCTATTAAACCACTCAAGATAAACATAGATTATCAAATTCTTCTCCTACCAATTAGTTCTTTAGTTGATTATCTTAAGCGTGATTATTTTAAATATAAAGAGAGCAATCCATAAACTATAAAAGAAATTAAACTAGTTTCATACACTTCTAGATCTCCTAAAGAATTAGTTACACATATTATGAACAAAAGGAAAATAAAGCATAAAAGGGGGGAAAAAAAAGAAAACTAACTACAAAGCAAGAAAAAGAATTAGAAAATAAAAGCAATAAAAGTGTAAGAAAATATATCTATGCTATAAAGCATGAAATAGTGTAAGAAAATATATCTATGCTATAAAGCATGAAATAAATACGCACTACAAGCATAAAATAAATCCAATCTACCAAAAATAAAATAAAAATAAGAAAATAAATTCCTAAAATAAGCAATTAAAAAAAAGAAAATAAAACTTTACATTGCAAGGGGTTAGCCCGTTGTGAGCAAATCTTCATCTTCCTCAACAAAGAAGAAGAAAGAAAATTTTAAGGGAGAAAAAATATTTTTATTTATTTGCAAACTAAAAGTTTACAAATTGAAAGGCCTAATTAAAGGCCCTCCTCTCTAAAAAAAAGTTTACAAAATTTTTTACTCTCTAAACCCGTCACTCTCTACCCCTATTTATAGCCTATAGCAATCAACAAGAGCTATTGGATATACCTTGAGCTCTAAGAAATAAATCTCAGCCATTAATTGATTCTGTTAGGAACTAATCAGTTGGCCAATCGGTTGACTATCGATTAGAATCTCTGAGATCTACCACTCTAGATAGCTCCATCTCGTCAAGATAGGTGATTTTGAAGTATAATATGTTAGGTTTCACTTTTCAGATTGGGAGATAATTTCGTTTCTTTACGGTTAACTATCTTGAATATGAATTTGCCTTGATTTCTTTTTATATTGGATCCTTATTTTTTTGGCTTCTTCTAGATTCAATTAGAGATTCAAGAATATGCATATTAGGTTTCTTTGAGCTATTATTTCATAAATCCTTTATTACCTATAAATTTATAAAATAAAAGTTATTAGCAAGTATATTTATTTAATAAAATAGATAATGAGGGTAAAAAAGTGCAATATAATATGATGATCACATGCTTATGCGAGAGTAGTACCAAGATGGATGACCTCTTGAAAAGTAGAGTGTTGCACTCAGTGGGTCCCGTGGCTTACATCGGCCCAAGCTTTTAAGCTTAGAGCGTGATAACTCTCTCTTAATCCACACGAGAACTAATTTAGAAAAGAAATAGGGTGGGTTGATATTTGACAATGCGTTAGGTACTTGTTTATTACTAGGTTGGATGCACGTGCATTGCACGTGGTTAAATATCTTAATTTTTTCTTGTTTATTTCTTTATTATAACTTAGTTGCGAAATAGGTTACTACCATCATAAAATATATTGAAATGTTTTATATGTCTCTATGGATAAACCTTGTTGGTTTTAATCTTTTATCTTCTAAAGAAATAGTAAGGTTTAGAAGCTTAAAATGTGTCATTTTAAGAAATTAGTCATCCATCTAATTATCTTGTATATTTGACACCAATAAGAATATTATTTAAATAAAAATAAATTTGTTATGATTGCTTGATAATTTGTTCGTCAGTTGTAAAATTGATATTCCTTCTACACTAGCGACATATTGCATGAATCTATTTTCTTTTAAAATTTCCATTGTAGAAATTTCAAGTTACGCTAACAAAATAATGAACATTCTTTTAAAAGAATGACCTAAACATTTACAAACACATAAAAGATTAATAATGAAAATAGACTTTTTATAAGATGTTAATGAATAAGACGATCAAGAAGCATCCCATATGATAATAACTAATAAACAAATAAGTATACATAAATATGATTAATATATTTATCTAGTGATAGCTATAACTGAAATGAACTCTCATTGCATCTATGAATCTCCTCATTTTAGTTCTTGTATACTTTGTATAAAAGCACAATAAAGAGGATAGGTAAAATCATAATATAGAGGATAGGTATCTGAATAATCAATAATATTAATCATATTGATTGTGTTTTTTGCCAAAAAATTCACTTTGAATCCTATACTTCAGTTTTAAAATAAACATGAATAGCTATATACATTTGAGGACAAAACAAGTAACTAAGTGCTCAAACAAACCAGGTAAAATAAGTAATTGAGCATAAATAATCATGGATAAAAATATTAATTGGATGTCTGAAGTAAAATAAAAGCTCCACTTTAAACATAGAAGATGAAAAAAATAGCTAACAAATTATTGAACTCTCTCTGATTGCACACCAATTAATAACTCACTGTGCACAATGCAAATATTACATATACACTTCCAAACCCATTAGTCAAAGAAAGACCATGTCCCATAAATGAACTTAGAAGATTGATTATTTGTTAAATGACACTTAAATGCCATAAAGTTTCCCGTTTTGGCACTTAAATTTCATAACTCATTTCTCATGGCACTTAAATATCAAATTGCCGACCATTGACATCATGCTAATATTGTTAGTCTTTTTTTTATTACAAAAGAACAAAAATACCACTTCCCTAATTGATTCTTAATCTTAAGTTATTCTTCTTTCTCCCTCAAATGAGCATATAATTCTCCAAATCTTTTTTCTATCCCTAATAATGTGTTCATTCTCAAGTAAATTCACCTCTTTCTCCTTCAATTTCATCTTCTTTTTTCTCTCAATTTTTCTTCCATTATTCTCAATTTTTATGTACATCATCATTGTCAACCCTTTCCTTAGTCGTATTTTTCACATTATAACTTCCTAACACTATTGGAGCTTGGAGAGGAAAGAGCTTGTGTTTTCATTCAAAAAATTTGGGCATTAGGTTTCAAATTGACGGATAAATGTCATTTTAGCCATCAATGAGGTTAAAGATGAACTAAATTTATCATGTCATAGTCACATGAGTATATTCCATACGAATATTCTATGGAATATAACATGTGAATAACGGAAGGATACAACATGCAAAATTTGTGAAATTTATGGTATTTAAGTGCTATAAAAAATAACTTGTGGTATTTAAACGTCAAAATAAGGGAATTTGTGGTGATAATTGTGGACAAAATCAATTATTTTCTTTAGATTCTAAAATGAATAAAAAAAGTTTACTTAACTTACCACAACCTCCTTGTTAACCTATGAGGTAAAGTAGAGAGCCTAATCCTTCTCTTTAATCCCTTCTCCAAATTTCTCATGAAATTCACATTTTCCTGAGAAAACATTTCAATCTTTCATCAACGATCCTATACTCCAGCTCCCAACACCTCTAACTTAACTGGAAGCAGTGCTCTTGAGAGCTATGCTTTGAGAAATTAAGAAAAGTAGATCAAACTTAGATGACAAAAGAATCGAAGATGAAAATTTTGAGAGAACAATTTGGTCAGTTTACAAGGTCAAGTTACTGTCTGATGCATTTTTTCCAATGGGTTAATGGGTTTGCTAATTCTAATCAGATCCACAAAAAAATATTAGATGGTTAGTATTAAAATATCTGTTTGTTTACAATTTTGAACATATTTCAATATACATTTCTATATTTATACCTGACTTACAACAACTTTTTATGTTTCCCCAACTTTTTCTTTTTAACATTAGAAGAAATCTATGTGATCAAATATAAGCTTGACAAATACCTTCCGTAACTCTCAGCCGTAAGCATTTAACTTTTCCAATTAAGAGAATCTCATTTAGAAGCTTTACCCATTGATTTATTTGTCGTTAGCATTTAAACAAAAAAGCAGAAATTAAAATTATTGATATCAGAAATAAAAGTCTAATAGGACCTATCAAGAATAAAAGAATATACAAATTGATATATCAAGTGGGCAGTTCAAAAAAAATCAATTTAATAAAAAGTATATAACAGTCGAGTATAGGGATTTATACCTCATTTGAAGAAAAGAAGACCTTGGGGAGGTTTTATGGGATTGGAGAGGTTGTAGTTTGAAAGAGAAAGAGGAGAAGAAAATTGCAAAATGGAGATTGTATTGGGTTGTGAGAAAAAGGGAAACAATTTTAATTTTTATTGATCTTTAACTTTTAGAATTTTCTCACGTTACATAGAGAGAGAAGTAGAATTGGGAATTAAGTTACTCAAGTTGTGAGAGAAAGCATTATATCATATTTTTATGAGAGAGAGAGAGAGAGAGAGAGAGAGAGAGAGATCCGCAATTTTTTCAAGCCTTTATTCAATTATTTAAATTTGATTAGGATTATTAGAAGAAATATGAAAATGCTTCAAGGATAAAGTTTTACCTAAATTCCCACTTATAAAGGGAGTATGATAAGTAAATTTAATTAGAATTATTAGAAGAAATATGAAAAAGTTTTACCCCAATTCTCACTTTTAAAAGAAGTATAATAAGTAAATTTAATTAGAATTATTAGAAGAAATACGAAAAAGTTCTACCCAAATTCTCACTTTTAAACGGAGTATGATAAGTAAATTTAATTAGAATTATTAGAAGAAATATGAAAAAGTTTTACCCAAATTCTCACTTTTAAAGGGATGAAAATTAAATTTAATTAAAATTATTAGAAGAAATATGAAAAAGTTTCAATGGTAAAGTTATCCAAAGAAATTTTTATCCGAACTCCCACTTTTAAAGGGAGTATGATGTATACTATACAACTTGCAATAAAAGAGAATATACCCAACAGGGTTTAGTCAAGTTGGTAAGCTGCTTATAAGTAATACTTTAAGGTTTTAGGTTTAACATTCATGGAGAGCACATGCAGGAATTTAATTTCCTAGAATACCTGAGGATGTGCATTTGGGTTGCCCTTAGCCACGCTCGGGGAAGGATCATGAGGAAGTTCCCTTGCCAAATAAAAAAAAGAAAAGAAAAAAAAAAAAAGAAAATCTGAGTGTCAAAACTTTTGATTTCTCAAAACATCCATCAAAGCTCATCAAAATCACCACAATGCACTAAAAATTTAATTCGATACGTCTACACAAATAAATTACAATATGAAAACCATTTGAATTCCTATTTTATAACTTCCAGTTGAATCATCAAGTATTAAATCATATGTTAAATCAATTATGTTTTTATAACCTCCTATTAACCAAATACTAACCCCAAAAGCCTCTTTAAATCCCTAGCAACAACCCTTTTGTTTTCCTTCTCATTGCTACATCAGTACGTCATTCATTCAGGTTTTGCCTTCTTCTTCTTCTCCTTTTTTCCCCTTCTTGTTTTTGAAGTTAAAGCCTTCTTTTAGATTTTAGAATACTGATCACTGTGAATATTGTCATACATTTTGTCTTTCTATATTAGCACAATGTATCTGATATTAATTTTACTTGGAAATCAATTCTGGATTGCAAAGGATCATTTGCAGTTTCACCTTTGATTATGGTCACGAGCCATCCATGGGTGCAAAAATAAAAATAACTTTATTTAATGTAATGTGATTTCATCATATCAAATGATATGGTTTTATCTGTTTTTTATTGGCTTTGCTTTAAGTTGTGTGTCTAAGATTGGAAGTGACGAAGAAATTCTCAATCGAGATTCGATTGCAAGTGGTGATTTCTTTTCTTCTTTTTATGTAGTGAAACTCTCACCTGCTCAAAAGTTAGTGTTTTATCTAAAAATTAAGATAATTTCAGTTAATTATATGCATTTTCTTTCTATTGATGAAGTCATATTTTGCATGTTTTTTGAATACACTAACATGATTTCTCTCTCATTATATTTGAAATACCAAGGACGCTTCGGTCTGTCAAATTTGAACTAATTAAGTAAATTCATCTGTTTGGTATTATTTTCATGCATTCAATGCAAACCATGCCTCTTCGATTCACCATAACTTTGACTTTGCTCCAAAGTTCTGTGGCCAAAAAAAAAAAAAAGCCTCCTGTTTTCCCTTAAAAGAAATAGAGAAACTTGGTACCAAATTTTTCCATTGGCCTTGGTAGTGATGTGGATTAATCTGGTCCTTACATCTATATAGAAAGAGGTTAATGTAAATTTGTAAAAAAAAAAACCCTTACTTTTCAAAACAGTTAGAATTTATCTCTCTCTCTCTCCTCTCTCTTTCTCCCTGGCATTCACAACCCAATCTCTCTCTCTCTCTCTCTCTCTCTCCCCCTCCCCCTTCAGCCCTTCTCAATCCCTGACCCTGTTCTCTCCTTTTCTAGTATGATAACCCCGGCCGCCGCCACCGCCACCACCTCCTTATTCCCTTCCAACCACGCCGCTGCCACCCGCCGCACCTCAATTCTGCCGCCGCAAGCCTCATGATGCAACAAAGGTAAGGATTTGTTACATACGTTTTTTTTTAAATTTAAAAAACAGTACAAGCATTATATGCATGTCCATAAACCTCTAAATCATTTTTGGACGAGGCTTCTTACATTGCTTTTGGAAAACAATTGAGGCAAATGTTTGCCAAATTATTATTGTTCTGTGCAGTTGTGAATCTACAAACACTATGGGAAAAGAACTGGAAATATAGGGCTGAAGGTATTATGGAAACTCAGAGAAATATTCTTGACATGCCTAATTAAACAATGATAAAGCAAGAACTTCAAAGCCATACTTTAGCTGAAATTCAATATTTATGGCTTGAAAATGGCAAACGCTTAAAAATTTTCAAAGGGATGCCTCTACCAGATCTACAAATAATGCAGCAATGAAAAAAGTAAGATTATCAGTGCAGAATTAAATTTTGATAGGGATGAGTTAATATCTGAAAATGAGAAGTATATTCAAGGAATGAAAACTGATCAGAGGGTTATATATGACACAATACTTGAGTCCCTGTATAAAGAAAAGGAAGGACTATTTTTCATATATGGTCATGGAGGAACCGATAAAACCTATCTTTGGAAATCAATTATCTCTAAATTAAGGTCAGAAGGACAAATTGTATTGCCAGTTGCATTGTCTGGAATAGCATATTACTTCCTAAAGGCAGAACAACACATTCCATATTTAATATCCCCATTATTCTAAAAATAATTTGACTTTTGGAATCAAACAAAGTAGTCCAAAAGGTGAATTAATTGAATGCATTGTTATGATGATTCAAACAATAATGTATTATGATATCAGTACTACATTAAAATATTATTATAATTGAACATAATATCTAACATATTCTCTAAATAAATAATTACTAGCATATGGAACTATTTTCATAAACTATAAGATCATTTTAAGATAAACTTCACGTAACAAGCCGCAAAAATGAGATGGGAAAAAATTGCGCACAAAAATAATTTATAAGGGCACCATGCTCTGCATGGGATGAATACTAGTAAATACTTAATTCAGAATAATTTCATTTCATTAAATGCGCTATGATTTAACTTTAGTTCTTATATCTTTTTATCTTCTATAATTAGACTTTAATTGCTTTGATATGATTAAACTTTTATAGCATCACCATGATTAAACTTGGATCACACTGCTATGATTATAATTGAATGCATTGCTATGACTAAAGGATTCAAACGATACAGTCAAAAGAAGGTATGTGAGGACGAAAATTGATGTGAGTTCAGTTCATAAATGATTGCCCGAGGGGACCTGGGCACGAATTCTAGTAAAAATATTAAAATAAGAAAATAATATCTTCCTATTGAAACCAAATCAAGCGATATTAGCAAGATTGGCAAATAGTTCAAATCCCCAATGCTTTCATGAAATTTCCATAAATATGGTTAAACATTGGAAAACATTTATTTTACATATCTGAGTTAAACCTCTCATTTCTTATCATCTCTCCTTCAACAATGTCCGAAACTTCATTCAATGCCCAGGCACAATCCTTTTCGTCTGATTCTCACCCTCCTTCATTTGAGTAAAAAAATGAAATTAGAAATAATCAAAATTCACAAACTATATACATCTCAAGAAATTAGTATTAAACATTCTATCAAAAATAATAGAAAAATATTTGTTTATTAATTTGCCAGGTTCGCAGAGGAGGGGTCCTTTTTAATCGATTTTTTGGGCTCGAGGCATAACACAAAGTAACTTAGCTTGCACGCAATGTTGGAAAATTTAAGTCAACAAATTTTATAGCATGCATCATAGCAAACGTTAAACTCAGCAAAGATTGCAAAGCTCGGGACAAAAAGCGTGAAGATGATGATTGCGGCGAGTAATGTTGCCTTCATCTACTTTGCCTCTGTGGTTTCTCTACTAAAAATTTTTCACAACCAGAAAACTAATGTTTTGAGAGAAGAAGTTACAGCCAAATTTATAGGGGACGGGGAATTTCATTTTTAGTTTATCATTTAATATATGCATTAATATATATTTTGTGAAAGATATGTAATAGATTCATTTTATTTTTGTTATGAAATGATTTGCTTAAATTGTATTTTGATGCATGCAAAGGATTTTGAAAATCCATACTCAAAATCTTCTTTAATTGTAATGTGTATTAAAGAGCGTTTGCGTTAGAGATAAAATCCAATCAAAGTTTGCTTGGTTACATGTAAATGTTATTGAGGATTTGTTACTAGAATCACAAATTCATATGAAAATCAACACACTTAGGAAATTATATTTGATGCATCTATCTTGCATGGAAAACCCAAATTTATGGCATGAAAAATATCAGATAAACCATGTATATGATATAAAATCAAGGATTTTAACTTGTAGGTCTCATTTTTAAATGCAAAACCGCCCAAGTGCATGGAAATAAATAGACCTCTATCGTCCCCTTTTAATATAAGTGTAGTTCATTCCATTTGTGGTAACATTGTCTTGTAATTTTCCTAGAAAATAAATTTGCTCAATGAATTCATCCACATACTATTTTTATAAGTTTTCTTTGTATAAATATAAATATTAAGGAATTAATTCTCTCAAAATAGTTATAAATATGTTGTTACAACATTGTTACCAAAAGAATCCAGATCCTCTCCAATAATAAGGTGGTAACGAAAGAAGGACTAATTATTCTAACCATTACTGCCCATTCTAATTTTAATGGATGAAATCAGGCCACATTGGGTTTCCTTTATTGTTTAAAACTACTATTGTATTGAAACTATATACTTTATATTTAAACCATTTGAAATTATCAACTCAAAATTCTCTTTATTCTTTTATAGCCTCAATAACCACATATCTTATTTACCTCAATAACCACGACATTTAATATTTAGAGTTGAATTTCAAAAATGATCTTCTATTAGTGATTTTTTAAATATATGATTTATCACTCTTTTTAGTGGTTTTTACTTAAAATTTTAATAAAATTCCAAAGCACATAGGTGAAGGCTAAAATTAGATGAAAATTCCACTTATTGACTGCAAACAAACCAAATCCTAATTTATATTCTTGAGGTAAATAAGATACAACAAAGAGAATGAAAGTACTCTTAGCTAAAATTATGGTCATAAATGTATCATGTTATGTCATTAGCTGATGGAGAGGTCTGCAAATATTTCAATAAATGTAATTTGAAAAAAAAGGTTTAGTAATCGTGTGCCACAATGTTCTTACTCTCATATTCATGATTATTTTATGAGAATCTTTTAAAAATTCACCTTATAGTATTACAATCAAATAAAAAGCATCTCCAATTTAAATAACATTGAAACATTTTATTATGCATATTGTAAACAAACATCTCGTTTCTGATCTCTCTTTCAACAAAGTCTGAAACTCATTGAATTTTTTGGTACAACTCTTTGAGTGTCCCTTGTAATATCTTCTCCCTTCACTGTCTGAGTACCCCAATAAAATCTAGAAATAATCAAAATTTAAAATTAAACCCAAAACTAAAATATATAAGTAATCGGATTCTTTCTAATTAGGTGGTAATTGGAGAGTCTCCAATTCCTCCAATCATTATCGTACATTTCAAATTCAAGAGAGAAGATTAGTCCACGAGATAAAGCCACTATGATCTTGAAAACCACTTTTTTTAAAAAACCACTATCATAGTAGTGGAATCCTACGTGGTTTAATCTCATCCATTAAATTTAGATTGTATGGCAATGATTGCAAGAATTGTTGACTCTCCAATTATCACCTAATTGGAGAGGATCTAAATTCATAAATAAGTGAGATATAATTTACTTTGCTATAAACATTTTAAAGAATAAGGAGGAAAAATACCTTTTCAGTGAATTCTTTGTGAATGATACATTCCCCCCAAGCAATTTACCCA
>JBAKGM010000139.1:36315429-36331419 GCA_037177215.1 Asparagus racemosus
GACTACTACTTCAGAGTATTCAACTACTAAGGCCCAAGCTAGAAACCGTCTTTCTGTCGACTGCAGTGTAGTCGACTGCTCTGTCTAGTAGTCGACTACTAAGCCCGAAAACTATTTTGTGCATGTTTTTGTGCATGTTCTTCAATTCTCCACCTCGTACATCATTTGATAAACCTCAAATTTTGGACGAACACCAGAAGAACACCCCAAACATAACTAGAGATCTTCATCAGCCTAACCATGCCAATTTAGCTGCGCCACTGCACCGCGGCTGCCTACATACCCTCCACCGGGATCAAGCTAATCGTAGTTCTGTAAAATAATCTACTCCTCACCCATCACCGCCCGAAGGGCGATGCCCTATTGGGCAAATCAACACCGGCTGATATGAAGCAAGTCCAAGCAATACTTAAACTTGCTACCTGTGACCACCTTGATTAATATGTCTGCGGGATTTTCATTTGTATGCACATTCATGGGAGAAATATCACCTTCCTCTATGACGTCCCACACAAAATGATACCTGACATTGATATGTTTGATACGAGCATGATGAACTTGATTCTTCCCCAAGTGAATCGCACTCTGACTGTCGCACCACAAATTCACGCTATCCTGCTCAATCCCCAAATCGTCTAGAAGACCCCACAACCACAATGCTTCATTCACTCCCTCTGTCATGACCATGTACTCAGCCCCTGTAGTAGAAAGTGTCACTGTAGCATGTGACATGGATCGCAAACTAACCGGAGCTCCATGTATCTTGAGTACATAACCAGTAGTAGATCGCCATCTATCTAGATCGCCCGCATAATCGGAGTCCACAAATCCGTCAATCTGACATGTTTCTCCACCAAAGCATAGACGTGTTGTAATTGTACCCTTTAAGTACCTCAGGACCCACTTCACTACTTCCCAGTGCGTCTTTTCCGGATTCGCCATGAATCTACTGACCACACTTACCGCCTGTGAAATATCTGGACGTGTACATACCATTGCGTACATTAAGCTGCCAACTGTACTAGCATAGGGAACACGCTCCATGTGCTCCTTCTCTGCAGCTATAGTAGGAGATTGATTTACAAAAAGCTTAAAGTGTAGAGCCAATGGAGTATACTATAGTATGAACAGTAATTTTGAGATTTTTGCTTTGAAGTTAGACATAGTAGATTGATTGCTTCTCTACCCGAGTGTGGCTCGGGTCTTTAGCACCCTGAGCCCCGGGGGGCCGGGGGGGTGTGCATAGCGAGAGTCCTGAACAATAGGGTGGGAACATCTCGTCGCTCGGACCCCAAAGAGAAAAAGAAGAAAAAAAAAGATAGATTGCTTCTCAAAACAACGAAAATATTCATTTGATTTTTCTTTTGGAAGATAAAAGGCCATTTGCCATTCTTCAGCCCAGCGACCCGATACAGACATTTTATTTTAAAAAAAAAAATCTTCAAAAGACAAAAAAGAAGCAAGAAAACCACGCGTCGCTTTCCATTTTAGAGTTTTCTCCGAATGTCGGCGATTCGTAAACTCTTCTCACTCTCCCCAAAACCCTAGTTTATAATCCTTCTCCTATATAAAGCGGACTCTATTTTATTCTGCCATTTTATTTTTATTTTCTGTTTGGGGGATCTCGACTTCGTTGAGGAGATGGAGTGATCTCCGGCGACATTTCTTCAAGGTGACGTCGCCTCTCGATGTCATCAAGATTAGATTTTTAGATCCGAAAGAATTCTCGACTTGGTTTGCTTTTGTGATGATTTTGATTTCTTTTTTGCCCTAATATCGTTTGCTCTAGTTCGATCTGGAGTGAGTAGCATTTATGTATGATTCTCATTTGAGAGTTCGAAATGTACCGCTTTTGTAGTTATTATTTTAATCGAAGCAGGTTAAATTGATGCATGCTTATTCTACACTAATTTTTTCGTGATGTAGACTTTCGATACTGGATAAACCGTAACTTAGAAGGAATTTTAGATATTAATCCCTTGAACCATTAGCATTTGGAAAACAGTCCCTCAAGTCATTGAAATTGCTATTAGATTCCCAATTCTTATATCTTGTCGTTGCTTCTCTTGATTGTAGGGATTAATTTGAAGTAACATCTAAGAATTGATTTGGGGGACCTAGCAGCAATCTCAGTGATTTGAGAGTTTGAGGCAACTTATAAGAATTGGGGGGCCTATTAGAAATTTCATTGATTTGAGGGACTAAATTCAAAATATTAGATTTAAGATGCTAATATGGAGACCACCTAGCGTTTTAAAATTATAGAGGAGTAGAACTTGGGTATGGTCTTTGTCGAAATGGAATGACCTTACTTTTTCCTTTTATTTATGATGAAGGGGTTTGTCATTAGTCATTACATAAAGTAAACCGGAAAGAGACTAACCTAGTGATGTTGTACGCCCCATAACTCTTCCCTCCTTCACACCTCGGAATACATTGTTTCTTATAGATAGAAACGCGCTTTAACATCTCGAAACTAAATGGCTGAGGATATATTGCTTTTAGAGGTTACTTTTAAATATATAGTGCTCAATTGTTTCTCTTTCAAACTGATTCCAATTTTGTCATTGATGAACACAAGCATGTAAGCATTATATTAAAATTAAATCGTATGATCTTAATAACGTGTGTTTGTAGAAAGTTGGATGTTCAAAATTTCTACTAATGTAAATCCGAAATTAATTAGCTTAAAGAGGGTGTTTGGGAGAGCTTATTTTTGAAGTTATAAGCTATGTCAACTTTTGGTAGCTTTTTGGTTTTATAACTTGCGCTTTATTAAATTTGTATGGGTAGAAAAGTAATTTACTTGGTCAAACCTAGCTTATTTAGATGAGGTAATAAGTTGGTTTTTCAAAATTTAGCGAACCCCAACTTTTTTAATTAGGCTTAAAAGCTAGCTTATTTGAGATGTCACCAAACATGTAGGTATGGAAAAGCTAGGTTAAAAGCTACTTTGACAAAAAAATAAGCTCCCCAAACAACCTCAAAGTCAATTTATAGTATATTAATACTTACAGAAGAGAACGAGTTTATTTACCAAATTAAGGAAAGCATGCTAGATCTTTTAAGTGTTTGTTTTGTCTTTTAATACACTTAGAACCCATTGTTTTAAATATTCCTAGTATAGATGATATATCGGTCGACATGTCTTTTTATAAGGCTTGCCGCTAAATGATATGGTCTCAATATCATTTAGCTTTTTTTGGCAAGTTTTGGGCAATATATCCCCGACATGGCCGATATTAGTCGATATGTTAGCCAATATGTACTTTTATATGGCTTGTTTCAAAACAATATAGTTCAACAAAAGTTTTCAATATTTTTCAGAAAAAAACAAATCCCTATGACGTTTTTTATAATTCTAACATGCTCTTTTCCTTAAGTAAGTTTGTACAATTGCTTAGTGATCCTAAACATATATTATTACATTTTTTGTATGCTTAGATTTTATTAATTTTGTTTGGATTACATTTCTTATATTATATATGCACATCATTTGATATGACACTCCACTATTTGCTATATATCCTCAATATTTCCCTGATGATTTTGGTTGTTCGAAATTTCCCCTATATCAGCTATTTAAAACCTTGCTTAAACTGCAAGCATTTGAGGCAAATGATATGCTCATCTATAAGTTGCAACCGTTGTTGGTTGTTTGAAGTTATGAAGGATTTGAAACAGCGAGTGCATTTCTGTTGCCTTGTTAGATTTCTCTTGGCCGTTAGTGTTGAATTTAGAGCAACTGCATGTGACATATCTGTCTTGTTTCATTTGTCTAGATTTTTATTAATCTAGGGTAGTTTGGAGGATTTCTCCTTAAATGCATGAGCTTAAATTGTTAGAATAGGTAACATGGCTCCTAAATCTGCAACTGTCATTCGAAGTTATTTATGAGAAGTTCTTTTCTTACTATATTCTGTCGGCCTTGAAATATGACACACAAATAGCCGGTTAGTATCATGTACATGACGACATGAGTCATCTCAAACTAAGGTCAATTTATGTAGACTTGTGCCTTCTTAGCTGACACTGTGTAAATGCAAAAGATTCAAATGGTGACTTGTAGGGGAATTTTAAATAATTTAGAATCTTGCAATCAGTTATCAACCTATTATTCAACTATAATCTAGAAGAGCTTCTTCTTTATTTTTTATTTTTTATTTTTATTATTTTTTTTGATATAAAGCTTACTTGATATTCTAATAAACTATTTTTAAATCTTTATGTCACATTTCTTAGTAAAAACATCTAGGTATAGCTTGTACTGATCTTATGATTGTAAATCATTTTTATGAGAAAAAACTTAAAAATTTCATCTGTGTTTGATTATTGGCAGGTTCAACATAAGCCCACTTCTTCATGACCTCTACTTCAAACTGACGTAAACCATTAAAAAAATACCGCTATCTTGGAAGCAATTAAGGATATATGTCACAAGGATAGTTTACAGGTATTTTATCAGTCAAACTAATATGCTGATCATTTATTTCTTTTTCTTTGAATCTGATAGAAATGTGTAACAAGAAATCGAGCTTCCTGCATAGTTCATTTTTTCACGTGCTTGGTTGTGCATGGCGTAATTGTACCTCTCAGCGGTGCTGTGATTGATCTTTGATATGCCACTTGATGACATCCGATAGTAAAGTGAAATTTTGGAGCATTTGTTTGTGATTTTTAGATGCTTAATCGTTCAATACAGTTTTATTATATGTTCAACTACAGACTTATAACTTGGGTATGATGAGAAATAGTTTAACATCTTGCAACCAAGTAACTGATGTACTATATTAAATGAGTTACTTCTTTTACGACTTGAGTATAAAGCTCAGTTGATGAAATTGTATAATCTTGACTGTGTGTGCTAGAAACTCCTAGCTCTAATCCACTTTAATTGGAAACCATAATAAGATTCAATTGCATGACTTCCAAGAAAATCTAAAATTCCTGAGTTGCTACAAAATTTACTACAGTAATCTTCACCTCGCTTAAACTATCTCAATGTCAGGGATTTAAATTAGTCCTGAGCCCAACTCATCCAATAGATTTAATGTGATAACATATTAGACCGTTAGCGTTTGATATCATATGTCACACTTTATTTACCCACTTCATTGTTACCAACCATCTAGATTCATCTCACTTATGACAGTTATAAATATATCAATATCTATTACAACGATAAAAAGAGATATTTGAATATTTTAACATTGTCTTCTTCACCTCTCTCCCGAGAAGGCTTGTGTCTTTCCTAATACCTAGAAAGTCAACTAAATTCAAGGGAATAATAATCTTTAAATTTTCACAAAAATAAGGTTAACTAGAGCCCTGTTCTTTATGGCCTCCACTTCAAAAGGACAAACAACCATCAAAATACAGACCAAGCACTAAGGATATATTTCGGAGCGAGGTCTACCTGTATTTACCACCAAGCTAAATTACTGGTGTTTTGGTTTCTTTTTCTTCTAGCATATATGAAACTAAGTCTGATAGTAATGTCAAATACGAAAACCAGCTCTCTTAATAGTTCAAAATTTTGCATGCTTGGTTGTTTCTAGGGTAATTGTACGATCATTGATACGCTACATGATGACATTGATAATAAAGTGATGTTTTATGAGCATGTGATTTTTAGATACCTAATGGTTCAGTACATTTTTATTATATTTCCAATAATGGACTCAAAACTTGGTATAATGAGATAAATAATTTAGAATCTTGTGGTCAAGTGATCAACTTACTATTCAACTAGAATTTACAAGAGCTGCTTCTTTCATGTTTTGGATGTAGTGTATAAACTCATTTGATGAAATTGTATAATGTTGATAATTTGTGTGCTAGGAACTCCTAGCTCTGACCCACTTTCAATGGGAACAAAACTTTAATAATATTCACTTGTATGAATTCCAAGAAAATCTAAAATGCCTTAATTACTACACAAATTTACCATAGTCATCTTCATCTCACTTTAACTAATCTTAAACTCAAGATTCCAAATACCCGAGTCATAACATATCTGATCATGAGTGTTTGATGTGACACCCTTCATCAACCCACCTCTTTATACCACCCAGCTATATTCATCTTACCTTAGAAATACATCATCATCTATGGGAGCAATCAAAAGAGATATTTTAACATTTTAACATTATCTTTTACATCTCTCACGAAAAAGGTCTGTGTCTTTAAATAATACCTAAAAAGGAAACTAAATTCAAGTGAATAATCAACTCAATATTTTCATGAAAATAAGGCTTCAAATATCCATATTCTAAGGTAAACAATTATATTAGATATCAAATAATCACATGCAATATTAATTAGTTGACCAAGAAAAGGAAAGGAACAAACACAGTTATTCTAAATAAACCTAAGCAACTAATAGCTCTGCCTATTTTGGATACATCAAACATATCAAAATGCCAACAAAACATCACATCCAGTAATATAAACTTAAAAATGCTCTGCAAAGAAGAGAACAAATCATTAAAGGAGAACTAAAAATGCTGGTTTCATGTAGTGTAATCAACATGAGGAGGAAGATCATACTCCTCATTTCGTAGTTCACAGAATGCTTCAACCAAAATCTGATAATCCTTTGGACTTCGGATCTAACCATTCTCTCCACCATCCTATCACCATTTCTCTCTCACCGATGAAATCAAGAAGTTTATAATATTCTCCCTGCATATCCAACCAAGCTGACCTTCGATGGTGCCACATTTCTGTGGACTCGTATCTAAATTTAAAACAAACAAGAGGATCTCCTCCTTTGATTGTGTGCTCCCTCCATTCATCCCTGCCTCCCTCCCTTCGCTTTGGAGAACTTCCCAAAGTAACAACCAAAAAAAAAAAAGGAAAAAAGAAAAGAAAAGAACATTACTGTGGAGGAAGATCATACTCCTCATTTCTTATGGTACCAATCATACCTTCATGAGGAGGAAGATCATACGCCCCATTTCTTAGTTCACAGAACACTTCAACCAAAATAGGAAAAAAGAAAAGAAAAGAGCCTTTAATTACAACATTATCATGCATGCGTATAGTACCAATCATACCTTCATGAGGAGGAAGATCGTACTCCTCATTTCGTAGTTCACAGAATGCTTCAACCAAAATCTGATAATCCTTTGGACTTCGGACCTAACCATTCTCTCCGCCATCCTATCACCATTTCTCTCTCACCGATGAAATCAAGAAGTTCATAGTATTCTCTCTGCATATCCAACCAAGCTGACCTTCAATGGTGCCACATTTCTGTGGACTCATCTAAAATTAAAGCAAACCAGAGGATCTCCTCCTTTGATTGTGTGCTCCCTCCATTTATCCCGGCCTCCCTCCCTTCGCTTTGGAGAACTTCCCGAAGTAACAACCAAAAAAAAAAGGAAAAAAGAAAAGAAAAGAACATTCTCAACTTCAACTACTTGCACATCGTAGATCTTTATCACAATTAATGAATGGTGAATTTATGCTTTTCTTTACAACTACAACTATGCCCATCCTTCCCCTTCGTTGGTACTACTTGACTGATTGTTTGATGGCCTTTTGAACTTTGGATGGTTCATCTCCTCCTTTGATTTTTTTTAATAAATTGACACAAATGGTATCCCAACCATCGATTTTTTTTTTTTTCGATAGACAGGGATTCACTATAGACTTGGGTTGGACACGAAGGATGTGATCCACTTTCCCCCATACCAAATCACACCTCTTGAATCTTTGTGCCTTCATGATTAAGATAGTGGTCGGGGTCCAGAAGATGAGAATATGAAGGATAGAGAGCGAGGAAGCCTAAAGAGGAACAGAACGAGTGAGTAAAGGGAGATGAATGAGGGTAGACCAAAACAAAAATGGATTTGGACAATTATCACCTGTGACAATTGGCATTTGGCTCTCATGTGCGTTACACACAGGGAAACGAAAAACATTACTGTTCTTTTTTGTTTATATGGTTGCATGTGAATAGGATATGCAATGGAAAATTAAGACATCTCCTCAAGACAAAAGAGGCGGTGTGGGCATTGTCATAGGGCTTGTGTTTGTCACTCTTATTTGAGCTCTAATTTATATCTTATCTAACTCACTCCTGAGGTGACTATGTCCAAATTAAGTTTGGATTAAAATATTCAGACACAATAGGTCCTTTGGGTCCATACCCATAGACTTTAATTGATGCAAGAGCACATACATGTGTCTCATTCCTGATTCAGATGGTGTCAGATTTCAAGTATAGCAAAATAGCCAATCTGATTTTTCTTTGGAGTAACAGGTGAATTACAAGTGTCCAGCTAAATAAAGAGAAAATAATGAAGTATGGATCATGACCAGACAAGAAATCTCTAATTCTCTAAACAAATAGTTACCTATTTAAGGACTCAATTACATTAGAGTTTTCCTCCTATATTGATCAACTAATTGCATTCACCAACATAAATGGGGAAATTCATGTCTGCATCATTCACACTTATAATATCAGAAATTATATTCAAATTGTCAGGAATTCATGTTTGCACTCACTCTTATATCAGAAATTTAATCAAAGAAATAAAGAACTAGTGTAGAATTTAAATGCCCACAATCCAAGTTACTTTTACAGCACAACTTATTATTACGACTTTACAGGTAAAGCATATGTAAGTCCATAACACCAACGCCACAAATTCTTAAGCTTGAACTGGTATTCAACACTTTCAAATTAGATGGCAAGTGATGTATCCAAACCCAGATGATGCCTTCATATTGTGCGCAATGTCATTGCCAGACTCACTGCATTCTGCCTGAAAACTCGTCCTTAGCAATCTCTTTCATTGATGCACATCTCATGAGCAGCACTCCATTTGATGCTGCTATTTTTTTTTTCTGCTTCTTTAGGCATGATTTAAGTTGTAGTCTCCGCTAGACCTGGACCTGGCCAAAGTTCAAATTTCGCTACTGCTGCTGCTTTGAAGCCTGCAAATCTTCAGGTGCTCTATACTCTCTAGTGTATGCGTATGGAGCCTCATCTGTCTCAAACTTGTGGCGCCAGTTGGATATCATCTCAGCAATGCTCTCGTATTTGAAAAGAACTGTGCAAGTACCAGATTCCAAGAAACGCGGATGTTATTTATATTGATGTGGCCAAAGCATGCAAAATTTGCCTTTAATGCTGGAACTAAGGGTAAACTTGAGCCCTCTGGAAATTTCAGGATCAGGTTGTGGGTGTTATCAGCTCAGGCATGGAACCTTTTGCACCATTCTTATGCTCTGATGTTGGGGCGTTTTAATCTGCCTTTCTCTTTGGTCTTTTTAGTTGTAGCGTGCGGTATTCTTGTCCGGCTGAATATCTAGCTGCTGACTTTCAGACCGGAGGAGATTTCTTCAATCTTGGTCCTGGTCTTTTCTGCAATTTGTAGGTTCTAATACAATGGCTTACGGATCTGCCTATGTGTTGGTCTTTTTGCTTTCTTAGCAGTATTCTCATCCAATGGTCTATGTCTTTTGCAGGAGTACTCACTTTCGTCTCCTCTAACAGAAACATCCACAGATTCTTTTGAAGCAGGTTCATCGATCATTTCGCTTGAATTATTATTCGGCTTCGTAGCTCTCTTTGCCTTCTTCTTCTTCTCTGATGCTATAATGCTTGCGAGTGATCTGTATTTCCTGCAAGACGAAGAAGTCAGTCCTCTTTCAAGAAATACATATTGCTGACAAGCGTTATAGCATCCGGGCGGAGGAGAAGGGAAAGAGAGTTTTGAAACCGATGAAAAATTCAAACAAAATGAACGATTAAGTTGCTTCAAAAGAGTCTGTTGAAGTTTCTGTGAGCGGGGATGAAAGTGAGTCCTCTTGCAAAAGATACATATCATTGGCAATTGAATAATGCGTAGGAGCAAGCATTATAGCATAGGAGAAGGTGAAGATAATTCTGAAATTGATGAAAAATTATAATAAAGGTACCTCTAGTATTTATTCTAACAATTGTACTTCCCTATTTATGTCATCTCAGTGTTATACTAGTAATAACTGTGGTTCAAAATCCATGTAAACACAAGTTTCTTTGCAAATAATCAATTTTTTCCCTAACTGTATGCTTGTTGCCTGCCTTTTGCTTCCTCTGTTATTTTTTTTCCTGCTTATGTAGCCGAATTTTGGACTTTTTTCCCAATGTGTTCAGCCAAATGCTTCCTCTATCCTGGCTCATTCAGATTCTCAACAAGAGACTTTGATTTATCTGATATGCTTTTGAATCAGAAAAAGAATACTGTAGAGACCAAGTTAGTAGAAGATAAATTGCAAGATATGAAATAAACAGAGACAATCGACTCCCATTTTAATACTATCTTGATACATACAAATGCTCTAAACAATTCACTGCCTGTAATAAAGACTTAATACAGACAGTGATAAGGTAATTCCTTCCATCAACAGAAATATATCAGTTCATGTCTACATAATTCATATTTAAATTATCACAAATTACATGTTAACACGACAACAACCTGATCACAAGCATGACCATTTAACCAAAGCAACTAATAACTACTGCATAAATTTAAATGTCCAGAACCTAACTTATTAAAAGCGAGCATACATAAGTCCATAACACCAACACCACAAATATTTCAGTTTGAGCTTAAATTTCAACAGTTCTCTAAAAGAGATGGTAAGGGATATAACCCCCAAATGTAGCCTTGACAGTGTTGACAATTTCGCTGCACTGTCTCATGAGAGTCAGCATCCTAGCCGAGAACTCTTTCTCTGCAATCTCTTTGTCAGATGCAAATGTCACACAAGCAGCACTTCCATTTGATGCCGAGATTTCTATAGGCTTCTTCAAGCAAGATTCAAGTTGTGTTTTCTGCTGAATCTGAATCTGAACTTGTCGAGAATTCTCTTTTGGCTGTTGCTTTGGGGCCTGCAAATTTTCAGGTTCCCTGCACTCGCTAATGTATGCATACAGAGCCTCAGTGCGTCCAAACTTGTGGTGTTCCGTAGATCTCTGAGCCACCTCCGCATCACTCTTGTACTTGAAAAGAACGGTGCAAGTGTAGGAGTACCAAGAAACATAGATCTTGTCTATAATGATGGGGCCAAAGCGTATAAACTTCAATTTCAGTTCCATTACTGTTGGTAATTTCGAATTCGGTGGAAATTGCAGAATCAGGTTTGTTAGTGTTATTGGCCTGGAATCACTCTTTACCGCAACATTTTGAGGATCTGATACTGTTGCTTCTGTATCTTTTGTTTTATTCGATCTTTGTACTTTCTTATAACCAGTATTCTCATCCAGACGATCAGGTTGCTGCCTTTTGAGACTTGAGATTGTGCCCTTATCATTCAGCGAGGGAGATTTCTTCGTAGTCTTGGTCTTAGTCTCCGCAACTTTGTTATTTTCTGATACATTGGCTTTACTATCCGCCTTTATAATTGGACCTTTTAATTTCTTGGCAGTAGTTTCATCCACTCGATCAGTATGCTGCCTTTTGCGGTTTGACTCATTCGTTGAAGGAGGCTTCATCAGGTTTGATGAATAGAGAGCTGCCTTTCTGGCAAGTTCATTGGCTGAAGATTTTCGATATGTCAGTGAACGAAACTGCTCAAAAACCTTAGATACAGCTGTCATTGTATTCTGATTAACAACAGCACGAGGATCAGCTGCTAGAGCTCTTAGTTCTTTAAGCAGCCGCGCAAAAGGATGCAATGGTTGTGATGAAGAAACAGCAAAAATATCCACAAATTCCTTTGGAGTCAGAGCTCTCTTCGCCTCCTTCTCCTCCTTTGATACCATGATGCTGTTGAGTGATATGTAATCCGCAGATTCTTTTGGACTCAGAGCTCTCTTTGCCTCATTCCCTTGCTCTGATGCCTTGATGCAGTTAAGTGATCTATAATCCACATTTTCTTTTGGAGTCGGAGCTCTCTTTGCCTTCTTCTTCTTCTCTAAGGCCACGATGCTGTTAAGTGATTTATACTTTTTGCGTGAGGGCTCGCTCTGGCCTCTGCCAGTTTTATAAACATTTCTGTTCGTATCAGCTGAAGTTTTGGTTTGATCTTTTTTCCTTCTTTTGAGATTAGACTCATTTAGGCATGGACGCTCAGTTGCCAATTCAGTAGATACAATTTCACCGTTCTTCTTAGGAGCTGTATATCAAGAAAAAAAAACATACATTAGCCAGAAAACTCGTTTCTCTAGTTCTTCCCTCAATAACGTGGGACTCATGCTAGCTAAAATACAATCTTGTACTATTTGATACTACAAATTCAAACGTACATGGTGTTTTATTGTGAATTACTATCAATAGTTCATGTGAACTCAAAGAGGTTCATCTCACAATTCTATAATAGTATAGGAGAAGAATTACTTTTAAGTTTCAAGTTCCTTCTACAGTAATCAAATTTTTGTGTGCTATATATTTGTTGAGATGGACATTAACCTTTATTGTTGCTTCCTTGGCTATTATTTTTCTGACAACATTGGGTTTTTCCATTTTGTTTGATCAAGTGCTTCCTCTCTCCTGGTTCATCCATCCTCTTATCAACAAGAGGTTTCATTGTTTTATTTGATTTGCCAGTCTTGGAATCTGGAGAAAAAAAAGTTACTATGAATTATTTATTGCAAGTCAACGCTACTCGGATTTCTTGCCTGCTAATTTACTAGTTTAACTTGGTCTAGTATCTCAGTTGTTTATGATGAGGACAAGAATGAAATAGATAGATTCTCAAATATTTGGATTTGCATGAAATCATTATGAAAAAAGATCACATAAATCATTATCAACTAGAGAAGCTGCTGGCAATGAAAATGTAAAAAACCATTCTCTTAACAACTTTTATCTTACCTCATTTAATATTTTAATAGAATGCATTGTGCCAACGCTCTTATAAACACAAGTTTCTTTCTCAGCAATCAAATTTTGGGTAACTATATATTTGCTAAAATAGTCGTTTACCTTTCTTGTTGCGAGCTCCATGAATTTTTCTACGCTTATTTTCAATAAATCTTGAAGGTGGTAATTTTCCACTTTGTTTGATCAAGAGCTCCCTTTCTTTTCGTTCATTGGGACATGTCTTCTTGTTAACAAGAGGCTTAACTGTTTTCTTGGATTTGGCAGAATTTGGATCTGAGAAAAAATAATACAACATAGGATAAGTTTGAAAGAAAGAAATTGCATGCAATAAACAAATATATGAAAATATGCTCCTACCTGAAAGCTCATCTTGACAAAGATGAAAGGTCTTAAGGTGACTTTTTGGTGATTGTTGTTTATGTCAATGGGGTACTACATATTAAGATTTTTATACAACTTGCTTCCTAAATAAAACAAGATGAATTATGCCTTCTCACAGATCTTTGAGTACTCATTAACTGGTGCCAACATGTAAGTTTCCTTTAATAAAAAAAAAAGATGAGAAAAGCATGCTTGAAAAGCATATACTTCAAAAACAATATCCAACATTGGTGGCTGACGTAAGTACAATGCAAAAGTGCCTTTTTTGTTGAACCATATTTTTTATGGATGCAAATCCTCTCCCCATTAGGTGTTAATCTGAGAGGGCAAAAATATATTTGTATCTACAAATATATTTGTATAGATATCTGTTACGATATGGATATGGTTATCAAATATCTATATCTAATAGGATATGATTAAAGATACGGATATGTAGTGAAATATTTGGATCTATGTAAGAAATATTCAAATATATATTGATCATACAATTGCAATTGTTTCCATCCTTAGATTAATGTACTTGAGTTTAGTTTTGATGATCAAGAGATCTAATCTTAGTTTTCCAGATATAACAAATATATTAATGAACTCTCATGTATTATGTATGAACTGTATCTTCTCAGTCTTATCTGGTTTTCTCATACCTATTTTATATATGCATGTATATCTACATGCATATATGTATTCGTATCCGATTTTGGCGGAAATGTCTATGAGTTTTTCTTACCGAGACATAGTTGTATTCGTATGGGGAGCCATGATTGGTAAGTAAATATGGATATGGGTATCATAATTCAAGTCGTATCCGACTTGTTTGTACTCTACTTACTGTTCATTCCCATTTCAAGGGATAAGGTAAGGCCATGTGGAATTTTCACTATTGAACATACTATTGTCTTGAAAACTACCTAATTGAAGAGAATCTAGATCCTATGTTTATGTCAGAACTTAACTCTTCAACGCCTAGAATGGTAAATAACTTTTTTTCTCTATAGGAAGGTAGCTAAAAAAGAAAGAGAATACTATAGTCGAAAAGAGTGTTCATTTAATCACAAGTGGTATATAATCATCAAGATAGCTAAAAAAGAAAGAGAATACTAAAAAGAGTGTTCATTTAATCACAAGTCATATATAATCATCAAGGAACAATATTACTGATAGGAGAGTTTACAAATAAGTTGCAATTAGGGAAGATAGTTTTATATCTTTCATCTATCTAAAATTATGCTTGGTTACATGTTGTTCATAAAATAATATTTCTAAAACTAATTCTAGCTATAGTAGCTTACAACAACAACAAAGTCTTTATTCTAAATTTTTACAGTTGGCTATATGAATCCTATTTTCCAGTTAGTTGAATTTTGTGTAATCTACCCCACTAAGTGAGTTGTTATTCATATCCTTCTAACTGCTTCTTACAAAATTCTTTTTTGGTCTATCTCTACACATGACGTTTGCCACCATTAAATTATTGCTTACTTCTAACTGAGAATTAAGAGGTAAACTGTTGTACAAGATTCATGACAAGCTTGATATTGCTTTTTCAGACTACTTTTGCTCATTTTAAGCGAAGTAATTAATAATAATATTTGGTAAAACTTTTGCATTTGCATGCTTATTAAAAATGTTACTGCTTTTAAGGGGTTACTTTTAGATGCATATTGAGAATGATTTAAAAACCAGTTGTTTCTTTCTGTAATTTTTGTATGATGTGTACCCTTTACCTTTTGACAATATTCTTGATGGAAAAATATTATATTACATTAGTTATGCACTCTAAAAACTTTTGATTGAATCAAAATTTTGAGATTATGATGTGAGCAAAAGTAGTTCTTATGCTCTATCATTTCTTTGTAAGTTGAATAACATCCTTCTTAATTAGAAAATGGATTTTCTAAGCTTGACATATAGTATCTTCTAAGAACCTCTCACTGTATTGAGTACTTGAATATAGGATATTTGAGTACTGGACCCAGTACTCCAGTAAAGGAAAATTATCTCAAAAGAATAAGCTCTTTTTAGCCTAGAACATTTTGGGGAAGCAAGGACAAGGAGATGATAGATAATGTATACGGGGAGATAATGGACAACATGTACATTGGATGCTTACTAAACTCATTTTATACCACTATGTTGCATGCATAAACTTCCAGATTCGCTATCTTACAATTGAAAACTCCCCGTATGATTCAAATTGATATGTTGATATATATCATTATGATATTACTGTAAAAATTGCATGACTCCCAAGAAAATCAGCTTCTTAATTTCTATGTGATTCTTCTATATTCATCTACATCTCAATTTAACTATCTTTAACTAAAATTTCTAAATTAGTCACAATCCCAAGTCCTATAATGGATTTAAAATGGGTGCAAATTAGATTTTGATTTTGACCTTTAGATTTTTTTCATCATATTTGTTGATGTCTGTAATCACACAGTCACTAAACCACTGCTGGATTAGAGTTTAAGTGAGTGGAGCTCGCTTTCCCTCCTAATGCTTAGCAGATGCTCTTGATCCGGCGGTACACCTATGGAAAAAGGAGGAGTTGGGGTCTCCGATGGTCACTCCGACGATCAAGTTAGTATGGACGATTTTTGTGTAGGAAACTGAATTAACGCTAGGGTTTTCTGTGGTCTAAGATTGCTTACCTCGATTGCTGTTGATTTTTTCCTTTTATACGAGGGTCGAAGGGCATATTGGTCACTCCGGCTGACCAGGGTAGTGCGTCAGCCCTAATCCCACGTGTACCGATTGGACGATGTGACGGGGACAT
>JBAKGM010000139.1:36332116-36347916 GCA_037177215.1 Asparagus racemosus
GTTATTAGCAGGGTATTTATTCATATAAAATGGGTAATGAGGGTATTAATTTGTAATTAAAATGTGATAATCAGTATGTATGTATATATTGTTCATCTTGCACCCATGAACAAATATGCAAACAAATTAATTAAGCCCTAATTAAGTTTGTTGAATATTATTATTTAAATAGAACTCTATTTATAATTATTATCCTCTCACATGCAACATTACATACCAATATGTATAAGCCAATAAACTACAATAATTTCCATAGCACATTCGTCTCCTTCAACAGGTATGTGCTTTTGCTATTTTCTTCTTATTAGATTAGATTAGATTATTTTAAGTAATTAATTATTAATTATATTGTATGTTTGTATGTTTCATCTTTTTTTCAGATCAAGAAATTATAACATTGTTCAGAGTACTTTCATCTCCTTCAATAGATCTACGCCTTTGCTATTTTCTTCTTTTTAGATTAGATTAGATTGTTTAATCAATACGCATGTATATTATTCAATTATCATATGCATGTTGAACTAGTAGACACGATTAAAAAAATTAAAAGTATTTTTTAATCCTATATCTTGATTCTAGACGGCGTTATATGTATGCCATAAGCGAAGTAAAGAGATTCCACCCCTCAATTTTAAAGGGTAAATTGCACAAAACATCCCAAAACTTAAGGGTATTTTCCATAAAATCCCCTAAACTTTCCAAATATTTTCTAGAAACCCCAACTTAACATCATCTTTACGAGACTATAAATGAACAAAAAACCTCTCTGCAATAAATAAAAAAATCATTATTTGCATATTTTGGTTGCTCGTAATTTTTTTTTTTGTTTTTTATGTCAAATGACCATGCAGTTAGAGGTGTATTGGAAAGTACTTAAAAGTGTCGGGTGTCATTTGAGATACATATAATTATCCCTATAAAAAAGTCAAATAATAATATTCTTAATTCTCTTTTCTCTTTTATACAAAAAAACAAATTGGACACTACCCCTTGAATAATGTGGAAATTACAAATACCTAAAAAAACAAAAATCACCAACATCCATCTGAAAAATATGAAATTATAAATGAATCCTTTAAAATCTAAAACTTACTAAAACTCCTTTAAAATTTTAAAAATTTCACGCTACCTCCTTGAAAATTTCAAAAACTGCAAATAGGTTCCTAAAAATACAAAAATTACAAATAATACCTTTAAAGATTTGAAATTTTCCCATAGATTCATATTGGTTAAATGTTGTAGTAATGTAATATAATAGGACCATAGCAATATTGCAGCATGGGATACTGTAGCTATGATTTAAATCATGCAAGACACTAGATTCTTTAGGTTAGTTGTGCGTAAGTGTACGATGTCCTTTTTTATTTTAGAATATTTTTGTTATCCCAAGAAAAAAGGCATATCTTTAGATTCATGTAGGCTTCAGATATTTTGGACATCAAATTATTTTGCTGATCATAGTATAAATTTATTGGTTTTAATCAAAAAAATTTACTATGAAGAAAGGCTTAGCATTCTTAGCATAGTCAATTGACTACATATGAATTATTATATGAAATCTTACTTTATCTCTTGTGTCGTTCTGAATGCTATCCGTCATGTCTGAACTATTGACCGTGTCAACAAATAGGCCGATGTGTTGGCCAATATTGCAGATAGTAAAAAAATCATCCTAGATTACTTGAAATCAGAGCGTTGTTCGGTCCTGTGTTTTTTTTATCTTTATACCCTTCAAACTGTGAACAGTATTTGTCAACTCCCTCTTTCATTTAAATAAAGCTCCCCCAAATACTACATATATAATTAAGTTCTCATTCTTATACAATACTCTCTATCACTCAAAGACCCCACCCATACTCTGCTCCTCCAACGCCCAAACTTACAAGTGCAGTTTTGCAGTTAAGCCCCTCATACTTCCGGTTTTGCATGACACCTTCTATTGACTTCCTAAATGGACCAATGCACATACTATCTAAATATCACCTTAAAAAAAGAAATTCTAATTGTAATCAAATATTTGATAATCCAAGATGGAGCATTATAATTCCCTCCATTTGTTCAGACAAAGGACATATAAGGTTATTCTTAAACAATTAGCTTTTCAAACATGTCAAGCAATTGACCTTGCTAAACAAAAATCTGGAAAAAAAATTTTCTAGAAAATATTGCATCAATTCAGGTAAATTTGGATTCCTTTTATTTGGTCAGGAGAAGATATATATACCATTCTTGAGCAATTAATTTCTAAAACATGTTAAGAAACTTACCTTGCTAAACAAAAATTTGAAAGAAACTTCTAAAAAATATACAGATCACATAAATTCATACAAATTTGAATATTTTTTACTAAACAATATGAAAAAAATCAAAAACATCCCTCTGAAAAATATGAAATTATAAATGAATCCTTTAAAATCTAAACCTTACTAACAACACCTTTAAAATTTTAAAATTTACACGCTACCTCCTTCAAAATTTCAAAAAATACAAATAGGTTCCTAAAAAATACAAAAATTATAAAATAATACCTTTAAAGATTTGAAAATTATAAACGACCACCCAAAAAAGTTAAATATTAAAAAAGCACGCTACAAAAATGAAAAAATTATAGACAACCCCTTTTCAATCTGAAAATTACAAACAACCTCCTAAAATATTTGACAATTACATATCAAAGTTATAAACAATCGTTATTGGGGTTTTTTGCTGAAAGTTATTAGGGATTAATTGACAAAAGCTAAAAACTTATTGAGCAGGTTTTGCCATATTAGCTATTTCCGTCATTTGACCATACATAAACTAACAGTGTTAATTTGATAATTTTCTGCCAAATATTTTTGGGGGTTTAGTGAGAGTATCAAAGGTAACAGGGGTTTAGTGTCAAATACTCAACTTATTGGGGGTTAATTACCCATATTTCATTTTGTAGAGATAGTAGATTAGTTTCTACATGTGAAAACCTTGTATCTATTGAAGAATAAATTAACTGTTCAATGGGTTTGATATAGTAGTCCTTTATTTGTAAAGTTTGGATTTTATAAACATCTAATCCACTCTATTATATCTATTTAGTATCTCAAATTGTTTAATGTAATATTAAATACATACAACAGAATCTCTTAACAACAAAGGGTATCCTATTTTCTCTTCAGCATACGAAAATGAGGTAGAGGAACAAACTTAAGTATGAAAAAAATAATAAAAAGATCATATACATGCATATTCAAAGAAATATACTACAATAGAATCAATATTTTTGATGATTGAGTATATATAAGAGGGTTTTTTCAATATTAGTCCATAAATTTTTTGATATTTAACCATGTGCATTGCACGTGCATAAAATAGTATATATCATATGTATGTGCTTCATGTGAAAATATTTAATTGATAAAAGATAAGAAATTTGTAGTTAGAAGTTGGTTTTTATCTTTAAATATAATTAGTAAGACATAAAAAGTCATTATCCTATCCTAATATCTTTAAATTAGGAAATAAGGAATTGAAAATTAGGAGTTAATTTTTATCTTTAAATTTATTTATCTAAAGTAATTAGTGAAGAGATAAAAAGTTTTTATCTCACCCTAATATTTTTAAATTACAACATCATGATAAAACATAAGGGTTTGATAATTATAAAAACACCCTAAAAATTTAAAATTTACAAAAGAGACACAATAAAAAAATCAAAGATACAAATGATGTACACTAGAAATCTATAAATTTGAAATTTGCAAAAAATACCTCATAAACTTAGAGAATTGCAAAATACTCCCTTAAAAATTGAAAAAGTTTAAATTACAACATCATGATAAAAGATAAGAGTTTGATAATTATATAAAATGCCCTCTAAAATTTAACATACACAAGAAACACAATAAAATAAATTAAAGATACAAAGTATACACTGAAAATCTATAAAATTGAAATTGGCATATAGTACCCTATAAACTTAGAAAATTGCAAAGAACTACTTTAAAATTTAAAATTTTTAGGCATTTTTTAATTCCTTGATTTATTTAATGTTTGAAAATCTTGAAATTTTGAGCGTGTATTTATAAATTTTAGATTTTTGCGAAGTAAATCAGTCTGGCTTAATTTCTTTTGCACCTTAAAATTGAATGACCTCATATATGTTCAAAATACATAATGCGATACACCTGTTAGATATTAGTGAGTGTTTTAATGATATTTGGAGTTTAGTGTCAAATGCCCACACTTATTAAGGGTTTAGTGAAATCTATCTATATAAATTCTAATTTTTACAGGGAAGACAGATATACTATTACAATAAAAACATAAACTCTATATAAACAATTAAAGTATTTGACCACTTGCAATTCACGTTCATCCTAACTAGTGTGTGTGTGTGTGTGTGTGTGTGTGTGTGTGTGTGTGTGTGTGTGTGTGTGTGTGTGTGTTTGTGTGTGTGTGTGTGTGTGTCTTGATCTACGAACAATTGATTGGCAATTTTAGTTGGGTGCAGTGTAGGGGGCAACAACAAAGTTGTAAGGATCTGGATCTTCTCCAATTAGCTGGAAATTTTGGAGAATCTCTAATTCCTCAAATTATTATCATATGTTCTTAATTTAATGAACGAGATAAAACCACTATGGTCTTGAAAATCACTATTTTTAGAAGAACTATTCTCTAAAAACCCCTATCACAATAGTGGAATCATGCGTGATCGAATCTTGTCCATTGAATTTGGAATGTATGACTATGAATGAAGGCATTAGAGACACTCTGATTAATATCTAATTAGAGAGATCCAACTCCAAGCTGTAAAGGGATAAGTTAATTTATTTTGGTAACAAAATATTATAAACATAGGATTTTACAAAGTTATCCTAAAATATTAGTGATTTGTAGAAAACACCATTAGGCATTTTTTATAAATGGGTACAAATTTCACTAATTGCTAAAAAGTACAAGGTTGTTTCACTAAACTGTCATATCTAATGTGACAAACTGATAATTACTAGATCTTTTGTCAAAAAATTTGACTTAATTTAGTTTATACAACTATTTCTACTTTTTTTACTTCCCTTAATTAATATCATGATAAAAATACTATTTTTTATATAGTATAGTCGAAGGCTTTCATGGAGTTTTTATTTTCTTTTTTTAGTTTGTGATATTTTACTAACAATAATAGTTAAGGATAATTTTAACGATTTATAAAGACATTGCTTCAGATAGGAACATCTATCTTTATTAGTTTATATAAAAATATTTACATAGATAGTTTCTCGGGTACAGAGATGAAGTGAGATTAAATATTTTTAGTTAATTTTTTTATCTAAGGAAGCAAATACTAAGTTTCACATAATATCTCATTGAATCTGGGGGTGGGAGTAGGCCGGGCCGGTTCAGACCCGTGACCCGGCCCGCCGGGTTCAAGTCCAGGGCCTAACCCTCGCCCGACTGAGTCAGAGTGGGCCAGTACTACTTCTCAAATCCCGAGTCTGGGACTGAATCTAGCTCGGTCCACGACCCGACTAGGTGCGGGCTGGATCTGACCCAGCCCATAGCCTATGGATCGTGGGCTGATCCATGGGATTTTCGTCCAACGTTTTTCCTATTTTTCACCTTTTTAATTATATTAACTTTTATTTAAAATTATAAAATTATTTCTAATTTATCTTTTAGTAATTTAAACATATATTAAACAATTTTTAAACTTGTATTAAACTTGTTAATCCTTCCAAGTAGACAGTAGGGACCTTAAAGATCGCTGCCTTGTTTCTCAATAGGCCAAAATGCTCACAAGCCAAAGACCTATGGCTTTTTAGCTTTATTGACAGCTTCCTACAGACCTAAAGGGCTAAAGGAACAACTAGAATAACTTAAAAATATATATCATTGGCCGGGGCGGGCCGGGTTGGGCCTACGTTTTTGATCCCGGGTCTAGCCTGAGACCCAAGTATATCATGGGTTGGATCGGGCACGGCCCGCGTGACCCATAGTGGGCTGGGCCGAGTCAGCCCACGGGTTGACCCAGCCTGCACCTAACTCTAACTAAATCTATTTTTTTTCTTTTCAATTAGTTATTATTATTGGAGATAGCCCACACCTAACCCTAACTAAATCTAATTTTTTTTTCTTTTCAATTAGTTATTATTATTGGAGATAGTTCTGGACCAAAAAACAATGAAGTGTTATCAGTATACAGCTTTAACCTTTAGCCCACTCCAATTATTTTACACATAAACATGTATTTTTTGATATTGCTCTTGTGTAGTTGTGTAAATAACACAAAACTATGTAAAATTTCTCACATTTAATTACCATCATAAACTCATTACTAATCCTCTTAATATACGTACTAATCTCAAGTTAAATTATTTGGCTTCATAAACTTGTTTAAAATTAAACTAGCTAATTTCATAAAATTTTCAAAAAGAATATTGAAATTTCATAAATTTTGTAGAAAGAATTCTGGAACTCTTTAAATTTACCAATTAAGCGCTATCAACTATAGAAATAAACCTCATACAAAAAAACATTGAGCATAAAGTCTCGATGATGAGAAATTATAAATAATTCCTCAAGATTTTTTATAATTAGATTTAAAAGCAAACTTTTAATGAATTTATAGAACATAAAGGAAAATTTGTATCTAGGGCCCTTGCATGTGATGCACTCTTTTCAACTTTTCACCATGTGTTTTTCCATGTTGACCCACTTTCTCATGTGATAAACCCCTTTTCATGTTGTCATCTCACTAGAGAGAGAATAATTTTTCCTTATTTTCAAACTACCCTCACCCTTAACCACTCATCTCTTTTTTTTCTTTCTCATGACCCCATGAAAATTATTTGCTTCTTCTCCTCCTACATCTCAACCATTATTTCTTTCCTCACCATTGTTCTTATTGCATTCTCCTCCTCTTTTTCCTCATCTATCTTTCTTTTCTCATGAACTCATGAAAAATATTCACTTCTCCTCCTCCTACGCCTTAACTATTATTTCTTTCACTACCACCTTTCCTATTGCATTCTCCTTCTCATTCTTCTCATCTCTTTTTTCTTTTCACACGAACCTATGAAAAATATTTCCATCAACTCCTCCTTCTCAATCATTATTCCTTTCATCACTACTTTTCTTATTGCATTTTCCTTCTGTTTCTTCTCGTCATTTCTCAATCTTGAAATTCAATGTTAATTGCTTGAAAATGGCAAAAGCTTAAAAATTTTCAAAGGGATGCCCCTACCAGATCTACAAATAATGAAGCAATGAAAAAGGTAAGATTATAGTGAAGAATTAAATTTTAATTGGGATGAGTAAATATTTGAAAATGAGAAGTATCTTCAAGAAATGAACACTGATCAGAGGGTTATATATGACACAATACTTGAGTCAGTGTATAAAGAAAAGGAAGGATTATTTTTCATATATGGTCATGTAGGAATCTGTAAAACCTATCTTTGGAAATCAATTATCTCTAAATTAAGGTCAGAAGGACAAAGTGTATTGCCAGTTGCATCTTCTAAGATAGCATATTACTTCCTAGAGGCAGAACAACACATTCCATATTTAATATCCCCATTATTCTGAAAAATAATTTGACTTTAGGAATCAAACAATGTAGTCCAAAAGCTAAATTAATTGAATGCATTGCTATGATGATTCAAACAATAATGTGTTATGATATCATTACTACATTAAAATATTTGTATAATTGAACATAATATCTAACATATTCTTTAAATAAATAATTACTAGCGTTTATAACTATTTTTATAAACTATAAGATAATTTTAAGATAAATTTCACATGACAAGCCACAAAAATGAGATGGGGAACAATTGTGCAAACAAATATTTTATAAGTGCGTCATGCTTTGAACGTGATGAATACTAGTAAATACTTAATTCAAAATAATTTCATTTCATTGAACGCACTATGATTTAACTTTAGTTCTTATATCTTTCTATATTCTATAATTAGGCTTTAATTGCTCTGAAATGGTTAATATTTCATAGCATCACTATGATTAAACTTGGATCGCACTGCTATGATTATAATTGAATGCATTGCTATGACCAAAGGATTCAAACGATACAGTCAAAAGAAGGTACGTGAGGATGAAAATTGATGTGAGTTCAGTTCATAAATGATTGCCCGGGGGGACCTGGGTGAGAATTCTAGTAAAATTAAATAAATGAGAAAATAATTTCTTCCTATTGAAACCAAATCAAGCGATATCAGCAAGATTGGCAAATACTTCAAATCCCTACTGCTTTCATGAAATTTCCATAAATATGGTTAACATTGGAAAACATTTATTATACATATCTCAGTTAAACTTCTCATTTCTTATCATCTCTCCTTCAACAATGTCTGAAACTTCATTCAATGTCCAGGCGCAATTCTTTTCGTCTTATTCTCACCCTCCTTCATCTGAGCAAAAAAATGAAATTAGAAATAATCAAAATTCACACACTATATACATCTCAAGAAATTAGTAATAAACATTCTATCAAAAATAAAAGAAAAAATATTTGTTTATTAATTTACCAGGGTCGCAGAGGAGGGGTCCTTTGTAATCGATTTTTTGGGATAGAGGCATAACACAAAGCAACTTAGCTTGCACACAATGTTGGAAAATTTAAGTCGACAAACTTCATAGCATGCATCAGAGCAAATGTTCAACTCAGCAAAGATTGCAAAGCTTGGGACAAAAAGCGTGAAGATGACGATTGCAGCGAGTAATGTTGCCTTCATCTTCTTTGCCTCCATGGTTTCTCTACTAAAAATTTTCACAACCAGAAAACTAATGATTTGAGAGAAGAAGTTAAAGCCAAATTTATAGGGAATGGGGAATTTCATTTTTAGTTTATCATTTAATATATGCATTAATACGTAATTAATTTTGTGAAAGATATGTAATAGATTCATTTTATTTTTGTTATGGAATGATTTGCTTAAATTGTATTTTGATGCATGCAAAGGATTTTGAAAATCCATCTTCAAAACCTTCTTTATTTGTAATGGGTATTAAAGAGTGTTAGCATTAGAGATAAAATTCAATCAAAGTTTGCTTGGTTACACGTAAATGTTATTGAGGATTTGTTACTAAAATCACAAACTCATATGAAATCAACACACTTAGGAAATTATATTTGATGCATCTATCTTGCATGAAAAACCTAAATTTATGGCATGAAAAGTATCAAATAAATAATGTATTTGATATAAAATCTAGGATTTTAACTTGTAGGTCTCTTTTTTAAATGCAAAACCCACCAAGTGCGTGGAAATAAATAGACCTCTATCGTCCTCTTTTCATACAGGTGTAGTTCATTCCATTTGTGGTAACCTTGTTTTGCAATTTTCCTAGAAAATAATTTTGCTCAATGAATTCATCCATATATCATTTATATAAGTTTCCTTTGTATAGATATAAATTTTAGAGAATTAATTCTCTCAAAACAGTTATAGATATGTTGTTACAACATAGTTACCAAAAGAATCCCGATCCTCTCCAATAAGAAGGTGGTAACAAAAGAAGGACCAATTATCCTAACCATTACTGCACATTCCAATGTTAATGGATGAGATCACGCCACATTGGGTTTCCTTTATTGTTTAAAACTACTATTTTATTGAAACTATATGCTTTTATATTTAAACAATTTCAAATTATTAACTCAAAATTCTCTTTATTCTTTTATAGCCTCAATAACTACGTGTGTGTGTGTGTGTGTAGTTTATGAATTAAACAGTAATCTTTTGTTTTATGATTAATTGAGATAAAACCACGACATTTAATATTTAGAGTTGAATTTCAAAAATGATCTTCTACTAGTGATTTTTTAAAATTATGATTTATCAGTCTTTTAGTGGTTTTTACTTAAAATTTTAATAAAATTCCAAAGCACATGGGTGAAGGCTAAAATTAGATGTAAATTTCACTCGTTGACTGCAAACAAACCAAATTCTAATTCAAAATCTTGAGGTAAATAAGACACAAGAAAGAGAGTGAAAGTACTCTTATCTAAATTTATGGTCATAAATGTATCATGTAATGTCATTAGCTGATGGAGAGGTTTGCAAATATTTCGATAAATGTAATTTGAAAAAAAGGTTTACTAATCGTGTGTCACAATGTTCTTACTCTCGTATTCATGATTATTGTATGAGAATCTTTTAAAAAATCACCTTATAATATTACAATCAAACAAAAAGTACCTCTAATTTAAATAACATTGCAACATTTTATTATGCATATTGTAAGCAAACATCTTGTTTCAAATCTCTCTTTCAACAAGGTCTGAAACTCATTCAATTTTTAGGTACAGCTCTTTGAGTGTCCCTTATAATATCTTCTCCCTTCATTGTCTGAGTACCCAAAAAAAATCTAAAAATAATCAAAATTTAAAATTAAACCCAAAACTAAAATATATAAATAATCGGATTCTCTCCAATTAGGTAGTAATTGGAGAGTCTCCAGTTCCTCCAATCATTGTCGTATATTTCAAATTCAAGAGACAAGATTAGCCCATGAGATAAAGCCACTATATCTTGAAAATCACTTTTTTAAACCACTATCATAGTAGTGGAATCCTACATGGTTTAATCTCATCCATTAAATTTAGATTGTATGACAATGATTGGAAGAATTGGAGACTCTCCAATTACCACCATATTGGAGATGATTTAAATCCATAAATAAGTGAGATATAATTAAGTTTGCTATAAACATTTTATAGAATAAGGAGGAAAAATACCTTTTCAGTGAATTCTTTGTAAATGAGACATTCCCCCAAGCAATTTACCCTGCAAGCACTCCTGGAAAACATCTGTCTACAAGATTGATAGCATGCTTCATAGCAAGAATGAAAGCTAGCAAATCTCGGTACAAATAGGGCGAAGATGTCGATTGCGACGACTAGTGTTTCCTTCATTTTCATTGCCTCCCTTCTTCCTTCATTAAGAACTTTCACTACAAGAAATGCAATGCTTTGAGAATAGAAGGTATCCAAAGCCAAATTCATAGGAGAATAAGAATTTTCATGTTAAGTGAATTAATATTAGGAAGCTAATACTGTGAGGATTTTTTCCTTTTCTCGTTTAAAAGATCTCAGATATTTGGTCAAAAAGTTGGCAATAGCCCACTGTATATCATTCTTTGTACTAACACTGCACTCGGGAATTCGAAAATAGACAATTTTAAGGGTAAATTTTACCCAAAAATAAAAAAGAAAAGAAAATAAGACAGCATACATTAGCTTCATTTTCAAATTAACGTTGCAATTGAAATTAAATTCAATTAATTTTGGGCTAAGTTAGAGAGGATTATCTCAAAATTACACCACATTTAAGTGGAATTTTCTGAAAAGCACCTTTAAAATTAATAAAATGGGCATGGAAGAGGTTTTTTTCCTGTCTCATTTTGGTCAATTTGGACTACGGGGTTGTCTGATATAACTTAAGGGCACGGGTTAAGTGACATCCCTAGAGTTGAAGGGGTTTATCCAAAAAATGGCCTAACTCAAGGGGATTGTGTGAATTAACCCCTCTTACACAATATAACGTTATATACTTCAACTTGTATAACAAGCTTTTTCATTAAAACTATCATTAGCGTTTCGGAGGTTTGGTTAGTGGAAGAGATTTTAAGATGGTATTAGAGCAATTCATAGACATTCAAACTTCGGCATGCATTTATTTAAAAAAATGTTCTGTAGTTTCAATGTATGGATCAAGTTCCATTGCAATTGGATGATAATTGATATGATCAATTCCTACGCACGACTTTAAAATATTTCTCCCTATTTAAACCAACTTGGTTCTAAATTAGCAAAGATCAAGGTGCAAATGGTCGACAATGTTTCCATGAAATTACCATAAACATAGTTTATCCTTGAAAAACTTTAATATGTATGCATATTACATGCAAACTTTCCTCTCATCTCTAGTTTTACAACAAAGTCTAAACTTCATTCATTAATGCTTCATTTTTGAGAGTCGCCTGTCATATTCTTTCCCCCAGTCATCTGAATACAAAAAGAAATTAAAATCAAACTTTAGAATAACACATATAAAAGAAAAATAAAAAATTAGATATAATTGGCTTTCGCTATAAACATTTTCTCAAATGAAAAAATATAGTTTTTATATATTAATTTACCTCAGGAGCATGAGAAGATGAGTATTCCTTTTAGTAACAGCTCATAAAGTACAGATCATATAGCAATAAGACTTGCAGGCCCACTTTGGATTATTTGCTCTACAAGCAGGATAACATGCTTCGTAGCAAGAATGCATGCTAGCGAAGCCCTGCGCAAAAAGAGCGAAGATGACGCTTGCAGCGAGTAATGTTGCCTTCATTTGCTTTACCTCCATGGTTTCTCTACTGGAACTTTATAACCAGAAGTATGATGTGTGATCAGTGGCAGGTATGAGCTAAATTTATAGGAGAATGAGGAGACAGATCATTTTGAGTGTTCATTGAATATACGCGCGCATGCTCTAATATGTAATTATATATGGAATAACATATGTATTAGATTCACTCAATATTCTTATTTTCTTATTGTGTATAGTTCTAGTTCAATCCATTTGTAGAGATCAAATATTGCCATTTTATACAAAATTATTTTGTTCATTGTATTTATCCATGTTGTTTTATATATCACTGTATATATAACAAAAAGGGTTAATTACAGAAAACCCCTATGAAGGTTTTGGGAGTTGCAGTAAATCTCATCTACTTTCTTATAACATTAAACCCCCCCCCCCAATTGAATGGTTTCATTTCACTAAACTTCACTTGAAAATTTCTCATTTAATCTCCAATTTAGGACCGTCTATTCTAATATCTCATGTGGCAAGCATATGCTGAAAAGAATATGAAAATAATTCCCTTAGTCCCAAAAAATACATATTTTCCATTTTAATAGAAGTGTATATTTTTGGGACTAAGAAGAAATTTTCTATCTTTTTTTTCATCATGTACTTACCAAGTACACATTGGAGTTCATGGTGCTAATTTGAGGATTAAAAGTTAAAATTTTAAGTAAGACTTATTGAAATAAAACAATTCATGGGGGTTATGTGCAATAACTCCTGAAGTTCAAAGTGGTTATGTTAAATAAAAAAAGTTGGAGGGGGTTTACCTCAACTCCCCAAAAGTTTATGTAAAATTTCTATTATTTACCCAAAATAAAATTGAGAGAATCGTTTAGATGTCATCATGGTGAAATTCTAGAATTACTAGTGTGTCTTTCTTTCGAGTGCATCAAACTAGGGCGCTAGCATGCGGACTATTCTGTCGAGATTTGAGTTAACAAAAAATAAAGTTTTCAATTTGTCAGTTATGAATCTTGGGTATAATTCTAGGAAGCTAAATAAAACACATGATATCTTGAAATAATTGCTTGGTACTAGCGACAGATCTAAAATTCCTTCCAGAGAGACGGGGAGGAGGGGTGAATAACGAGGATCTATATACCCAAATAAAATTATAATATTATAAAACTATAATATGAATACACTCGATACACTTTATAAGCTTGATTGGGCCTGTTTGACTTTGATTTGACTTTGATTGTTGAAAAGTTAAATGAATTTTACTTTTCAATGAGTTAATCTAATTTACTACTAACTTATTTAATGTTTTTAAATAGATGGAGGATGCAATTAATGTTTAACATGTATCTAGGAGAAAATAATAAATGTTTTAAGGAGTTATGTCCTTTCATAAATTTTCAAGGGTAGAATTGCACCCTTACACACCATTTAAATTCGCATCTGCTTCGTATGATCTATTGTGTCCAAAAGCAAACGCTTAGTAAATTCAATAATTTAACTGTCAGACTTCCTTTGAAAGAAGCTTATGAATTCATAATGAGCATGCCTAGAGAGCCAACAAAAGATATATGAGGAGTTTTTGTTAGCGCTTATAGGATTCATAATGATGTAAAATTCATGGAGAATGCAGTGAGACAAGTGAACGAATGTAGTGATACTAGTGAAATTATTGGATATTATGTTATGATGTCGAATATGTATGTAGAGAGTGGTTAGTGGGGGGATATATGTTGAAGTTGAGAACAAAGACAAAAGATGGGAGAAATTTTTGTTTTTGCTTTTAATGAATGGGTTGTTCATGAAAGTCCAGTAACTTATTTCTTTGTGTGTCCTAAGGTGTTAGCACTCATATCATTACCATTTTAAAGAGGCGAGATAGCAAGTCCACAATATCTACTGATATATTAAGAATAAATTGAAGTAAAATGAGGTGAAGGATCACTATTTATACTAGCATTACTGCACGTGCAAATGCATGTGGGTAATGCATTAAAACTTAATTATTCTAATCTTCATATTAAAGGGTCAATTTAATAATCTAAATAGTTGTTGACTTTTACATAATCTTTGTATGATATTTGTTCATTTGAATGCAATGTTTCATGTTACTTTATGACATATAATTCAATTTGAGTGAGGATGTGGTTTCCTAGATAATGTCATCGAGACTAGTTTGTTTCATATTTATTTTCGGACCATTATGTTAATTATTTGTAAGCTAAGTATTTCAATATATACTGTCAATAACATTTATTTTGGAACATATTGAAATTCTATTTGTGGTTTTATTGTATATGTTATATTGTTTTCTTGGGATAGATTATGTTTGTCATTTTAAACTTGTATTGGTTTCGCGAAATATTGTAGTCCAAGCAAAATCTGAACAAAGTTGTGATTTTATATTCATAATTAGGATGTAATAGTTTATGTTGTAAATCTCTTTTTAGAGAGAAAATAAAATGATACTTATTTTTTTTTCTTAAAACTATTTATAAGAAATTTAATATTTTTATAATTTTTAATAGAATAAAGTTTTGTTGTAACTCTACATATTTTAGTTTATAGACATGATAGATTGAGAAATATATTTATTACTTTAAACTTTCTCTTTTTATCTTTTAGTGTTGATTTTTATGAGGATCATGTGTCAAATGTGAGAGAGAGAGAGAGAGAGAGAGAGAGAGAGAGAGAGAGAATGAGGACAAAATTTCCAGGACATACTTAATATAACAAACACAAATACACAAATAACTGTAAAACACAAAGCCTTGACATATAAGTACGAGAAGCAACTTTATTTCCTCTCCGACTTTTTTTGGCTTTGTGTTTGATAGTTATTTATTTAGTTGTGTTTCCTCTATCAGAGGTATCAGAGCTATGAAGAATCTAAACCTGACGATGTCACCTTCTATTCCTATATTGGATGAGAAGAATTATTACTGGTGGAGAGTACAGATGAATGTGTTGTTTGAATATCAATGTATATTGGGTGGCATTAAAGATGCAATATTCAGAGATGATATAGATGGAGCACAAGTTGGGAAGAAAATTATCTTACCTTCATCATTTAGAGGTGGTAATCTATATATGACTCAGAATTATCAGGATGCAATTGCGTTGTGCCGTGTTTTAGGAAATCCAGATCTGTTCATCACAGTTACAGCAAATCCAAAATGGCAAGAAATAAAATATGCATTGGACGAGATAGGGGGCAAAGACCAGACGAAAGACCAGATATAGTTGCTAGGGTTTTTTAAATAAAGCTTGATCTATTGGTAGAAGATTTTCAAGCTGGTCAATATTTTAGGAATAGCATCGTTGGTATGTGTGTATATATATATGTAATCCTAACTTTTACTCATAAATACAAATATAAAAGAATGTGAAAATAAATAAATTAGAAAATAATATAAAATAAAATAAGATATGAAATACCAAACCTAATAGGTCAATGTTATATATATAAATATACACACACA
>JBAKGM010000139.1:36348016-36362893 GCA_037177215.1 Asparagus racemosus
GAGAAGTCTTCAAATCTGAGAGTTCAGATCGAGACTAGAGTGCCAAGCAGCTAAGTGCTAAGAGCCCAGAGATCAGCTAGGATTAGAACTGAACCGAACCTCCTCCCCGTGGAGGTGGTGGTCTATAAATAGGCCAGGAGAAGCATGATCGTCCCCCCTTGATTCGTGGGATCTGGCCATGCCTAGGTGAGGGGAACCATATCACCTCTGTGGGATGTGACCACTTAGGGGTGATGGGAGCCTTGCCTCATCATTGCCTGGGGTGTGGAAAGTAGGTAGGCCCACTTCCCAAAAGCAGCGGCCGCCTGTTCTGTCCAGGCGAGACTAGCAATTGATCAGGCGAGCTCAGCCTCGGGGCGAGCTTTGGTGGGCTGGCGGGGTCAACTGGCGGGCCCTACCAATATGAATGGCGGCTTTCACTCCTAGAGGGCGGGCGAGGCGTTTCAGGTGAGCCCCGACCCAAACCTCCAGGCGAGGTGCACAGGCGAGCCTTCAGGCGAGCTCGAGCTCGGTTCAGGCGAGCTCTTGCGGTCGAGCTTCCTTGAGTCCGTGCGGGCGAGCTGAGAGAGTGGGAAGGGTCTCGTACAGGCGAGTCGTCGTTTAGGTGACATTGAGTTTGTGCTGGAGAACTCAACCGAGGGGACTTCGTGCGGGTGAGCCCTCTCTCGGGCGATGCCGAGCTCCTGCTGGTGAACTTGATAGGCGTGAAGGCCTTGTGCTGGCAAGCCTTCATCCAGGCGAGCTTTGCGTACGTAAGCGAGTTTCAAGCCTTCAAGCCAGCTGGCGCTTGGGCGAGCTTGATCCGGGCGTCGTTGAGTTTACACGGGCGAACTCAACATATGAGAAGGCCTCGTGTAGGCGAGCCTCCATTCAGGCGACATAAAGTTCGTGCTGGCAGACTCACCAAGTGCAAGCGAGCCTTTGCTCAGGCGACGTTGAGCTCATGCTGGCGAACTCAACAAGTGCAGGCAACGCTGGCGAACTCAGCGCATGAGAAGGCCTCACGCAGGTGACCCTCCTATTAGGTGGGGTAAGCATTTTCTACCGCCTACACACTATACAAGTAAGGTAAATAAATATAATTCTAGTGATTCTGTTGCTGAACTAATTTATTCTTATTGTAGGAAACCTGGTCACTGAAAGAAGAATTGCTCTTGAACAAAAAAGATTAAGAAGGAAAGGATAAAAGTCCCACAGTGACTACATTGAACGAGTTAGAGAGTAGCTCGAGCGATGATCAAAGAGCACACTGTTGTCTCATGGCTAAATATAGTAATTCGGATAAATTCGAACATCAGAGCTCTGATAGCAAGGTATACCCTACATATGATGAAATATTGGATCAATTTGAAAAACTTGCTAAAAATATAAAGTTGTTAAAAAGAAGAATTCAAGTGTAAAGAAAGAAAATAAATTGTTGACTGATAAAATTGAAAATATTTCTTTAGAATTGAATACATCTAACAAAGCAAGTGAAAATACTTCTTATGAACGTATACAATGTTCCATGTATAGAGACATGAATTGTAATTCATTCAAGCAATTAACGGATAAAGTTTTTGAAAATAAAAAAATCAATTGTTAGGGTAAATTAGCTTTTATGTGAGTTGTCTTCTGAATAAAGAAAATTTGAAACTAGATGAACTATCATAGTTCCTGAAAATGAACAATTAAAGTCCAAAATTATAGACTTTAAAGAGGTCGTGAAAAAAATTTCCTTGGGTTCTAAAGGTTTAAATATGGTCCTTTTCCAATTAACAATTTGCAAAAGGTAAAAGTGGACTTAGTTATTCATATTCTAAAAAACATAAAAGGTTTCAACATTCTTTTCTAAGAGGAAATATTTTAACTCTTTTTTCACTCATTGTAAATGCATCTTCTTTTATTTGTGCTTTATGTGGTAGAATGAACCATATTTCACTGAATTGTCAAATGCAATATAGAGTTAAAATGGTCAAGCAAATTGGGTACCTAAAGGCACAATTACTAACCAATGTGGACCTACTTAGATACCTGAGTCACACCTTTTCATTTTTCTGTAGGTGTGCAGGAAAGCTAAGAAGCAAGGCAGCATCTGTTGTGATTGCTCAAGGCATTTTTAGAAGACAAGAATATATTCCTTAGCCTAACCAAGAAGAAGAAATGGATGAGAAGTTGCTGATACTTGCAAAGAGTATCTCATCATGCAAGCGAGGATTTATTACAAAAGTACAAGTTGCATAAATATTTGTTTTAGCAAATCTTCTCAAAGGGTAAGTATAGGTAAATTCTATAACCCTTTCCTGTTGTTTGTACATAATTTGATTTTCCTTGATTTTTCTTGATTTTTTATTATTTTATTTTTCTTGATATTTTTTCTTTTTCATTTTTTATCAAAAAACAAAACAAAAACTTATCTTTATTTATTCTTGTTTTCTTTGAAAAATAAATAAAAACTTTGGACATGCCTACATATATATGCTTTTACAAGATTGATTCAGATGATATTATCTCTTGGTATGTAGGCTTGATTATATCATACAGGTTTGCATATGGATTTTCTACATACAATGATAAAATATGATTACTTGACACTTTATTTGTTGAAATATTTTATGTTAATTTATCACACACCTACTTTTATACTTATCATGTTTAGTAATGTGAAATAGTTTTAAAGAGTTTTTTATATTTTATTTACAAGATATTTTTTGAATATGTCAAGAGTTTTTTAAGCTTGTTTTTGACTTGGGTAATGCACACATTTATTTTTTATATGTACAAATGTGCATTTATGCCAAAAATATGTCAAACAAAAGAGTATATTCGTTAAAAGATGATCAAAGATTCATACTCTTATGAAATCCATAGAAAATTGTGTGTGTTTGTTAAAGGATAGTCAAAGACCAACTCTCATGGATTATGTTTGTGCAAATCTCAAAGGGTAGCCATCATGTAATGAATATTTTTATATTTAGAGATGGTGTGAATCGCCCGCTAAACACTATCATTCTTCCTCTTAAATCCTATATGGTTGAGGTGATAGGGCGATACTTTTGTCCTTAGTTTCTAAGGTTGAGATAGTTCAAGTCTTATTATTGCTCACTATTCTCTTTGATATATTTGAATTTATCCAATGAACTAGTATAATTCTTTTTACTATTTGTTTCATATACTTTACAATAGTATTTCATCATTTTGTATGTGATTTTTTATGTGATTTCTCGCATATTCAAATGTTGTGTGATTAGATTTTAATCTCTTGTTCTATTTTTCGATAAATATTTGTATGAACCGGTGTGCATTTCTCTTACATCTTAGGATGATTTTTATTTGAATTTCTCGAGTATGAAGTGTACCCATTGGTGTGTTTTTAACTTTTGCTATTAATAAAAGGGGAGAATTTTAATGTGCAATTCAAAAAAAATTAATGATCTTTGCTTGAGTGGAGTTTTAGTTAAGTGGTTTTTTTTATATATATAAAAAAATTTTAAAACACTCAATGCAATATTTTAGTGGGAATTTTGACAATAACTATGCTTGATTGCACTTTTCATGAATGCATGAATGTAGAGGGAGCATTGCATATCTTTTCCTTTTGCATTAAAATATATTTGTGCTTATTGTTGCTATATATGTATCTCAGATATGTATATATTTCAAAATTCAAGCTTGTTGTTATACAAAAGCGGAGATGTTAGGACGTAGTCTGTACACCAGCTCTTATTTGAGTAATGACAAACTCTCATTTGGTACTAGTAGTTCTTTTGAGATGGCATAGTATAGGTGAAAACAGGTATATGAAGTGTATGAGGGGAAAGAACACAAAAATCAGAACAAAAGCTGATTTCAACCTTGGACCCATCAATGGGCATCAGGAACACATCGATGGGGTTAAGGTCATCGATGGTCTAGAGAAACAAATTGCATATTTTTAAAAGTAGGAATTCAACCCATCGATGATTTATAAGCACGCATCAATGGTGCTCAGGGACCCATCAATGGTCGTGAAGGCCCATCGATGGTTAAGAAGGCAGATTGTAGAACTGTTGATTTAATCACAGCCATTCTTTTATCCCTTTCATCTCCAACTTCCACTATAATTAGATTATTGCTCTCCTAATTAATTAGAGGCTATATAAGATCAAAGAGAAATATTTGAAGGAGAGGATTCTGGGGTTTTGAAGAGAGCTTGAAGAGAAAATTCTAAGGTTTTGAAGAGAGCTTGATGAGAGAAATTCTAGGGCTTGTTTGAAAAAAATTTGACTTAGTGTTTTGAACTGCCAAAGCCTCAACAAACTCTTTCTCATCGCGCTTATCATCTTCCAATCATCTCAGCAAGGAGAGTTGCCTTTAGTTTTATCATCTACACCATTTTTCATCAAGTTTCACTTTGATTTATCAAAAGACAATTTGTTATCGAAAAGGGCAGTAAGATCTTTCTTATTTTCTGTGCTTAAACTGTGTTTGATTGTTTGTTTCAAACTTATTTTTACAGTATACTCAAGCTTGTATTAATTGAGGGTTGGTACTAGGCAGGGCTAGGTGTTACTCATTGTGGAGAATTAGGTTAGGTAGCTGATTTTGGGTAGATTCCAGGGTGCAGTTTGTGGAAGCCTATTGAATCGGGTTGTAATTCAGGAGAACTCTTAGCATAGTGAGAAACCCCTTTGTGAGAAGGAAGAGTGGATGTATGATTGTAATTCAGACTAATATTAAGTATTGTGTGTCCTTGGTTTGTTGTTTTTCGCTTTTATTTTATCTATTTTGTTGCTTATTCTGTGGTTTTTGTAAAAAAAATAGTAGCAACCTATTCACCCCACCCCCGCCCCCCTCTAGGATTGCATCATAGATCCAACATATAACAACATCACCTAAGCGCACAAAATCATGCCATGTGTCGTATCTCTATTTCTATATTTACCTAAGAATTATTATGAGATTAAATCTATCCATAATTAGAAATTCTAATTGTAACCAAATATTCGGTGATACTAATCAATATATAACTATCCATAATTAAAATTTCTAATATTCACAAAGATCCTCCTATCAACCTTGACTTTATGTGCGTGAAATGTATACTGTGCATTTTGCACAAAGCACCCCATCCATATTTTCCAAATGGACCCCTCAAGCATATATGTCCACATATATAATTAAGTTATCAATATTATACAATACTTTCAATCAGTCAAAGAGCCTACCCATACTCCTCTCATGCACTGCACAACACGCGGTTTTGCACTTAAGCCCCTAATACTTCCAATTTTGCATAACACGCCCTACTGATTTCGTAAATGCACCAAGGCCCTATTTATACGTCACCTTTAAAAAAATAAATTCTAATTGTAATCAAATAGTTGATAATCTTAATCAAAATATAATTATCCCTTTTAAAAAGTCAAATAATCATATTCTTAATTCTCTTTTCTTTTTTCTATGAAGAACAATTTGGACACTACCCCTTGAAACATCCTAAGATTACAAATACCTAAAAGTACAAAATTACAAGCATCCCTCTAAAAAATATGATATTATAAATAAATCCTTGAAAAATCTGAAAAACTACTAACAACTCCTTTAAAAATTTCAAAATTTACACACCGCCCCCTTGAAAAATTTTTCCCTCAGTCATCTGAGTACAAAAAGAAATTAAAATCAAACTTTAGAATAACACATATAAAAGAAAAATAAAAGAATAGATCTAATTGGCTTCTGATATAAACATGTTATCAAACGAAAAAAATATAAATCTTTGTATATTAATTTACGGGAGGAGCCTGAGAAGATGAATATTCCTTTTCATCAGTCAATCTTTTGTAAGTTCGCAAAGCATTGTAACTTGCAAACCCACTTTGGATAATTTAATCTACAAGTATGATTACATGCTTCATAGCAAGAATGCATTCTAGCAAATCCCTGTGTAAAAAGCACAAAGATGACGATTGCAGCTATTAATGTTTCCTTCGTTTACTTTGTCTCCCTAGTTTCTCTACTAAAAATTATAACCAAAAGTCTGATGTGTGATGTAAATTTATAGGAGAATGACGAGATTGGTCATTTTGAGTGTATCATTGAGTATGTGTTGTAGTATGTAATTATGAAAGAAAATATATATTATATTCACTCTATATTTCTATCCTACAGGGGCAGAGTCAGGTACACTGTTGGAAGGTCCCTGACCCCCTCACAAATTTTGGAACATCTTGTAGCATAGCATGAAAATTGGTTAAGTACATTAGAAGAAGCTTCAGCATAGGCCCTTCCAACAAATTAACCCCACTAATTAAAGAGCCAACATGCATAACTGAAGTTCATAGGGTAAAATTAACTTAACAACGTTATGGCCCAATAGGCATAACGATATCCCATAATGTATAACTGACCTATTTAAACTACTTTTTTGGTCACACTAACTAAGTTAACTAAGAGCATATGTGTTGGGAACTTGGCTCATAATCCATTTGGCTTATAATCCACAAATAAGTTAGAAGCCAAGTAGTTTATAAGTCACAAAGTTTGGTAAAAAAATGGATCATATGCTGCATTCACTAGGAGAGTGTTTGGCACATAGGTGGATTATAATTCATCATTATTGTTAAAATGACCAAAAAGAACATAGGTTTTGAAATTAATGTTGAGGGGTAAGCTGGTCATATACTTAGTCAAGCAACCCAGCTTATAAGCCACCAAACAAATAAGACGGGTTGGGGCAGCTTAATTTTTTTGGCTCATAAGCCAATATAAGCTAGTTGCCAAATTTATTTCAATGGCTTATAAGCCACTTTGACTAGTTCCCAAACATGCTCAAACTAAAAGCCTCCCGATTTATAATTAAAGGTCCAACTCTTAAAAAAATAAAAAGGAAAATACTTTCTTCAAATTTTATTCCTCATCACCATCAAACTGGAAAAAAAATCACTCATCCTCAAATTGCTACAAAATTTTCTCAATCTTTGAGTTTATATATTTGAATGGAAGCATATAAATTGGAGTTGAAGTTAGTGTTTTTTCAGTGAAATAAATAAAATACATGTACAATTTGGATCATGCCGCCACCCCCCACCCCCCCAAAAGATTAAATTTATGGCTCCGTCTTTGACTATCCACCATCTATGTATTTGTAGCTCATTCCATTTGTAGTGTCATGTCTAGTAATTTTCTATAATTAGTTTGTTCATTGTATTGTATTTCTCCATTTACCTGTTATAACTCACTATATATACACTAAAATATTGAGGGGAATCAAAGTCTCTCTAACCATTAAACTAAAAACTCTAAAGTTATGATGAGGAATGAGGATTATATTTTTATATTCTAACAATGATGAACTTCTTATTGGAGTTACTAGTGTCCGCACTTTTTACTAGGGATTGTATGGTTGGTTTCATTCAAAAACAAAAGTTTAGATTTCTAACAACAGTAACAAAGAAATAGTTTCCAATCGTTTTCCCTAAAACAGAGTATGAAATAGGTTTCCTAAATGAAGGTTAAAATCAAATAATCATTGGGTGTCACACGCTCTCTTCCATATTTCACAGTGTCATCCAAACAACTCAAAAGTAGAACAGTTGAACGTGAGAACCCCACATTAATTTCATTTTCCACTCTTTTCCAATAAAAAAAAGCAACCAAATAGCCCCTTATCGTTTTATTTGCATGTATATATCACATGCAAAGAATCTAGTTTCTCTAGAAGAGTAAATTCTCCTTATGAACATATTAAATATATATTTTAAATACTTTGAAGAAATTATTTTAAGATACTGATTAGTGCAGGGATGCGAGAAAAGCACTTTCCTTAAATTATTTGCACATTTTTTTTCAGGGAAATGATGACGCCACAGAAAGCCCCAGCCCATAACCACATTTTTTTATATTTTATGTGTTATAACAAACCATAGTTATTTCCTATCCAAAATTATAGGACTGCTATGGAAAAGTGAATATAAATCCCATTAGAATAGTCTGCTCGGCTCAACGGCAAAATAGGGAAACTTTGAGAGCTAAACCTACCCCTTTGAAAGGATCAGCATAGCCTGCCGCATGTGAGTGTTTAAATTGGATTTGAAGTTGCAAAAAGAAAAAAAAAATGATGTAATTACTTTGTCAGATGTTAATCTTGGCTAAAATCTAAGAATATATATATATATATATATTTGTCTTGAAAAATGCTTGGTCCCATAAATTTTGTGCTTCAAAGAAAATGCTCAACAAATACAGCCATTTTATTGTCAAAATTGCTTATGAAGAACAAATATCCCTGATTTTGATTCATCCATTAATAGCACACTATAGGCATGTTGACCGTTGAATCAAGGACAATTTTTTAAAATCAACCCTTTCAAATTGCTAATTAAAATCCAGTCCTAACTTAAACCAGGTCGAAATTGCTAATTAAAATTTCACGGGATTGTCAATCCCGTGAAGTTTTCTATGTTTAAACTTCACGGGATTGGCAATCCCGTGAAATTTTATTCATCAATTTCGACCTAGTTTCATGAAACTAGGTCGAAAATGTTAATTAAATTAGGACCGGGTGGAAAATTATAAATAAATATTAAAAAGGGTCTATTTTCAAAGTTGGTCCTTGAATCAATGTACATGCAACAAGAATGTTCCAAGCCGCTCATGGGGCAGGGCTAATTCCAAAGATATTCTCAGCGGTATTCAATAAAAATGGAAAAAAAAACACGCACATATGTGAGATGTTCTGACAGAATTTGTACTGTCTAATGTTTGGTTTTTCATTGATGCATCATTAATATAACATAAGTTCAGAACTATTGCATACTTGCTTTGAGGAGTATTGCCAAAGGCTTAGGGCCTGTTTGGTTGATTTCCTAAAATCAAAGAAAAGGAAATAGGATAAGGAAATCATCAAAAGTTGGTTTCCACCCATTTCCTCAAAAAAAGTCATGAAATGAGTTTCCTTAAAATTAAGTCACATCATCCAGTAAGATGGTGACAACTCATATCATCTCATCTCTTTTCTTACTTTTAGGAAGTAAACCAAACAAAGGAGAAAAGAGTATATTATAGGAAATACGTTTCTTATAATTGATTTCCTTCTTTTTTTTTACAAACCAAACAGCCCCTTATTAGTTTGGGCGCGACTAATAAGAGGTCATACAAATAGGAAAGCGCAAATACGGGTCATGGGATCGTAGTCAAAATATTGTCTCTTCTCTTATTTCTTTACCTACTTCCCTGTGATTACTCAAAATTGTAACAATATCGTGTAGTATTTCTTATAGATTCACTAAAATATTTTTAAACTTAAAAAAGAAGAGGAAATGGAAGTTGACCGAAAAATGTCACACCCTAAACATAGTTCGTCGGTAAGGCCCAACCCACTACCATGCATATTTAATCGCTATTTCTTGTCCTTCAGATCAGCGTCTTGCTGAACATAGAATAAATCCCAAAAATATATCATAAGAAGACATCTCCGGTGGTACGACAGCCGTAGTCACACGACTCACACTAACATTCTATGGGAAATGGCCAGTATGCACGCTATAACGGTATAACCGCAAACAAATTCCTATAGATAATTCGAAAATTGTTTATTTATCCATAAAAAGTGTAGGGTTTTTATTCAAATATTCAATAATTTCATATTACTCTATCACATCTTTGAAATTGATCATAAGTCTCTCAAATCCTAAAGAATATTGCAAATTGGTCCCACAATTACGAAATACCCCTCACCTTAGTGATCACAAAAACGTAAGTGAGGGACATTTTAATCATTGAGGGTTTGCAAGTCCTTAAGGTTTGAGAGACTTATAAGCAATTTCAAAGATTCGAGGACTAAGATGAAGTTATTGAAGATTTGAGACAGTAATATCTAAACCCCCCAAAATTCTAACTCTTTATAGACTTTTAGGTCATGGAACAGTAGTCACGAAACCTTCAGCCCCTATTCATTTGTCAAACAGACATGACTATGGAAGTGTCATGCATATAACCCAGATTTCACAATCGGGCTAGCCACGCCATATCACGACAACAAGCTGACTCAGTCATCGAGGTAAGCTACTTAACTTGGCTAAAGTATGGGGCATCTGCACTCAGTTTATAACTCAATTACGGCCTAAAGGCCTAACCTAAAAGTCCAAATATGGCAAAGGAGGTCCATGACAACTAGGCTCAACTTAGTTTAGTTAACATGCGTCATCCTAACCCGACATGGTTTTATATCTATTTGCCTAATGAAGATAATTGATTTGAACCGTATTATAACATACATGTTCGGAGATATCAATCGAGTATCTAATCTCTTTGATTGCCTCAGAGATATCAATCGAGTATCTAATCTCTTTGATTGCCAACTTTCATAACTTACCTAATTTGCACATATGTTGGTTGTACCTTCTTACGCTAATGAGATCTTGCGACAAGGACTTACTTGCAGGCCAAGTAACTACCATAACTACATTGACTATTAGGATGGTGGCATGTGTATTACCTGATCTGTCCAGGCAATTGGTATAAACATGCAACCCTACCAACAGGTAAAGGGACGAATCATCTGGACCTTAGCTCGTTCCTACCGACCTTGGTCTATGAAACTCTCCTCTCTAAACCCTAACCTACACGCTTATTACTTTGACCTTCATCATCCAGAGTCTGCCTTTGTTTAGAGGGGCATTGGTGGATAGCTAACCATAATCAATCTGATACTTTTTCTGTGTATCTTAGACACTCTCAACCAAAGATCATCATCAGACATCAAAGAAGACCATGGGGCCCTCAACATCGAGTCCAATCTTGCAAACCAATCTACCAAATTTTTCCTTGCACCAATAGGAATATATTAACAATTATGGGCCAATTTTATGGACTTATTTAGTCTCAGCAGTATTTCAGTCAGTTTGGGAATTGTGTGGTAAAAGTTTTCGATATTTAGTGGGAAAAACATAATGTTGAGGGTTTCCATGGAACCTACCAAAGTATTTGTTGAGTCATTATGTTGAGTTTACTGTGTTTAGTTAGGTTAAATCCCACATTAATTAGGGATAAAATATTTTGTAACTCTAATTTTATTAATATGATTTGATAGGAGAGGGCCCTAATATCCTCTCTAATTATACTAATTACATAGAGCCACAAGTCCTTCAGCTAGCGATTGACTATAATACAAGGAAATAGGTGTGGAAGATTTTAGAGCAGTTATACTTAGGTCGTGGGCATGCCTACTGAGTGTGATGTTATTCAGGAGTTATTCTGAAGTAAGATGGATGAACAAACTCAGTCTTTCAAGAAGCACTACAGCAATTTTAATCGCCTCACAAAGTAGTTGAGAAAGACCTCCATAAGTGGGGATGTTCAGAAAATGCAAGACCAGTGGGATCAGCTGATGGTACTCACCTTCCTTGGTACTCTTCCAGAGCCCTACACTTCAACATGACCACATGTTATTAGGAGTTCTTCTGTATGCTGCTTAGCAAAGACTTATTATTTCTTGAGATTAGTAATTCCTACCACATTTGTGAATAGTGGAGCTAAGTCTACAAACATGTCTGCTCTTTCCACACAAAGCAGACAGTCGATATCGACGAGGTGGTCGTGGTGGAGGACACATTGGTGGGCATGGATGCGGCTTTGGAGCATTTGGAGGATGAGGAGATAGTTCACGAGGAGTCACTGGACATAGTTCATCTATTCACTATCATTATTGTAAGGAACCGGGTCATATGAAGTTTAGTTGTCCTCAACTGCAAGGCAAATAGCCTCGATTGGCTCATATGGCTGTAGAGGAGAGTCCCTTAGTTAATGAGATCCATTGCTAGCTTGAGTAGTCCAACTACAACTATTCCAATAGTTTCAAAAGACTCAATCCTCTTCTGCTACAAGCACGTTTGCTGAGTCAAATAGACCTACTAATTGTCTTACATTATTATTGTCTTGTACTTGGTTATAGATTTAGGATTGACCAAACATATAATTGGGAACCGAGGTATATTGTCCTCTTACACACCTAGAACTTTATTTTTTTTCTTTCTAGTATTAGCCGATGATTCCACTACACTTGTAGACAGAGTTTGGTCTGCCAACACTAGTATTGTTCCACTTTTATCTGTGCTATATCTTTCTTACTTTCTATTTAACATTTTATCTTTCAGTAGGATTACTAAAACATTAACCTTGACGGTAACATCGTTTCCTACACATTGTATTTTTTAGGAACTTGGGAAGTGGAAGATGATTGGCAAAGTATGTGAGCGAAATAGCATGTCTGAGCTAGACTTTACTTTAGATCAGGTGGTTTGTATCAGCTGTACAATAATCTTTGATGTGCATTGTCGGGTTGGCCATCTCCTGCTTTCAGTTCAAGATTTGAGTCATGTTGAGTCCTTAGATTGTGAGTTGTGTCAACTTAGGAAACACAAGTGAGTGTCTTAGCCAAGCCGTGTCAATAAGAGGGTTAGGAGCCCACTTTATTTAGTGCATTTAGATGTATGGGGTCCTCATTCAGTTTTGACAAAACTTAGTTTGAAATATTTAATAGTTTTGTGGATGACTTTTCTTGTATGGCTTGGATTTACTTATTGAAAAATTGTTCTACTCTATTTTTAAAGTTTTTTGTGCTGAAATTAAAAATCAATTCCATAATACTATTAAAACTTTAAGAACATACAGTGCTAAGGAATATTTTGATAACTCATTCACAAAATATTTGGAAGAAAATGGGATTTTTACACTAGTCATATTGTGTTTACACATCCCAAAAAAATGAGGGCAGTTGAGCATAAGAACAGACACTTACTAGAGATTTCTCAAACCTTGTTATTTCATTGTGAAGTCCTAAAACAATTTTGGGAGGATGCCGTTTTGACTGCTTATTACCTGATCAATAGATTGCCCTCATCTATTTTAGAAAACAAAATTCCTTTTTATACCCTGATGGTGAAGCATTTCATTTACCCCCCAAATCTGTGGATCACTATGCTTTATTCACAATCACTGTCATCAAACTATGAAATTAAATTTGAAGTCACTTAGAGGCTTTTTTATTAGGTATTCTAGAACTTAGAATGGGGACAGGTCTTATTGCCCTATTTTGAATTGTTACATTTTATTCAATCAATGTTACCTTCTTTAAAAATAATCTAGGACATGTTATCTTTGATACACCCTCAAACACTTAGGATGGTCCTAACTTTCTTATTGTTCGAGAAATCACTATTAATGCTCTTTTAGAGCCTGCTGTACAAGTTGATCTACCATCCAAGTTTGCTAAACCAGTCCAAGTTTATACAAGACATACTACTCTGAAACCTATGCCAGAGTCCACCTCCAACCAAGGGCTTGACTTATAAGTTATTCAAAATATTATCATTTAGCCAAGTGCTAACGCTACTGATAACCTTCCTATTTCTCTTCGAAGGGGTGAGAGATCTTGTTCTAGGTACTCTATTGCACACCGTGCCTCTTACTCTTTATTATCTCCATTATATCATTCTTTCATATAGTCCCTAGACTCTCACTTGACTCTCAAGAATGTATCAAAAGCCCTATCTGCAACGACCCACTTAAATTTTGAAGTGTCGAGTCTCTTCGGACAAAATTGGACACTTTTGAATCATTCAAGTAACAACTCAGGTTCAGTTGTTAATTAAATACTTAGTTAAGCAGATACAAAAATTATCTGACAAACCTCAAAAGGGTTGTGGAAAAAGGAGAACTCTATTTTAAGTTTTAAATAATAATTCATCTTTATTTAGGTAATGTAGCTCAAACTGTTACATCCAATTATATTAATATGATAAGCTAGATTACAATTTCAACTATCCTTAACTATTTGGATAATGAACTTTTTACAAATCAACATGATAAAAATAAACCTACTAACAAGGGTTTCGAATAGGGAACAACTCCTAAGACTTTATCAAACATTTTGCAGATAAGGGTAGGTCACAACTTTTCTAACTATTCTGAAAATAGACCCATCAGCTAACTATGGTCAAAAGCCAATTGACTGGAAGGGGTTAAAAATTACCAAACATCAATCTAGACTGAGCTAAAATATCCTACACTATCAATTAACCTCATATTCTCCCTTAAATGAGTTTGAAACTGATAAATGCTCCAACATATTAACCTATAATTCAACAGAGAGTTAATATGTGTTAGAAGAAATTCACACGCCTGATTAAAATCACCCATATGTTTGAAAACCTTACCAGATGTTACCCAACAAAACCAGATGTCTTTAATAAATAATCAAAATTTAGGTTTCTATTGAAACCCAACTCCAACGTCTGGTTTCAAAACCAGAAGGCTGAAATCCCCATCAAACCGTTGAAACTAATTTTAGACTATATCATGATGTGGCTCTAAGATATTCACAAGAATAAGAAGAGATGAGATGTTTAAAATTTAAATTTGGTTTCATCATAATCCTAACCAACTAAATCTTATCAAAATACCCAACTAAGCCACTACCTACATCTCCTATATAAAGTTAGATGATAAAAAAAAGGAGGACATGCAAGAAAAAAAAGGAGATCTGAGGGGAAGAAAAAGGGAGAGAAGAAAGGAGAGAGACGTGCAAAACCCAAAAATAAAAATAAAAATAAAAAAAAACTCTCTTTCAAAGACAGAGCCGGCCCCCCATCATCTTCTTCTCCCCTTGATTTTTAGGTGACTTTTTAACCCACCTCCTTGAATTCTGTGCCTATAAAAATAATCCATTGCAATCATAAAAGATCTGATCATCTTCTTCAAGTTATGCCACAGCCTCCATCTTCCCTCATCCCGAGCCTCCGTGCTCAACCTTCGAGGCACCGTCCTCACCCCGAGCTATTGTGCTCAACCCTCGAGGCATCATCCTCACCCGAGGCACCGTCCTCACCCCGAGCCACCGTGCTCAACTCTTGAGGCACC
>JBAKGM010000139.1:36380050-36393840 GCA_037177215.1 Asparagus racemosus
GTTATATTTATTTAATGAAAGATTAATTAGAGATAATGGCATAGTTAGAATTTATTAAAATTTGAGAGGGCAAAAAAGAAAGTTAAAAGTTTTAACACTCCAATTCTTTTTTTATAGTAGTATAGATGGTCCACTTTCTTATGAACATGAGCATAAAAATGACCTGTACCAATAGCGACCATAATAGGACCTTTTAACTTTTGCTTATACTATTTGGAATGTGAGATGAAACTCATAACATATAGTTGTACCTATCATTTTTTTTATCGTGTCTTTGGCGTACACGGGAATCGAACTCAGGCCCCTAACAAGGGAGCGACACGGATTTGTCATATGACCTACTGCGCCGCCCCAATTGTACCTGTCATTATTAGTTTGAACAAAGACAAGCAATGTTATCATGTATGCAAGTCACAATACTTGACATTAAGTTTGATAGTGTGGCCACTTAATAAATTTAGCTAATGTCTTACAAGCGTACTGAAAATAAATATGTTTGCATAGATATTGTTAAGGGTACCAGTTACATAACAACGGATACCCTTCATTCCCTTCCAAAATTACAAACACATTTCTTTTGCTTGCTCATGTGAAGCCAATAGCATTTCCATCTTTCCTGTAATTTATTCAAACAAATATATATTAAAAGTTTGTTTATTCTTTATTACCGTATGTAACAAACTCCCACTTGTATTTAAACTTTATTTTTATTTTGTTGCGTTTAAATCTTTTTTTGTAATAGTAGAATCATAAAATTGTGAGAAAAGTGTAAGTTTATTTATATGTCGCTATTTCTTACGCAAAGGAAACATTTCTATACCTGCTGATAATAAATACAAATCATAATTTGTATATGAGTAAAATGTTATGTGATATACGATGAAATTTCATTGGTGGTTGATTGAGAAAATTTTTCACTTGTTCGATGTCCTTGCCTTAAACTCGTACTTAACCTATTTTAGCACTGGCATGCATGTAATTTGTACTTGGTAATTTTGAATATCATTACGCGTTTTATCTATGCAAAATGTAAATGGAGAAGGAGCCAAAATACAATATATAAATACAAAAAGGTTTTAAATTCTTCAATAGAACTTCACGTACAAATTGTATATAATTCATAAAATTTGAAAGAATAATATGTGCATGTAACTCATTAAAAGTTCAAAATATTCTAATACAACTCATATAAAGTTATACATGAAAGGAATGAGATATGCAAACTTGGTCCATTTTCTTCAACACATTTGAGCAAATATTTATAATGCATGAGGGTTTCAGATGACTCCTAAGTGAAGTTTACCCTCTTTTTATCCTTGATATAATCCAATGTAATCAAATGGGGATGCATAGAAGATGTCAGAAACATTGAAGGTTCAATTCAAACATTAAGAACTTGTTTCCTTATAAAAAGAATATAATTTAGAGCTAAATCAAGAAAACTAACAGAGAATTCAACTAAACCATCAAAATTCTAATGCGCTCACACGAGAATGCAATGCTTTGTAATCCACAAACACATCAGATATTCTTCACCCCCAACCCAACCATGACATCAGATCGATCTAACTTCTTGTCATGCCTAAGATAATCGGCTATCTGATTCATTTTCAATTGAGAGATTCAGTTGTCCTCTTTCCATTAATGGAAGTGATTGACTTCTTGGGTTTGGTGAGAGATAATATTGGATATTTCTTCATGTGGCTGGATAGAGGGGAGGGCCCGAGGAGGATTTGAGTTCGGGTTCGAATTTACTGCGTCCGACGCCATTTCGGGGGGGCAGAGGGAATGCTGGTGCTTTCGTTGGCGATGAATTTCTCAACGCTGCTGTTGTCTTAGCCGTTTTCCGCTGGGAAAAAAAAAGTATCGAATATATTTTTAATTTGGAAGTTTTTATTTAAAACTGTTATGCCATGGAAATGGCTAAGTGCTAACCCTCCCTCAGGAGCCACCATGTGCCCTGTGTTAACTAAACATCGATACCACCCTAGGCAATCTGACTGGAACAACATGGAAACCGACCCCATCTAAAAGGGGCTGAATCAAAAAAACGTCCTAACTCATTGTATGAGCCGACCATACTCCTCTTCATCTTACAAGGCTGGGTCAATAACCTTCGAATCCCAGATGACCGAATAAAAAGGCGGGACTTATCGGCCCCCTAGCAAAACTGAGACGAAGGACATCATTTGCTCGACCCTCTCTTAGAGACGAGTCGAAAGGCGATTTGTCCTCAAACCTCCCACCGATAGCTGATTACTGTCACATTAAATACAAGGTCGGAATCATCATTGCTCCAGCCCCGAAAGTCTTTATGACTCATCGGACCTCGTCAGCACCATACATACCTCGTCACCATCACATTAAACGCCTAGGTGACTCACCCCCCTCTGCACCCGACACCTGTAAAGTAGCTGTCGACTGAGCCACCTGTTTGGACTCGACGGAAGTTACGAATCTGCCCCTTAGATCTGCTATAAAGAAAAGATGTTGTCTAATGTATAGGGTAAGCAAACTCTCACGTGTTGTTCATGTGCAGGACTGGATTCGCCATTCAAAGACTAACTGTCTAAAGAAAATTGATGGACCCTATCATCTTAAACAAATCCATAATAAATCTCCTGTTTGATAACTAGCATCAACAAAAACAGACTAAAAAAATAGAAGGACACGTGGTGTTTAGGTCATATAAGATGTGGCAACATGTTAAAGTTTTAAGCGTAAATCAACAAGATCTCTTTATATATAAAGAAGGGGTTTGTAGATACAAATAAACTAGCTTAAAAACTAGTTCGAACAAAAAATGACCCCCCCCCCCAAAGCGCTCTATTTCTAGCAAATCTTTACTAAATCCGACTTTAAACATTTTAAAAAATCCATCATGTTTCACGGCCAGTTAAAAAAACTGCTAAATTGTCAGACTTTGAAATCCCATCCAATCACACAATTAAACAGAACACTCAACTGGGTCCCACCTCCATCATTTATCTGACGTGTAAATATTATATTGCTGGGAAATCCAGAGTCACATGGTAGTCAGAATCTCCCTGGTCCGGGAAGTAAACCCAGCAGTTATGAGGATATTTCCCCCTTAACCGCCCCCGAGTTTGGAAAGGAGAAAAAAACTCCTTCATCACTTTGACCTAATCCCCTTCTCTCTCAAAAAAATCGATCCACGGAAACCCTAACCCTAGCCTAAATTCTTCAGATCTAAACCCTAGATTCTCGAATTAGGGTTAGGACGTGCGTGCGGCCATGGCGGAGCCAGAGGTGGATGAGTACGAGAGCGATCCCGAGGACGCGATCGCTCTGTCGGCGATGAGGAGGAGGGAGGCGAGCGACGACGAGGAGGAGGGGGAGGATGACGGTGGCGGTCGGAGGAGAGATCGGGCGGTGGAGATCGGATCTCCCGGCGAATCGGACGGCGAGGGCGGCGCTCCGGCGTACGAGAACGAGGAGGAACAGGACGAAGATTATGATGAAGAGTATGAGGAGGAGATTGAAGAGGAGGAGGATGAGATCGTTGAGGAGGAAGAGGAGAAGGATCTAGAAGGAGGGGATGAGAAGGATCTAGAAGGTTCTAGAAGGAAGGACGATGACGAAGAAGGGGAGAAGAGAGAGGGAGAAGGGGAGGAGAGCAAGAAGGAGAACGAGCCATTTGCGGTGCCGACGGCGGGGGCTTTTTACATGCATGATGATAGGTTCCAAGAAAACGGGAGAGGACGGCAAAGGTGATTATCTCTGATTTTTGTTGCTTGATTTCGATTATCGAAAGGAAAGATTATAGTTTTTTTTGTTGTTTATGGCATAGGCATTGTTAGATAATAGATAGTACCCTTAGAAGAAAAAATTGCAGGGCTTTTCTAAATTTTGTTGCTTGTCTCTATCAGTAGGCAGAAAGATGGTAGATTTTTTGTTGTTAATAGTTAGGCATTGTTTGCTAACTCCCTCATCTATAACTTCAGTAGCACTTTATCACCCTTTGAACTATTTTGGTAGTTGGTATCCCTCAATTGGTATTTTTAGAATAGTTACTTGCAGTTAACCCCAGGGTGATCAAGCTGTTTGATTCTGATTTTTGATGCGTGATTCAATTATTACAAGGAGGGTTGTTTTTGTTTGTTTATAGCATAGTACCCGCCCTCGCCTTTCTCATTTATCTGCAGTTAATCCCTGGCTGGTACAGGTGATCTATTCTGATTTTTGTTGCTTGATTTTAATTATTAGAAGAGAGGCGGTAGTTTTTTTTAGCTGTTTATACTTTATAGTATATATGCATTGGTAGATAACCCCTCTTATTTATAAATTTAGTAGCAACTTATCACCTTTCATCTAGTTTTTTAAAAAAAATAAATTGCAGGTAACCCCTTACCTCTCATGAACCCAAGGGTGCTGACCTTGTATAGTAAATTGAGGGGTGATAAGTGCTATTAAAGGCATAGATGAGGGATGTTATCTGCAATTATACCCTTGTTAGTCCCTCTGAACTTGTTCTTGTGGCTTGAGTAGACAAAGAAAGTTTTTCTGCCCCCTGTGATGGTGTGGGTTATTATTTGTGTTTGGATGGTGTTTATGCTATTTCTTTGAATTGTCTAAACTGTGTTTATTTTGGTGCTATGTCTAGTTTAGAAGGAAAGATGTAGCTTGATTGCTTTTTGTAGTATGACATTGTTATTGGACTAGTGATTACCTATGCGGTTGATGGCAGAAATAAGTTTTATTATTTTCTTTTTTTCTCTATATTTTTTTAGTTCCTTGTACTAGAGATTATCAATTGCGTTTGGAATAGTGCGATATGCCCCAATAGAGAGCTGATAAGACTATATACTTGCCAATTGCCATTGATGCATTTCATCTCTAATATCATTGATTCGTTGGTCATAAGTTAATTTCCAATTCCTACATATGATTTTCAGTCTATTTACTTCACTGCATTTAATTTTGTACTTCATGTTTTTGGTGAGAGCAAGATTGTAGGTTTTTTGTATTATGGGCATTTCTTGTTAGTTTCTCTAGTTGAAGTTATAAAGCTTAGGCCTTGTTTAGCTAGAAGAATTAAGGAGTGGAAGCTGCATTTTAGAAGTGGAGTAAGATAGAATCTAATGTCTTATTAAGAGTTATGTTGATTTGAAGTTTGAACCGAAAGGTAATGCTGTAATTTAGGATATATGATCTATCTTAAGTAGGATGGTACTAGGATAAATATTCTCAAAGAAATACCTATATTATTTGTCAACTCTTATATCCCAATTCTTGATGTCTTTGTGTGCATTTATGCTTGCTGATAACAGAGGTTGTTGTTATTTTGCTACATTTACACGTACTGGTGGAATCTTATTTTCTCCATCAGTAGTTTCTCTGTCCTTTTGGATCTTGCTGTATGTACATGTAATTATAGCACAGCATGTTGTTATCTTGCTGCAGTTATGTGTACCAAGAGCAGAGTAGATGCATATTTTTTTCCCTAAATATTTATATGGCTGTGCTTGTTGTCTTTAACTTTATCGTACTAATTGGTAATGTTTTATCTATACTGTAAACTGTTGTATGGTTTCTACATGGCTTTTGAAAATCTTCCTGTTTCATGATAACTTGGGCAACTTGATAAGTTCTTAGTCTGTTGATGCACCATTTCATGATTGTAATTACTAATAAATTTCAATCTGTAAAATGTTAAGTTTTACATTAAAAGAGTTTTTTTTACTGAAATATCCTTACAAACAACATTAGTGACTATAATAAACTAGATATTAACAAAAAGTTTTCATCCAAATTTTCTTTTACCATTTTGTGGATCGATCTAAATAGCATACTGAGGAAAGCTACAAAGTGTTTTTCTTGAACAAGCTCAATGTACACAAGTACAAAAGCTTTTTTGTCAAATGTGTAAAGGCTTTTGGTAAATTATGTATTGATTTTTCGCTTTATGGAAATTGTCTTCATGCATATAAATGTGAACGGAGAATCATATGGTATATGATACACTAATAAGAAGTAACTTGAAGATATATAGGCATGCGTATTGGAGTGGAAGTTTGCAGTAGTAAATATATGGCTTTGTTAATATTTGTTGAATCTTTTTTTTTGGGGGGGATTGATTCTTTTGTACTTTCATCTTCTTAGACGTATGCCTGGTGGACGGAGGCTATGGGAATCCAAAGATGATCGTGCTTGGGTACATGATAGGTTTGAAGAGATGAAGTTGAACGATGATCAATATGATCAGGTGGGTTAATAACCAAGCCATTCTCTTACTGCTTCTTCATGCTACCCGCTTATGTTTGTAGGTATTTATGTATTTGTGCGTAGTATGTATCTCTATATGTATATTGGTTTTCTTTAGCTCATCTTGGTTAACAATATTATTAGCTATTTATTTAAGTTGTAGCTTTTCTACAAATTGAATACTCTGTTAGTATGTTCAGGGAAGGCGAAACTCCAGAGGCCGTTTCAGGGGCCGTGGTGGGGGAAGATCCCGGGGTGCTGGACGTGCTTATGTTAAAGGCAATAGCAGGCCTCGAGGTTACTATGACGATGTTAACAACCAAAACCGTGATGGTAACAGCCAAAACCGTGATGGTACCAACCATAACCGTCCTCAGAAGTCTGTGAGAGGAAGAGGCCCAAGACGTTATGAACCTATCTTTAGGAACAATGAAGTCCCTGCATCTCATAACAAGCATAACAAGCAGTGAGTAATAGTTTTCTGTGACCCAGAATTAGATATTGCCTCTCTTTTTGTTGGATGTCTAAAATATGATTATTTTTATTTACGTTATTTCTGCAGGCCTGCAAAAACTCGAGATTCAACATTGAATATTGGTACCGGGAAACCATCCTCACAGATTCCAAATGTTCGACCTGATCCAGCTATTCCAAGGAAGAATGCATTTGCCTCAAGCTTGAACTCTGCTTCTCCCCCATTTTACCCCTCCGGCTCATCCAAGCACGACTTACCCGTGACTCAGAAAAGGGATGCCCATGTTGGAAATACAAATAAGATTGTAGCATCTTCTTTGCACATGGGAAATGATTTTCTGTCATCACAGTCTGTTTCGACATTCAGAGGAAAAGCTACAGAAGATTCTTTTAGTCATGACAGGAAATACATAGATGATTCTCTTAGCTCTGTTGCTGGGAAGGCTCTGGCCAATGCTCAGGTGCAGTCTTCAGGATCTCCTTTAACTTCTGGAAATATGACCCAATCTTCTCAATCCAGAGCCCAAGGCAGAAATTTAAACACTATTGGACAGCCAAATTATCACCCAACCAATTCAGTTAGCCAAGTCCCAAGAGCTTCTCAACAACTTCAGGCCCCACTTGGGCAGCAAAGACCACAGACCCAGTTCCAACCTGCCCTACGTGTTTCTAGTCAGCAGGTGGTTCAACAACGACCTTCCAGTGGAAATCAAGTTTCATCTCCTCCTCACGCTCCGACTACAAATGCATCTGAAGTTGGAGAGACAGATTCACCTTCGGACTCAAATAATTCTAGGACCCAACTTATTGCAAGAGGAAAAACTGGCAGCCAAGGACCTGGTAGGGGTTCTTTTCTGTACAATGGAGCTCAAATTATTGGGGCATCAGGGGCTATGGGTCTAAGCCAGAATGATCAGAACTTTCCTGGAACTCCAGCTCTGTTGCCAGGTTCATTGTTTAGTACCCATTCATATTTAAAATCATATGAAGTAACCGAAATGCTAATTCATTGATGTCAAAGAACATTTGGTAGTTTGATAATGCTTTTCATTGTTCGCTAGTTTTCTCTAAATTCAATAAAGCCTCTTGAAATTTGTGAGGGATCCCTGAACTTTATAAATTAGAGAAAACCCCTAACCTTTCAGAATTATACAAAACACTTGAACTATTGAAAATTGTCGGTCAACATTAACGAGAATGGTAAAATGTCTAAACTATCCTATCCTATCCCGTAAAACTCTCAATGAAATTGGAGAGTACATAAGGTAAGATTGTCCAGAATAACGAACACGTGACAACTTAAACTAATTTCAGTCATGGTAGTTTCTTGAAACAAATTCAGGAGGTTTTCCTCTTATTTATTAATTTTAGCAGTATTTTGGTAAGCGCCTCAAAGTTCAGGGGGTTTTGTATTTACCCTTTCTTTTTTCATTGGGAGATTTTCCTTCTTCCTTCTTTTAGAAAAAGCACTAGCTATAAATTATCATGGATGCAACCGATAGTAAAAAACTTTATCAAGATTGCCAAGGGGATTTGTTGTCAGTTCAGTTTATTTTGCCTCGTTCTGTTTTGAAGATGGTCCATTTGTGTGAAAGACACTCCCTTGTCTGCTTTCCTTATTTCCTCTATAATTCTTACATTAGAAACTTCGTAGTGTAGTTATAGCTTCTTTTCTAACTATGACTTACGCCTTTTCTTTTCCAGTCATGCAATTTGGGGGTCAGCATCATGGTGGGATTCCTGCACTTGGCATGGCATTTCCAGGATATGTGGCCCAGCCACAGCAAGGTCTTGGAAGTTCTGAAATGACTTGGTATGTAAGATTGATGATTTCTCTTCATGCCATCTAATAGTTTACTAGTGGTCTATTTCCATTTTCTCGGTGGTATTCATTTCACCATGTTCCTAGGCTGAACATGAATATTGTTTTAGTCAATTGGAGCGAAAGTAAAAACATCCCTATTGCATTTTTCTAGAAGCTGTTAGTCTGTTGTCTGGATAAAATGATACATGCATTGTGGCTTATTTGGAGAGCTATTTTGGTCAGTTCTAAGTATTCTTTAGTAATACTCTCGAATTGGATTATGTTGTTTAGAAGGATAGCATATTTCCAGATGCATAGTTTCTATTCTTTCGATGCACCAAACCAGCTGCTGCAAGCTATCTACATCTGTTCCGAAGCAATTCTGTTTTGTAGTTTGTCAAAGATTCTGATTAGTTGTTTTGCTCCTTGATAATCTAACTAGATTTTCCGTGTACTGTTTTGTCTCCTTTGCATATAAGTGAAGCGTGAACATGTGTTTTGTCTTGTGTAGGGTCCCCGTACTGGCTGGTGCTGCTGGGGCATTAGGCGCATCTTACCCTTACATTGCTCTTGATGGAAGTTACTACCCTCAGCCTTCAGGGCAGGCATCTTCTGCAGCTGGTTCTAGGTGAGTGGTAATTTCATGATGTCTATTCTTATACTTTGAGATCATTTCTTGATTCTCTTATGTACCATGTACTCCCTGGCAGATTTGAAGCAGTAGGATGATTTTTTGGCATGTTATTGTTTGCACAGAATGCTGCTACTGCATATAAATTGCCATTGTATCGTTGAGCGGAACGTGTTTCTTGCAGGAAACTACAGAAAAAGTATTTAGTAACTTAAGTATATCTATCAGAGTTATATAATACTGGGGGTGGATAATGGGAAAAGGCCCATGTGAATCGGGCAAGTATTGATAATTACTATAAAAAGTACTGATCTATAGGTATTCCTTTTAATGAAAAAGAACGGATTAGATGTTTGATTTGGTCCACTCTTGTTGTCAGCTATCAAAGTTGATACATATTAGAAAGAAGCCTGGCATGATCAGAGTAAAAAAAGATAAATTGATAACAAAATGATATTCTTAAGCTTGTGCAAGTTTATTATATACTTTTTCAGAAACATAATATGTTGGAGACGATGGACAATTATTAGAGTCATTTGGCCTAGCCTTTACTCATCTGAAGATTTTACGTGAACTTCTCTTTCAAACTTCCTTAATGTACTTAGGGGTTGCTATAAGGTGTTTGGTAACTTGACATGGGTCATTGAGATCCCTCCCTGCCTCCCATTTTCTCTTAGAAGTTGGGGAAAAAAAAATAGAACCTGGTTGGTTATCAATGTCAATCTTGATGGCTGAAATGAATTTGAAACTGGCATATAGCCATATACAAAGGGTAAGTAAACCATTCCTTTAATTTAAGATAAAACAATGCAAAACTTTGCATGTCTAGCCCAATGCAACCTTTAAATTATAGCAAGGTTCTCCAGCCTCAATTAAGGGATAATCCTGCATGACCCTGAAAACATGACATTTTATGTGTTTGGGGGGGGGGGGGGGGTTTGGGGGTAGATTCTTTGTGAATCCGAGTTTGGTCAGACATGGACTTCCTTTTTATTGAGCCAGGGGAGGTGGGAAAATACTGCAATTCCTGCCTGTCTCACACAGAAATTCTGAAATTTCTAGCAACTGTTCTGACAGCACAGTGAAGAAAAAGATTCATGTAGCTTACAAACTATTGTGTATCTTTTGCTTCTAAGAGAAACTTCCCTCTGCGGCATTACATTTAAATGGAATTTATGACACTATTCATGAATTTCTTTTAGAAGATTGTCCTTGAATGCAAAGTTAAATTTTTTGTTCTCTGAAGAATGTTTTTAATGACATTGCTGGGTGTAACTAATTCTTTGATTTGCTTTAATCCTATACAACAGCACTGGATTGTCAAACTTTATTTATATCCTGTTGTATTTAGTGTCATTCTTTCTGTTTTGAGTTGTAAATGGAATTGTAATTTACAACCGTTCCTCTATATGTTCTTTTTTAAACAGAGAAACTAGTGCACCCAAGCCAGCTAATACATTGAAACCTCCAGAAAGACTTGGTACAGTATCTTTTCATATTTGTTATTGTGATCTGAGTTGATAGATCAATTCGCACTTTCTCTTTCATATATATGTCCTCAAGTGTTGCTTTTGTCTTGATCTAAAATTTCTGCCTCTTTCTTGCAGAGATAGTAAATGATGAATTTGGGCAACGTCAGAATAAGCCTCGTAGGTAAATCATTTTGTCTCTGATATCTCACGTGCATTCTTTTGTTTAGCTTTATTGTCAGTTTTTTATATAGTTGTTTGCTAGTTAAATAATGTTTTGTACCTTTATTTGTATCAGATATTCGGAGATGAACTTTGGACAGTGAAGTGCATGTAGAGGATGAGTGTATTTTAATAAGTAGCTTAAGGTTAGTCCTTTGATATTTCCAATTTCATGTCTTGACGGAGCTAGAATATTCTTCCATCACTAGGTTGTATATATCTGTTCATTCCTACAGGCTCGTTCCTGTGCCCTCAGTGATCTTTGGCTTTTGATCTGGAGCACTTTGGGCTGCTCAGTATCCCAAGATATTTTAGGTACATGCCTCCTTTCTTTCTGATGTACTTGTACTTTACCTCACCAGCACCAACACACCCTCCGCTCCCCCAACTAACACACACACGCACACATAGTGCTTAGTTATGTAGAAGTGTTTTGCATTTCATGTATCTATTTACCATACCAGAATTTTTTCTGCCCCAAATCTGTGAAGATCGTTACGTTTAATTTATATCACAAAATCCCCGAATACTCTAGGGCGCTTCCCCAGAAGCCTCCGGTAGTTTGTTTTTCGCACCAAACACCAAAAACTTCTCCCACATAATCCCCAAAGTGATGAAAATAACCCTCAGGCCCAAAAAAATCCTTTTTCATTGTTTTTAATGAAAAATAAATTCTACCCTACCTATAGTGGCAACAAAATTTAAGAGACTGAAGGTTTGTTTCTGACAAAGAAAATATTAAAAGGAATGAAAAGGGTTTTTTTTGGCCTGGGGCATTTTTGGTGTTATTTGGGAAAAGTGTTTGTTTTTAGTTGGAAAAACAAAAACAAAGTATTGGGGGCTGTAATGGTAAACACCCCATATTATTGGGGATTTTTTAGTGAAATTTACCCATTGTTTGATAAACACGGGCAATTTTCTTGTAGGTTTCTTGATTTTAGTTCTACGCTAGTGTTAATAGATTAGTTTTATACTTTTATGATGACTGGTAGTTTGATTGATACATGAGAAAAATGAGTATCCTTGGTACCAAAGGAAAAACTGGTCTTTGGATGTGGTCACTCCTCATCTTCTCATCTAACACACTTCAAGGTGCCCATTGAAAATGGTCTCTGCTAGATATATATGCCTTCCCGTACCTCAAACTCCAAATTTGAGGGGTCTCGATCTAAAGTGCCTCAGATGTTTCTATCACATTGTTATGATTGCTACGACTTTGCATCTCCTGTTACCATCTTTTCTGCAGCTTTGATAATTAGGTTTCTTGTTAATTGTTATTGGAATTTTCTTTGCAGATAATTAACGCCTGCTCATGCTGCGGTCCAAGTGAAAAAGACCATACCATGGCTGGGCGGGTGGTATTTTGTAGTTTGAACTGTGGTGGGGTTTCTTTCTTTCTAAATTGGGTTAATTGCAGAAAGATCCGTTGCCGTATCCCTGTTTTGAACTCACCATCGCTCCAGTTTTATTGTTGCAGATAGACCCCCCTGAAATTTTTTTTGTTAATTTCTTTACCATAAGGGGGTTTATCTGTCAAGAGGCTCTTTTCTCTTTCTTTAGGGGTAAAAGAATTAAAAAAAAATCACACAACTAGAGGTGCAGTTATTTCAAAACAGCGAAGCTACTGGGGGTCTATTTGCAATTATCTCATGAAGTTTTTCCCTTTACTGGTTGGCAATTTATGTTGAGAAGCATATTGTTATTTCGAAAATTTAATGGAATTATCTGTTTGCTTTTCATGCCAGGTTTTCTTTTTGTAAGCTGTGGTGGAAGCTTGAGATAATTGTGTATGCGAGCTTGTGGTTTGAGAAAGATTGAGATATGGAGGTTTAAAAATAATTTTTTAGTTGGTGGGGTTTTCTGTTTTTCTTTACTTTTCTCTTTCTTCTATCCTTGCCCGTTCATATTTGTGGTTTGGCTGTAGTAACATTTTGTGGGAATGAATCTGTTTTTCTTTTTATATTTTTTAAAGTCTGCTGTATGATCTCGCTTCATTGATTATTGGTTTGAGTTTAGAATCCTTTAGAATCTTGAGGAAAGCTTTTATAAACTTTACTGGATTAGGAGCTCTTTTTTCATCAATTTTTTCATCCATTGATTTTAGTTTGAGTTTGTGCTATTATGTGATACGCATCAATGCATAGATCTCAAGGATAGTCATAATGTGCAGCTCAAATCTAATAGTAAAATTAAGAGATAAAAAAGTTGGTGGACAAAAGTTCGTATCAACTTAAGTTTACTCTAGTGTTACTTGAGAATTGTTTTGTCAAATAGTATGCAGGGTGCTTCTTGTTATCATTCTATGTTGTGTTCCCCTCTTTATGGTTATTATTAACCTTTTCTTTGTAACACAGTTGTAGTTTCATAGTTTTTCCCTAGATTTTTTTTGATGGTTCGTTGCATATAATTATGCTTTGACATGTGATATTATGCGAAAATATTGATGCTGGGTTGAACTGCATCTAACTTTAGAATCATACATTCAGTCTGCAGGGTTTCAGTGTGAAGTCTATGTTAACTGCTATAAGATTGCCATTGTTATACTTCTCCAATTCCACATTTCCCTGAAGTTTAAACGTAAGGAAACAAGTATAGAATTAAGCGAGAGATATATATTTTTGGTTTTATGATTGAATGTAGGGATTATAATATTTGACTCATGCAGAGTTACCTGTGACACGTGACAATTAAGACAAACTATACAGTATTTTGTCCTTCAATTTTTTTTGTCATTTTCTTTTAAAATTTTCCCTCTGACTTCCTCCATGCGTTCCGAGACACTTACAACAATAAAAAACTTTATATCGAGAAGTCTTCCGCACAACCTTTTTTTTTTTTTTTGCATTTAAGTGTCACGCCCCGCTTCCCAAAATACATGGAAACGGAACGCGAACAAGCCCGCGACGTATTAGATCGGGGAGTGTAAAATAAATCCCTTCTCCTCAACCTAATACGCCCAGCGTCA
>JBAKGM010000139.1:36393940-36406218 GCA_037177215.1 Asparagus racemosus
AGCTATAATATTTTTGTAATCAGGATATAACAGAGAGTGTACTCAGGTTCAAAGATATTGTGAGAGAGAGGGTTTAGCAGTCTTTGTTCGTGTAAATGATTGTAATTTGGTGGTGATAGTGGATTATTTGGATTCTGTGATTTTTCCCTGTTGAGAGTTTTTCATGTTAAATATTGTATGTGACTTTATTTGCTGCGTTTGGTGGGGGTTTTGGGGTTTCCGCGAGATCAAAAAATCCCAACATAAACTTAGTTCTGAAGACGGGGACCCAGAGCAATATGGTAGGAGCTCCATGGTGTCAATTGCTTTAGGGGAAATCTTTGTTGTCAATTGCCTTTATAGGTAGCAATTTTTTAATTGGGATTTTCCTTTTTCGTTTTTAAGCCTTTTTTTGGCACGTGTGTGGTTACCTGGGTACTTGTTCCCATATGTCCCAGTTCTCACCAAAACTTAAATGACAGCGTTGTTTGGGGAGAAGTTAGCTCCTATTAAGGGTGAAATGAGGGGCAATCTAGCTCCTATTAAGCATGAAATGAGGGGGAATCAATTGAATGGCTTGGACATGTGCAGTCAAGAAAAACAAATCTATTAGAATCATAGTTCGTTGAGCAATGAGGATCAGATATAGACCTAAATGAATAGGAATATAGTTTGAGAAGTATATATTAGTTGATAATTCATCAATGATATAGCCTTAGCAGAATTTAATGGAGGAAAAGTTTCACGTATCCGAACCTATAAGTTTGAGATAAAATTTTTATTGTTCTAGATCGTTGTGTTTATCTACCTCGTTTAGTAGCACAAGCTAACGCAATTCCTCTTATTACTAGTTCATCCCATGGAACCTGCTTTAGCATGCTTCAAATAAATATGCTACAAATCCCAACTGAATAATTTTTTGCATTGTTTATCTATCCTATTAACAGCATATCAACTGCCTTTTAGATTAAACTGAAACAATTTGCCAGAGCCACCAATAGTTTTTGATAGATAGTCCTCTATAACCTACAAAATCAAGTGTGAAACAAATATGAGAAATTGCACCGCAATCTATATCATTGATTTTCAATAATAATCTTACGAAGAGTCGTACTATCTTTAGCCCTTCAATAATAATAATAATAATTTTCTATTCTTTAATTTTTCTCTTGTTCTTCTGCTTCTCTCTTTTATTTCGTATATAATTCTCTCTGTATCTCCAGGTCATTTTCCATTTTCGGGGTTCTGTCTATCCAAACCAGTAAAGCCCAAAAGAAGTAGTATGCACATTCGTGGATATTATTCTCATGTTAGGTATGTCTAGAAACTCTGGACACACGTGTGAATACTAAGGAAACATATCTTTAAGGCATAGATTTGTTATTTAAGATGACTTTTCTTATCCCTTTTTCCCCCTCTTTGTTGCGAGGACGAGTAAGGATTTTGGTGGAGTATATCCACAAGCAACTTATGAATCACATGAATATTCCAGCGACACGTGAATAATCGAGCGACTTATGACAAATCTATTGTTGTTTTTAGCAGATTACTCAATACTGAACTCTTTTTCGAAAGGTATGTTTGGTTGTTAAGTATGTCCATTGATTGTTAAGTTTAAAGATTGAATGCTAATGTTAGACCTTAGAAGTTAGGGTTATCAGTTACATATTGTAGGGACGTATTTTGTGTGGGGGCATTAGAGGCATTTGCCCCCTCACATTTACCAAAAAATTAAAGGCTTATTGCCCCATAAGATTTTAATGGGTGCCCACCCCAAAGATCTAAATAGACCCAAGTGAAGGGACGTAAGAGGGCTAACAAGCATTAAAAATCAGATTTTTACCTACCTACATCCTAAGATCCATACGTAAAAGAAAATTCAAGATAGAAGATTACCTGAAGCGTGCAGATAAGCGACAGAAACTTGCGTACTCGTGAACATGTTGCGCAGCAATCGCAGCGACGCATCTACTGGTATCCACATGAACTTGTTGAAATATGCTCGTCGGTGTGCTAGCACTTCGAAGACGGTGGCCTTTGGAGTTTCCTCTCTCTCCCTCACGATTTCAGAAGCTGGGTTGAATTGATTCCAAAGGTCCGTCTTATGCTCCATTTTATAGGGTTGTGAGGAGGTTTCTCAAACCGGAAAGAGATCGGTTTTCAATTAAACGGTTTCCCAAAACAATTTGTTCAAATCAAATCATATCTTTAAGCCGTGATTGATTATATTAATTGATTGTTAGGAGATAGGTTCATTGAACTTGGTCAGTATTTTTCCCAAACGTAATTAATCAAATCAATTCAGATCAATTAACCGAGATTTGTCAAATTATTTATTATCTGATTACTTGATTGAGATCAATTAACCAAGATTTGTCAAATCATTCATTATCTGATTACTCAATTGCCTCACATCTAATCATATATTTATATGATTTAATTTATGCGGGCTTTCTTAATAACATTCCAACATGTTCTTGTGTGCGACCCATTAGCTTTACATGATGTTGGCAATGGGCCAAAATACTTTTTGGCCCACAAATCATAAGCGGATCCTAACAGGACATTATGACTACTCAAATCATGTAAATGACATCTCAAACAAAACCTAGTCCACAATGGACATATGTTGCTCTCTTCATCACTAGATATCTTGATTGAACTCAAGGCAGAAAACGTGTCACCCTTGTACAGTTCAACCTTTAATTTCTCACCCCTAAAATTAGACTGACTTCTCAATAGTTGACTATTAACTAATTAGGCATGGCCATACACTTTCTCAGTCTATCTTCTTCGAGGGGTCCAGAGATATCATACTCTTATTTATACGAGAGGGACAAATTCTATCTTGACCATTTCACATCCCTCTGCATGATTCATAGCATACCCGACTAATACCTTTATTATCATCCGGTCAAAAGAAACGTTTGGTAACATCAAAGTATATAATTCTAATGTAGGAAACCATGATGGTCTCAGGTCAAAAGACCGAACATAACCATTGTAAGAAACATATTGATGACACAAATAACACATGCAACGTTTCATAGTGGGTCAGTACAATATCATGTTCACCAACATATACCCATGTGATTGACTTGATATCTTATATCCATGATCCGTGAAACATGATCATCAATTAATCCATATGTTGCCTATAAAATCATTAGCGTCCCAACCAATGACAAAGACAAGGACTATTTAAAATAACATCATAATTTAATTATAGAGTTTCACGTTCAAGTCACATACTTAATGATCCATAACAAGTGATTTATTCAATGGACCGAATAACACATTATTCAAAGAAGTTACATAAATATAAACTAAACATAATCATCTCTATGATTGGTTTCTAGGGCATATCATACTAAAAATGATGTCCTAAATGCTGTGCCTAATGAATCAAAGAACTCCACAATCCACCAAAGAAATCAAAGAACCAAACATAACCAGCGCGCTATTTGATGTTTCTTTGAGAGATTTATTATTTTTAAATTTAAAAATTGTACTGTAACCGCTTCATATTTTAGTCAGCCTTGCATGTAGCGTTGCCTTATTAGACATCTCAACTCTTTGCTTTCGTTTAAAAAAGCTTTTCCGATTGAAGCTAATATAGCCGTGGGATTAGGGGTGGCAAACGGGTCGACCCGACCCTACCCAATCCATATAAATTTTGACCCGACCTATATAATATTGACCCGACCCAACCAATTAAATAACTGGGTCAACCCATTCATTAAACGGGTTACCCACTGACCCAAGTGACCCATTTAATTATTTTATAATTTTCATGTACTTAACATAGAGTCAATAGTCAAAGTTTTTGAGGTCCTATTTATCATTCATAGGTTTTGTTACTGTTTAGAAGTCTAGATATTTTCGGGGTGTTTTTTGTAAAATTTAAATTTTTAGGGTGTATTTCATAAATTTTAAAAGTTACAGGGTGTTTTCTAGAAATATCATTTTCTTAGTGGAATTTTTCTAATTTATAAACTATATACCCATTATAAGTTTTGAATTTTCAGTTATTTTGTAAATTTGAATTTTTAGGGTGTTCTTTGTAATTTTTTAAATTTTTAGGGTGTTTTTTACAAATACCAAAATTTTAATGTTACCGTTTATAAGCTATAGATTTTATAATTTTTGTAAGTTATCATATTTCTGGCGTGTATTTCTGGAAAATTTGGCATTTTAGGGTGTATCTTGTAATTTTGAAACTTTCAGGTTGTTTGCTGTAAATTTTCAAAATTTTTACGTTGCTGTATGTAAGTTATAGATTTTGTACTATTTACAAGTTTTGATATTTATATGGTGTGTTTCTGTAAAATTTGATTTTTTTAAGGGTGTATTTTGTAATTTTGAAACTTTCAGGGTGTTTTCTGCAAATTTCAAAAATTTCACTTTGCGGTTTATAACTTATAGGTTTTGTATTGTTTGTAAAATTTATTGTTTTTAGGGCTTGTTTCTGTAATAGTTTGACTTTTAAGGGTGTATTTTATAATTTTATAAACTTTTAGGGTATTTTTTGCAAATTTTAAATTTTCATTGTGCTGCTTATAACTTATATATTTTGTACTTTTTACAAGTTCTGATATTTCCGGGGCATGATTCTGTAAAAGTTTGACTTTTGAGCATTATTTTATAATTTTTCAAACGTTTAGGGCATTTTTTTGCAAAACTCAAAAGTTTCATCGGGTTTTTGTAATTTATAAATGTTACAGACTGAAAATAAGCTAAGTCTTAATCCTCCATCTGAGACCGGCACGTGCCCCCCTTCCTAATCAATCGTGGCCAGAGTCCAGGTGCCTCGAACTATCCCAGTATTAACACTGTTGGCCGACAACTCGTGTGGCCGCCAAAAAAGGCGGTACTTGTCGACCAACCCACCAGATAGACTCCACGAGCACTCGCACTCAGTCCGCTATTCCAGCTGACAACTCGGGTAGCCGACTAGAAACGCGGTGATTGTCGGCACTCAACCCGATGACTCAAGAGGCGATAGTTACCTTGAACCCCTAGCCAACAGCCGACTACTTTCGCATTAATCACTCTGACAAAATCCTCATTGCTCTAGCCCCCATAGTCTTTACGACTCATCGCACCTAGTCAGCCCCAAGCATTTACTATCATACCCTCATTAAATGACTAGGTGACTCACCCTCTTTCGTGGCCGACGCCTAGAAAGTATCTGTCGACTTAGTTGTTTGTCTGGACTCGGCCGAAGTTACCTTCATGCCTCTCCGATCTATTATAAAAGGAAGTTGCACTACATGGGGTAACTTCTTATTTCATGCAACCTTAAATAACTACTCATTACTTATTTTTCATTTTCCACTCAAGTTCAAACCCTAACTTGATCGTCGGAGGAATAACCAGAGAACGCAACTCTGACCTCTCACGAGCTTTTATGTGCAGGAGAGAAGATCAGGCTCCAGAACTAGACTTCTGAAGACGTTTGAGAGCCTTAACTCTACACTAATCCACAACAAAACCCCTGTTTGATATTCGACATCAACAATAAATTATGAACTTTCACCCGTACTTGGCCAGCCGAGTTCAAGTGTAAGGGGGCCACTGTTACAGGCTGCAAATAAGCTAAGTCTTAATCCTCCTTCTGAGGTTGACACGTGTCCCCTTGCCTAATCAAACGTGGCCAGAGTGCAGGTGACTCCAACTATCCCTATATCAACACTGTTGGCCGACAACTCGCGTGGCCGACTAAAAAGGCGGTTCTTGTCGACCAACCCACCAGATCGACTCCACGAGCACCTGCACTCGGCCCACTATTCTAGCCGACAACTCATGTAACCGACTAAAAATGTGATGATTATTGGCCCTCAACCTGACAATTGAAGAGGCGGTAGTTACCTCGAACCCCTCGCCGACAGCCGACTACTCTCGCATTAACTGCTCTAACAAAATCATCATTGCTCTAGCCCCCATAGTCTTTACAACTCATTGGACCTAGTCAACCCCAAGCATTTGCTGTCATTCTCTCATTAAATGACTAGGTGACTCGCCCTCTTTCGTGGCCGACACCTAGAAGGTAGACTCAGTTGCCTGTCTGGACTCGGCCGAAGTTACATTCATGCCTCTCCGATCTACTATAAAAGGAAGCTGCACTACATGGAGTAACTTCTTCTAACTTCATGCAACCTTAAATAACTACTCATTACTTATTTTTCATTTTCCCACCCAAGTTCATACCCTAACTTGATCGTCGGAGGAATAACCGGAGAACCCAACTTCGACCTCTCACGAGATTTTATGTGCAGGAGAGAAGATTATGCTCCAAAACTAGACTTCTGAAGAAGTTTGAGGGCGCTAACTCTACACTAATCCACAACTAAACCTCCTTTTTGATATCCGACATCAATAGTTTGGCGCCTACCGTGGTTTGAACTCTCACCTGTACTCGGCTAGCCAAGTTCAAGTGTAAGGGGCCACTATTACAGACCGCAAACAATCTAAGTCTTAATCCTTCTTCTGAGGCCGGCACGTGTCCTCCTTCCTAATCAAATGTGGCCAGAGTCCAGGTGACTCGAACTATCTCTGTATCAACACTGTTGGCCGACAACTCGCATGGCCGAGTAAAAAGGTGGTACTTGTCGACCAACCCACCAGATCGACTCCACGAGCACCCGCACTCGACCCACTGTTCTAGCTGACAACTCGGGTAGCCGAAAAAGGCGGTGATTGTCAACCTTGAACTTGACAACTGAAGAGACGGTAGTTATCTCGAACCCCTCGCCGACAGTCGACTACTCTCGCATTAACTGCTTTGACAAAATCATCATTGTTTTAGCCCCCATAGTCTTTACGACTCCTTGAACCCAGTCAGCCCCAAGCATCTGCTGTCATTCCCTTATTAAATGACTAGGTGACTCACCCTCTTTCATGGCCGACGCCTGGAAGGTATCTGCCAACTCAGTTGCTTGTCTAGACTCAGCCAAAGTTACCTTCATGCCCTCTCAGATCTACTATAAAAGAAACTGCACTGCATGGGGTAACTTCTTCTGACTTCATGCAACCTTGAATAACTACTCATTACTTATTTTTCATTTTCCCACTCAAGTTCATACCCTAACTTGATCGTCAGAGGAATAACCGGAGAACCTAACTCTGACATCTGATAATCATATTTTTATTACAATTTTACACCCTCATTATCTATTTTATATCAATAATTATGCCACTGATAACATGTTTTATCTTAATTTGCAGGTTAACGAAGAATTAATGAATAAAAGATTAAAAGAACTCAAATTTTCTCATTTTTTTAACTTTTTATTAAAGCCTAGGATCAAGCTAAGCAATCTACAGAATCTAAAGAAATAAGAATCCAATATGAAAAGAAATCAAGTCAAAATCATACTCAATATGATTAGCCATAAAGAAACGGCGATATCTCTCAATCCGGAAGGCAGAATTTAACAAATAATATATGAAAATCGCCTATCTCGACGAGACGGAGCTATTTGCATTTTCAAAATTTTGCAATTCTAATCAGTTAGTCAACTGATTGACTAATCAGTTGACCGACCAATTAGTTCGTAACAAACTTATTATGTGGCTAAAATTTAATCCTTGGAGACCAAGTAAAATTCAATGGTTTTTGTTGCTTGCTGTAAACTATAAATAGGGGTAGAGAGTAAGGGGTTTGAGTGTAAAATATTTTGTAAAAACACCTTTTAGAGAGGATAGTTACTCTTAATTAAAAAGACCTTCCAAATTGTAATTTTTTATTGCAATTAATAAAAGAATATTTTTACCTCTTCATATTTTTATTTTCTTCTCTTTTTTTGATCATGAAGATGAAAATGAGAAGAAGATGAAGATCAAGATGGAGATTTGCATTCATCAAGAGGCTAGAACCCTGTTAGAATGTAAGTTTTATCTTTTATCTTTATTTTCTTGTAATATTTTTTTCTTATTGTTAAATATTCATGAGGCTAGAACCCTCTTGAATTAGATTTATTTTAATGCTTGTAGAATAGATTTACTTTCATGTCTTTACTTTCTTACTTTAATTTCTTGCATTTATTTTTTTCCATAGCTTAGATTTTATTTTCTTGCACTATTCACCTTGAGGGTAGAACCCTCTTGGAATTAGTTTTTATTATTGTTTATTTTCCTTTTCTTTGATTCACCTTAAGGCTAGAACCCTCTAGGAAATTGCCCTTTTCTAAAATGTGGAACTAATACTTGTAGAAACTCTAGAAATTGCATGAAATTAACTTTATTTCTTTCATAATTTGTGTATAATTTTCTTATACTTAAAATAATCATGTTTAGGATAGTCAACTAAAGAACTAATTGGTAGAAGTAATTCTAGAATTACTATTTAGTTGTTATTCTTTTAATGAGTATTAATTTTACTTAGATGATAACTTGATAGGTTATGCTTTTCTTGAGTGGTTTGATAGTCTATACTTAATAAATCTAAATTAAAATGTGATAAAAAGAGAATGGTTCATATTTTACAAGTAAGATTAGCTAGTGGATACAATTTTTGATTAATCATATCTTTACTTGAATTCTCCATCTTTACTTTCTTGATTTTCCTCTTTATTCTTGATTTTCATTTGTTTATTTTATTTTCTTTCATTTTATTTATCATTCTTTCTTCTCTCTCAATTTTGTTTTGTTTTTATTCGCATATATCCACAACCACTCTCAATCTCTCCACAACCACTTTCATCACTCTTGATTGTCTCACACACAACTTGTGAATTGATCTTGGTTAATTCCTATAACACTTTTCCCCTGGGATCGACAACGTTTTGCACTATAACTTGATAGTTGTGCACTTACAACTTAGTACATATTTATTTTCCTACCAAGTTTTTAGCGTCGTTGCTGGGTAAGGTGCTTGTAAATAGAATTTTTCTATTTTTGTTCTTTGATTTGTGTGTTTTATTGTGAAGGAACTATTTGGAGCTTGAAGATTAAGGGTTGAGGATTGAAGATTGAAGAATTGCCTTCAAAGAGGCTAGGATGCATTTGCGTGGGTAACTCTTCTTTTTAGTATTTCAATTCCACCCCTTTTAGTTAGTTTCGCACAATTAAAACCAATTAGGATCTAAAAAGATAAATATATAGATTTTATTTTTGTCAACCATAATAAAATTCACCCTCCACTTAGACATTTACTAATAAGATAATAAATTCAAACAAATTTTTTTTCTAACATTTGTTTGATTGTTAACCTTAATTAAAAAAATAAAAAGATTTTATTTTTGCATCCTTGTGTAGTTACTTTTCATTCTTAGGATTGCATTGCATATAATAGTAGGAATTCACCAAAGTGATTTGACCATCTTGATTTGACACTCACTTAAAAATATTCTTAAGAACAAAAACCCACTGATCAAGATAAGGTGAGGAATTTCGTCACACTTTTCTCAGCCCACAAACCACTAATCCTCACTGCACAAACCCAAGCCTTTTAAAACTCATTAGATGTTGGCCCTAAGAATTTGAGCTCATTAAGGAACAAGAAATCTTTAAGTGAACCGGTTTAAGTTTACTTGAATCCGTTGGTGTCTAAGGCAAGGTTTAGGGGTTATGTAAAGTGCTCCGCAAGGAACGTGATACTTAATTGGTCTTTGACCTCCCTCTACCTAACTAACTGACCAAGTAAACTTCAATCTTTTCATTAAAGGAGTTTTTGGTTAGGAGCTGGTCTATTTGAGTCTAGCCTTAATCCTAGAATTTAAAGTGATTGACACAAAGTGATTGCTTTTGACTTGTTTTAGTTAGATTTTTCTTTTATCCTTCTCCTTCTTCTCATTATCATTTAATTTTTTTCTTTCTTATATAAAAAAACTGACTTTTATTTTTCTTAGAATTTTTTTAATACAAAAGAAATTTTTTTTGGTGTATGCAAGTTTAGATTAGGGATAATACCAATCATTTAATCCGTTGTGAACCATTTTAAGAAATGGATACAAGTTTCTCTGATATTAGTTTTGAAGAACTTTTTGTTGATAAGCTTAGGCTCCTAGAAAACAAACAACAATCGAATTTTCATACCTCAACCATGAATCTTAAGTTTGAGGAAATTTTAAAGAAGAACTGGTTATGTTAGGACAAACTTTAATTAATAAAGAATCTAAGTTCAAATTTAAGGATCAAAAATTCAATATGCATAACACCATTAATACCCACATTCAATTGCTGCAAATATCATTGAAAATCTTGGAATGTTAAGAATTTAAGCACATCATTGATTATATCATTTTGGATTTCTTTAAAATTCAGGAAAGAATTTTAAGCAATAAGGTAGGATTTAATGTAGAGTATGAGCTTTTCATGTTTAATCTTTCATTATACTTTTTTATTTTTTGTCTCATAATAATAATAAAAAGAATTTACTCTTCTCTCATTTGAGAGTTTCTTGTTCTTTTAGAAAAAATAAGAAAAAAAAGAAAAGAAAAAAAGAAGAAAAAATTTTGACTTCATCCTCCTCATACCAAAGGTAATTGCAGTTTCTTTTATCAACCTAACAAAGGTAAGTGCTTCAATTCTTATTTACTTTACTTTGTGTATTATAGAGTTTGCATTGAGGACAATATAAAATTTAGGTGTGGGGGTGGGGACTAGTCAATTTTCCTCTTTATCTTAGTCATTTTTCCTCTTTATCTTACATTTTTTTTCTTTTTATATCATTTTTCATAAAAGTAGTGTCACTTGCCAACTTAATAGAGTTAATTAATAATTGATCTATTTGATAATTTTTAAATTTTCTAAGTTAGTTTTATACTCAAGTTCACCTTTTATCATAACTCTAAATAAATTTCTTAAGAAATAATTTTCAAAGTAGTATACTTCACTTAAGTCTTAACTTAGACCTTTAATTAGAATAACGAATTTTTTGCATGCTTAGCTTAGAGTTGAAAATAATTTTTCAAGTTGTCTTAATGTAAATATTTTCAGGATATATACACATATACACATATGTATATATTATAAAAAAACTAACTTTTCAAAAGAAGAGTGCGAAAAATAGGCACCAATAAAATTCTCTTAAAATCCAAGGTGGTTCTATCTTGCTAACCACTAATTAGTGATTAACAAGGAAAGCGGAGCATTAACTTAAACGAACACACTCGTCCACTTAGACACGGAAGAGTGACCAGTCGCTACCCTCTAACTACTCGATCTATGGACGACGCGAAAGGTGGTGATAGTCCTCCACTCGACCAACTCTTCGCCCTAGCGATCCTTGGACGGCGCGAAAGGCGGTGATGGTCGTCCACTTGACCAACTCTTCGCCCTAGCGATGCACGGACAATGCAAAAGGTGGTGATAGTCGTCCACTCGACCAACTCTTTGCCCTAGCAATCCTTGGACGATGCGAAAGGCGGTGATGGTCGTCCACTCGATCAACTCTTCGCCCTAGCGATCCTTGGACGACGCGAAAGGCGGTGATGGTCTTCCACTTTATCAAATTACCCTAAGCGACTCAAGAAACGATCCAAGCTGACCACTCGGCCTAGACTCCCCCCTCTCATCGCTCGTGGTTCCTCTACCTAGATGACGGCTATCTGAAGTCTACACCAGACAATCCATCACTATCACATTAAATGAGCTGACAGCCCCCTTCACTCCTCCATCCCTCACGGTATTTAAGGTACCTCGAACCCATGCTACTGCAGACGCCGCCAATCCCATCCTATTTATGGCGAATAGACAATGCTAACTCTCGGTCCGCTCACAGTTTGACACCTGTAAAGGCATGCTACTGTGACAGGGACATGCTACTGTGACCGGCGCATACAGGAGCTGGCCCAAATCATCTCCTGACACGTGGAGGAGAGGGCTGACTCAGCAGCTGTCTATTGAAAGACAAGAATGCCCTACGAACCTTAGCTATAAATAACAGTAAGAACAACAAACTAAGTAAGTGATCTTATCTTAGTGAATGCTATCTACACATTTCTCTTTTTTCTTTACTAACTTGATCGTCGGAGGGACTACCGGAAATCTCAACTCCACCCCTTCCACAGGTACCCTCGTAGGCGATCCCCCTGACCGGAGCAACGTCACAGGGCATTAGGAGAGAAGGCGGACTCCGCTCTTTTAAAAGCTAAACTCGCACTGAGTTTAGTGACTGTTTGATTACATACATCAACACGAACCAATTAGCTAATCAATCTCTAGAAATAAACTACATCTAGGAAAGTTCAATAGAAGAAGAAGAGAATGAGTCAGATTTTAGTTTTGAAGAAATCTTTGGTGAGGAACTAAATATATTAGAAAAATTAGATCAGCTCTTTCAGAATAAGGAAACT
>JBAKGM010000139.1:36406318-36420516 GCA_037177215.1 Asparagus racemosus
ACGGGAATTCTTATTGCGATCTAGCTCTCTTGTTGTGCCCTTTGTGCACCAGAGGTGCTGCCGAAATTTCCGCTGCGGACAACAAGGTTAACCTGTAGTTTTAATTTATCATGACATGGTCGAAACTGATCATCAACCGTGGATTAAAAGATACGTTGCAACACTAAAATTTCTTAGATTATTATTCCGATAAAGAAGGATGAATAAGGGAAATTGGACCTTCTCGGAAAATTGATCATCAACCATATCTTAGAAGATGGAAGCAAGCATTCTACTTGTTCAGTTTTGCCATAGTTTTCCTCGTGACTTTACTCATTCAATTTTATGAAGAGCATTCTTGTATCATTATCTAAAAAGGAAAAAAACTATACTGCCAGAATACTAATATCAATAATCTATACCATATTAAACCAATTTGGATCATCTTCACTACTAAATCTGACTCTCAACTATATCCTCTTGGAATTGCACTCATATTTAATTTGCACTTAAAGACAAATAATATTTGTCAGCTAAATAAGTTAACGGTTATTGATAAGGTAGCGGTCTCTTCACTATTTTTTTAATAGTAGAGAGGATCCTGATGCATATTAAACCTCCTACTTGGTTTAGGATGTAACTGTAACTGTATATAATGGTTAAGAAGTTTAAATTGCAAGTACATCCTCTATATGAATTGTGAATCCCACTCCGTGTGCCATTTTCAAAATTAAATAATGAGTGCCAAGTGTTCTTTACGATATTATCATAATGAAGTCTTATTCTCATTTCTCTGAGAATGGTTCTCACTAAGAAAGGCAACTTTGTTATCTAGCGTCACATTCACAAAGATATAATATCCAGGTTCTGAGAAATTCTTGCATGCTCATTGAGCACCAGCTTAGCATACTCCAGTCCAACAAGAAATTGATATGTGTAGGGGCTGATCTACAGTGGGGAGCAGTGTGGGCAGTGGGGGCAATTGCCCCCACTGATCCCCTAATAGATATATTTAGATTTAAGTTCTTATATTAATTTGCTCCACTACTATTTGCCCTATTGGTTCGCTACATGATGTTGCCAATGTTAGGGAAGTTTAAATCTTTGATAATCAACAACTCTCTTAGATTGTTCTTTTATTGGAAAAGAACCTCGAGGTTAGCTCGTTGGATTTTCTTGAAAACAAAGGGAGGAAGAAGATAATGAACAATAATCCTCTTTTATTTTGGAGGTTATTTGGTGTTATGATAGAAGCTTTATGATTTAAGTAACTTTGTCATTTTCAGGCTCAGGTGGGTTTGCTTGGTAGCTTTGGATTTTTGGTATTTTTCCTTTTCACTATTGTGGATGGAAGGCAATGATGTGAAATGTTAGATTTGGTCTGAGGGTGAGATCAATTTGCTAGGATTCAATTAAAAAGTAAATAAACAAAGAATAAAATAAAGAAACTAGTAATTGGATTAACGCAGTGGTAGATCACATGCCCACAATGAAAAATTACATGCTAATTTTTGTTAACTTTCTCATAAATTTTCATCATCTTCTAATTACAATAAAGATCTCATTTCGTATGTAATCTTATCTCCTATTATGACTGTTAAAATTCAAAAGTAGAAATTAAATTCAATCATACTTTTAGTTGCACTACAAATAATCCATCTTACTAAATTTAAAATAACAAATAAATCCAACAATTAAGCTTTAACATTTAAAATCTAACTAAATCAAATCTAAAATTCTGATAAAATTCAATTATCAAATTTGAATTTCTGACAAGCCTATCTATTGTTATTTGCATCAGATGAAGTCTTTGAATTTGTCTGCGTCACTAGCTCTCTATATTTTTGAAAATAAACTACCAAATTTAATATTGGTGTTACTGATATTTAGGCAAAAATATCATATATTAATTATTATATTTATAGCCTTGCCCCAATGACCAAAATTTCTAGATCCGTCCCTGGATACGTGTCATGATAGCATTAAATATCTCTCCTCTCTTTACTCAGATTTAGATATCCATCCCAATTCCACCTATTTTATGCTATAAAAAAATTTTCTCTCCTCTACTCAGCCCTCTGTGCCCCCCTCGAAAGCTTGCCAGCGATGGCCGCTGATCACCACCTGCTCCCCCTGCCTTCATTCACACTCATATTGTCGACCATTCATTCATCCTCAGATCTCCACCTGCTCCCCACCCCCCCACCCCACACACACACACAACAACCCCAACATTGACCTCCCGCCCCCAAAAAAAGTATGTGTGTGTTTAGTATGATTTTATGTTTGGGCAGGAATTAAACTCTCCATGAGTCTAATAGGAGATTGAGAAATAAATTCAACTTCTTCTATTTCTTCTAACTTTGAGAATAAGATGTGTTGTTATTGAGTGCAATAGAGGCGTGTTGCTGGGGGTATTTTTGTGAGATGTGTTGTTGGGGTTGTATCTATAGTATTGAACTTCTTTATGAGATGTGTGCTGCCAGCATATCGAAGAAGACACTTCAAACAATATCTGCCAACGATGAACTGTGGGAGGGGGCTAAGGGCTGAGCATAGGAAAGAATGAAGTTTTTACCGCAGAAGAAAATGTGAAAAGTAGGATGGATATCTAAAAAGGGGAAAGGAAGGAAGATCTTTTCATGCTCAATGTATCATGACACGTGTCAGTTTCTTATTGGACTGGACTGTGCCATGCTGGTCTTCAATGAGCATGCAAGAATTTTTCCAAGTATCTAGGTATTTTATTCTCAAAACATATGCAAAAAATATTTGGGCAGTATCTCTCTCCACATCAATGTTTAATTTATCATACTTAAACTCTAATCACTCTGAAGCACATGTTGTTGTCTTTTTTTAGAAACACATGTTGAAAATCTTGTTCCTACTTGAGACATTATTCAGTGTTTTCCATGACATTTTAAGTTAACATTTTGAATTAGACCCTCAAATCATTGGTCCTGCTATTAAGTCCCCAACCGTATAAGTTGGTCAAAATTAGGCTCTTTTTTCCAGGATAAAACAGGGTGAGATGCCATGTTCAATTCTATTAAAGATAAAAACTAAGGATAAAGATGAATTAAAGAAAGATAATCATCAAAGTAAAACAAACTAGTGAACAAGAAGAGGATATGGTCGTCACTTGCTACCCCAACATGTGGTTTGATAACATCTATTCCCAATTCCCAATCATCCACAAAAAAAAATTAGCGATGTAGGCGTTGAAAATTGCTCATTAGTGCCCGAACTAGACTCGTGACGGTGGGTTCGCAACCAACGACCCATCAAGTGATGCGACCATGAACCGCTGACGACATAACTACGCCACAAAATGCATAAAGCGAGTCAACGAACGCATAAAGTGAGTCGGTAAGGCATATGAGTCAACGAAGTGATGTATCTAAGCTTCAGGTCAGCGAGATTCGATAAGGTGAGTTGACCAGACTCGAACGTCAATGGAACGGAATTAACCAAATCCAAGCGACGATACTACGCCGATCGAGTTCTGGAATCAGCGAAACGATCAACCGAGCTCTAATTCAGAATCAACAGAATGAGAATGAACTCGGACGGAAAGACGGGTGAGCGGACGAAAGTCAGAAACTGGAAAAAGGGCACCAATTGGTGCCTCGGCTGACTGAGGCACTAATGGTGCCTCAGCCATGCTGGCCGAGCCGAGGCACCAATGGTTCCTCAACCACAGTGCCGAGGCACCAATGGTGCCCGGCATATTTTGGCCCCCTCCCCTTTCATCTGCCTAGAAATAGGCATCAAGGGGTTCAGTTCAAAGGGTTGGATTCAGGTTGAAAAATTAGATATTTTTGGAGAGCTCTACGCAGTCGTTTACAGAGATCCGAGCACCGACGAAGATAGAAAGTTTAGATCCACGTCCCGTGCACGCGAGGAGTTCGTTCCATGCCAGATCTATATTGTAAGGTAGAGAATCGAGCCCAGATCTACAACAATCTAGGTTAGGTTTGCAGATCTATCCTCCAGGCTAAGCTTCGTCTTAGTCTCAGGGTCAGTGCGTGATTTCTCCTAGTAGATCTCACCCACTCCGGCAATCATCTCCTTTGTGAGATCGATCCCCGTCGATATTTTATTTCCTTCGTGAAATAAACACCCCAGATCTGCAGATCCAATATCTAGATCTCTACTTGGATCAGGATTACGCGAGGGTCTATGGATAAAACAAGTCCCTGACACAGGCAAAGATACTCACGCAAGCGAGGATCTGATAAACGGATATCGCATTTGTTCAACTGAGTCAAAGTTATAATTTTTGATTTGATTGTTTCATTGTAAGCCTTATAAACAGGCAATCTTTTTATTTGAATCTTGTTTTAGGTGATTGAAGTTTGTAACAATTCAAAGCAATGGAAATTTCAACAACTTTCCCCGCGAACATAAAGAAGTTGCAAGAGAATCCAATTGGCAATAGGCGATGGATGAAGAGATCAAGGCAATAAGAAAGAACAACACATGGAAGCTGACAACATTGCCTAAAGGTCACAAAGCCATTGGAGTCAAGTAAATCTACAAGACGAAGACCAATCAAGAAGGAAAGGTGGAAAAGTACAAAGCTAGTTAGTAGCAAACAGTTATAGTTAGCAAGAAAACATTGATTACGAAGAAGTCTTTGCACTGGTAGCAAGGATCGATACCATCAGACTGCTCATCATGTTAGCAGTACAAAATAAATGGAAGATTTGCCAAATGGATGTGAAGTGTTCTTTTCTAAATGGCTATCTAGAAGAAGAAGTATGCATTCAGCATCTAACAAGATATGTGAAGAAAGGTCAAGAAGACAAGGTCTTCAATCTGAAGAAAGTATCGTATAGCCTAAAGCAAGCACCCAGAGCATGGGACAAGAGGATTAATAATTACTTTAAAAAGAATGGCTTTCAAAAGAATCCATACAAGTATTCCCTCTATATCAAGAACTTCACAATCGTCTGCTTGTATGTGAACGATATGATCTCTACAGGTAACAATTCAGATATATTCAAAAAATTCAGGGACACCATGATCAAGGAGTTGGAGGTGACTTATATAGGAGAAATATCCTATTTTCTCGGTGTTGAAGTAATTCAATTCTAGGAAAATATATTCATCTCCCAAAAGAAGTATGCAAACTAGATACTTAAGAAGTTCAATATGAGCCATTGCAAATAAGTGACTACTCTAGCAGACACTAGGCTCAAGCTACAACGTGACTCACCAGGAAAATCAATGAACTCCACTCTATTCAAGAGTTTAGTTAGAAATCTACGATACTCGACCATCACTAGGCCAGACATAATGTGTGCTATTGGGCTAATCAGTAGATACATAGAAGACTCAAAGGAAGAGCACTAAAAGGCAACCAAGAGGATATTGTGGTATATTAAAGGAGCTATTGATGAAGGAATCTTCGATACAAAGTCCGAAGACCCAAGATTTGTCAGCTATACAGGCAATTACTATGGAGGTGTTCTTGATGAGCAGAAGAGCACTTCTGGATACATATTTAACATTAGTTCAGCATCATTTTCATGATCCTCAAAGAAGCAGTCGGTGATTGCACTATCAACATGTGAAGCTGAGTATATCGTAGCAGTACCAGGTACATGTCAAGTTGTATGGCTAAAAAACTAGATGCAGGAGCATTGCTATCAGAAGGTCGGACCAATGGTACTATATGTCGACAACAAGTCAACAATAGAGCTTGCCAAGAATTTGGTGGCACATGGAAAGAGTTGGTACATTGAGATAAAATATCACTACATTCAAAAAGAGGTAAAAAAAAAAGAAGAAGATTGTGAAGCTAATATACTGCAAATCAAAAGAATTTAACATTTATCATGAAGTTTTTGTAGAAGACTAGAAGTATGTAGAAGAAGTGTGTATAAATAGAAGTGTGTAGAATTAGAGTGTTGTATAAGCACCATGAGTGCTTATAAATACCCCATGAGAGGGCTTTATAAACCATCAAGTTGAAGAGAGCAATCAAGTTGAGAGAAAAATTTCTAGAGACACAAGTTGTAGAAACAAGTCTCTCTAATACAAGTCTCTTAGTCTCTTACTTCATTCAAGTCCTAACTTTCTTCCTCTATAAGTCTTTCCTCTCTACAAAGTATCTTGTCCACTTTAAAGTAGTCTCTCCAAATTTCTAACAAGGTGGTCATCTTATAGTTTCAACTAAAGATTTTAAGACTTCATATGATTCTAAATTTATCTACAAGGAGAAGTGAAGGGGTGGGTTTCCATTGTTTCTGACTCAAGCAACCCTCTACTCTGGAATATACTAACCTCCTAAAAAATGATAAGAAAAGAACAAAACACAAAAGAAAATATGTCAAAGTGCATAATAGCAAGTACCGCCAAAAGATAGGATCCAAAGATCAGAATAGTAAAAATATGAATCACTATACAAATAAAATCAAATGAGAGAAAGTTGATATGATATATTCATAAATGATTCAAAATTGGTTAAAAAATGAGATAATACCAAAACTAAATAGGAATACAAAAAGATACACATGGCTGAGAAAACATGAAACTAAGAACAAACTCCTAATCTATGCCGGAACATTCTTACTCAATGTATTACTCAAAAGGAATATATATAGCAACTCATCACTTAAACTCAAGGTATTTTTATTTTACAGAACACTGATATACAAAAGACAAAGATGTCATATTACTCATCACATATATCTCATACAAGCATGCATAAATAAAATTTCAAATTCCTAAAATTCTTAAGTTAATTGGATATTATTTGAGATTAAATAATAAATTGATGAATTTAAGGTGGACGATAAAATCACAATTTGGCAATCCAAGACGAGATTATGAAAACTCATCAAAATGGCCAAAACAAAATCTCACACCTTAAAAAGCCAATTTTATTATTTATTCTCCACATTTAGAGCTCAACATTTTCATATCAACTCATTTTAAAATGATTACACATGATGTTATCTAATCTCAGCTTTTTTATGTTGCACAACTAACTATCGAGTGAGAATAATCAAATGCAAAAGCATGGAGATTGCAAACCCCCACACTCTATACATTATCATTCGATACTTAACATGAAATATACAAAGTCAAAGAGTTTGAAAAGTCAGGTTTTAACTATTCGACGATGTTATCTTCTCAACGTATCATATCCACAAACTCGTAGGCAATAAGTTTGTACCTCTTGCACCCACCACAATGTAAGCTAAAAACTACCATGTTGATCGAGATAAACGTTTGATATTTGAACTCCTAATTCCCGTGGGTTGCATAGTTGAACCACTTTTACAGGTGTCATCATAACATATTGCCCATATTATTACAAAAAAACTCATTTTCATATTGATAACAACTTCATGTTGAGTTTGGGCTAAGAACTCTATTTTAAAACCGTATTCCAAAAATTTTCATTGAACCGGAAAATTATGAAAACATAACTCAAAAATACCAAATAAAACTTTGAACACACACAAACTTACTAACAAATGTGTTCACAAATTTTCAACATCAACAGAAGTTCTATGAAAAGTTACGGAGTCAAACGGCTCATAAACCTAAATAGAACAGGCTGTACACGTTTTCAGGCGATTGATTTATTGAAATAATACAGAATCAATTTTTGAGGAACATTATAGAGACATATAAAATTTCATACCAAACGTCTAAAATCCTAATCCAGACATCTAAAATCTAGATTTTAGCATATTTCACAGATTTCAACCTAGGGTTTTCTCGTACCTTTCTCATGCTATTCTTAGGGATACTTTTCTGTACCTTTTTAACATGGATTCACAAATATAATATACTTGAAAACATATCATGGATCACGTAATCACCAAAAAACATAATTTTTTCCACAAAGGATTTTGTAAAAACTTGTCGAAACATCGTGAAACTTGCCCTATCCATGAAAACTAAAATATGACACTTATTGCTGACATAAACTAACACAATTAGACTTGGTCTATTGATTTTCATTATATTTCAATAGCTCTAGGGTCTTAACTACATTCGTGCATGTTCTACATCAAAATATCAATATGTACACATTCATATACCATATGAAAGAATATGGATTATCATGGTGAATTGAAATATTTTCAAGATTAAGAATTTAAATGTATTTATGAATCATTGGCAGAAGATAGCGAGTTGGTATTTGCATGAGGGTGTTTTTACAGAAAAAGATGATCTCGAAGCTGACGAAAGGTGTGCAAAAAGCTCTCTTCTTCTTTCTCCTTGCTTGGCTGGCCCTATGGGTGTCGGAAATCTAAAAATTCTAATCTCTAGTGTTTCCTAGGCCTCATATATGATTTCTTGGCATAACGGGTTGACTAAAGGGCTGACCACTTTAGACTTCAATCTGTTTAGGCTTTTTACCACATAAAACCTTGTAAAAATTCTTATTTAGATAACTAATACTCAGAGATACTTTTAAACTAATAAACAAAAGAAAATATCTCAGCTCTCATCATCGAAAAATCGATTATGAAATTATTTTTCGGTCTTGATGACGTGGCGTGTTTCAAGATGAGGTGCATAAGAAAACTTATTTGGTGTTTTGCCACATAAATAATCTGAAAAAGCTAACTTAAAAGGGTTTGACCAAAAAAGATAAGCCTCCTCAGACACCTCGAAGTTCCTGACATATGAAAAATTGTATGCCCTAAAGCTTTAAAATGAGATTTCATATTGTATACTTTGGTCTATTTATTTGCATAGAAGTAGGTATGAAGTAGCTAAAGTAAAAGAAGTGGAAACTAATTCTACTACTTTCTAATGAAGAAAATATGTTTGTTTGTCCGGAAAAGCTACTTCTAACACTTTCTTAAATGCTGACGTGGCACCTATGTGATATCCCTATTTCTTTAATCTTTTTTCATCCCTTAAGGCTTGGATGAAACATGAGTCTGTTAAGGAATAAAATCAAATTTTATACTGTGTGGATAGCCTCCATTTATAAATAAAAGCCAAAAAGATTCTCTTTCTCTTTTCCTAACAATATGTATAATGCCTATCCAAATAAAAAATTAAGTGATAAGGAAGAAATACTATATCCATTACTTTCAAAACTTTATAGAACAAATAAAAAAAGTGTTATTTCTTGCTGCTTCCTATTTCATAAATTCCGAAATTAGTTATCAGAATGGTATGAATTTAATAAAAAGATCAATTTTTATAGTTTCTATGATATCTTAATGGCACGATGAGGAAAGGTCCAACGGAGATGCCAATAATAAAATTTTTTCGTGAGAAGATGGAATCTTTGCAACAAGAAAATGGAGGTTTTGCTTCAAGAAAATGGAGTTTTTGCTAGGAGAAAGTGGAGAATTTGGAGCTACAGGACATTTTTTCCACCGGAAGTAGGGCGGTGAGGACATGAGAAGAGAGAAGTTAGAGATTCTATTTAATTTGTAGCAATCACTATTTTAACATTATCTCAATCTTTATGTGAGCCCACAAGAGAATTTCTCTTATTTTAGCCGCAATTCTGAACTCTAAGACGGGGAATGTTTTTAAGAAGAAGTAATACCACCTAGAATCCACATCAACGATTAGGGAAGTAGGAGAAATGAGACATCTAGTAAAACAATCAAATGTTTTTTTATCAAAAATAACGAAAATAATATTTACTTTGTTTACTTCACCTACTTCATGAATATTTCCGTCTACGCCTTAAGCTTAAGGACGGGAAAAGGTTGTCTTTTAGATTTCAGATTCCGTGCACGCCTTAAGCTCGAGTACGGGAAATAAGTTGTCTTCTAGATTTTAGAGTGGCACGAGGCTACAAGGTCACCATCAATATGAGGTAACACTCAACTGTGAACTAACCTCTTTAAACATGCTATCCAATGCAAAATGCCATGCATGTCAGCACACGGGACCCACCATTGGATTGATTTTTGTTTTTTTCCCACCAAAAAAAAAAAAAAATCTAAAATAACTATTATAAAGTAACAGAGTTATCACTAGATTTAATCTCCATTGCCTATCGTTTTAGTAGGAAGTTGGGTTATTCTAAAATTTTAATTGTATCATATTCTCATTTATTGTACTCATTCTCACTTTATACTAACAATTACAATTTAAGTAATGATAGTCTCTAGTAAAGTAGCTAGGGATTGAACTTTTGGGGGCACTCTTATCTCCTCTTGTAAAAAATAAAAAAATAAAAAAATAATTTATGAGAAATTATATTTGATAATATTAAGATTTTCTAAAGAAAATACAGAGTCTTAAACTTGAAAAATATATAAAATAATTATCTGGAAAAAAAAATACTCTCAACTCCAAAACTATATCTAGAAATAATTAATACAACTAGCTCCTAGAAAAGTAATGATATCAAGCTTGAAAATAACATTTTCAAACTACTCGACGATTTTTCATTTTTCGAAATCATTGCATAATTGTATTATTACCTAATAGTACGTAATCATTTATCTATTAATCTCTGATGTGGTTACACAATTTAATTTTCTATGTATTCGTGCCTAAAATGCTCTCTCAATGTTATTAAACCAATAAAAAATTTTAAAATTTTAACTTACGATAGAACAAGGGAGATTGAATTGAATCTTGTTTACTAGTTATCACTAAAATGTATGCTATCTAGGTTTAAAATCGAATTAAGCCACAAAACCACGTAGGAAATATCGAAGAGATGTAAAATCAAGCAATAATAACAAATATGACTAATATCTCTGTTTGGATAAACTCTCAATTACAAATCTAAAATCCCCCTCCCTCCACTCCTGATCATATTACTACTTGTTAATGGTGGTAGCATAGAGTGCTCTGTCCTAACTATGCTGAAGCACTAATCAGATTGAGAAATCTAATATTAGAGGTGATTTGATTTAGACTATAGTATCATATATAAATTAATTGGAGAGACGAAAAAAAAAAGAGCATCACATCTTGGACTTTCTTTAGAATCAAGCTTGAATTATAGGATGACATAATCTTATTCTTTATCGGGTATTCGACAAATTGCCTTCCTTCCAATCAAACTCTTAGGGCTAAAGCGGATCATCCAACGCACAATCCCGAACCCGACCCATCTTCTCCATAAATCTGGTCCCATTCTTTGGTCCTCTCGGAACGTCTCTATATTCTCACTCTCAACTCTTTAATTAATCCATAAAAAAAAGGGACTACCAACTAACTAACTAACTTCCTTCCTTCCTTAATCCTCTTCCCATCTCTCCCCATAAAACCCCCAACAACCAACTCTCCTCTTGCCCCAAAATTTTCGCCAATTCCCAAAACACCCCTCGAAAAATGTCGAAATTACTCTTCGCTCTCGCTTTCCTCCTCCTCTCGCTCCCCAACTCCCTCTCCCAAAACCCTAACCCTAGCTCCACCGCCTACAGCGAGCTCAAATCCAACGGCTTCCCCGTCGGGCTCCTCCCCGTCAACGTCGCCTCCTACTCCCTCAACCGCACCTCCGGCGACTTCGCCGTCCATCTCGACGGCCGCTGCCGGATCACGCTGCCGCCGGACAACTATCTTGCCTCTTACGAGAGAAGGATCACGGGGAAGCTTGTTGGAGGCAAGATCGCGGATCTTGATGGGATTAGGGTTAGGGCTTTGTTCCGGTGGTGGTCGATCTCTGGGATTAGGTTGAGTGGCGATGATTTGGTTTTTGAGGTTGGTGTTGCTTCGGCGAGGTATCCAGCGAGGAATTTCGATGAGGTGCCTGAGTGTGAAGGGAGGGCGCGCAAAAAGGCGGATTCATGAGGTGATTTCTGCTTTTTTTTTTTTTTTGGGCATAGTGATTTATACGAACTTGTTCTTGTTTGATTTATACTAACTTGTTCTTGTTTGTATTATTGATTTTATTTGGTACAGGGAATGATATGAAGTTAGTGTTTTATTTTTGTGTGAATATGGAGCTATTTACAATAAATTTGTTAAATGACCAAGAAATTGAAATTTTATTAACAGTGAACTGCAGATAATCCCTTCGTCTATAACTTACATCAGTTGACTTATCACCCCTCAACCGTTTCATTAGCTTAGCACCCAAGGATTGGTGTTTTTAGGAGAGTAAATTGCAGATAACCTCCCTGTACCTCATGAATCTAGGATTGTTAAGGACTACTAAATAGTTGAAGGTTGCCTGCAATTTACTCTTTTCTTAATTTTCTTTGTTTAAAGAGCATCAACTTAGTTGTAATTGATTGCATAAGTATAGTGGAAAAAAAGAAAAAGAAAGAAACATTTAAGTCATCGCTAAATGCAATAAACCTCTGATTGTGAGTGTTACATTTGGGAAAAAGAAAATAAAAGTTATACTAATACTTTTCTGGAAATTAGAGGTTTCTTAATCTTATATAGGATGGTCATTAACTGGGAATTTTTTGCAGCAACATTAGCCTTTCCTCTATACGAAAAGCTCTAAACATTTTGGTAACTTCATTCATTTGCAAGGTAGACCTAGTAATGGGTTAAACAACTATAATGATCTTATTCGGCCTAACAGCAGCATTACTTTCTTCAATTCACGAAAGGAGTTGTGATGCCAATGAAGTGGATGTCAAAATTCCACTCTATAAATTAAAACAATGATCGAAATATATATAGTTCAGATTGAGGAAAGGTATCGAGTAAATTGTTATAGTGATTGTTCTTCCATGACCTATTTTTCAGGCTTCTTACATTTGTATGTCTGTACTGTATTGTGGTTTGTTGTGTCCATGATTCTGTACCTTAGTAACTCCTTAGACATAGAATGCTAAATTTCTTACATGCAGTTGCTAGGATATGACCATAAAATTGTGGACCTAGAAGATGAAGAGATCTTTTACATCATAGACTAGGGGGGTATTTCTGTTTTATGACCTTTGCTTTTACATTGCCTCAGGGACGTGTCAACGACATATTCAATGACTAAAGATGGTGGGGTCGATGTGTCTGTAGATGATATGTTTAGTCAATCAACTTAACCCGATGTTGGACCCATCGCAGGTGACCCGGACAGTTGGAAGGTTCCAATATAGCTCCCACAGTCTTGGGTTCGAATCTGGGCTGGGTTAAAAAAAAGAGAATCCTTAATCTGATGTTGAGATGTTTGGTCTGATTCATGTTAATTGCAAGTTATGTTACTGAATTCATAAACATATAACCATTTAAGAGGGAGTTGTGAAAAGTTATTTCTGCAAGTGATTTAAGAGTGTGCGCAGATTTGATGTTAAATGTGTGGACTTATTACTGTAAGGACAACAGTTAGTGCTTTAACATAATACCCCCAACACATCCTTGTATTGCTCTCAGTAGATGATAACCATTTGGCAATGTGTAATCTCGGAGATGACCCAAGGAAATTCTGTAAGTATCTACAATGGATTCAAGAGGTGCTTCTGAACTTATTTGCTGTGAAACTTTGCTCTTAATAGGACTAAGCTCCATGTAACACTCAGTTTTGCATGATTTAGTTTTGCATGATTCAGGCTAATGCTAGCTTTGATACTACTCCTTGGAAGTACCTCTCAAGAAGTATCTCATCATCATGATTTCTCATTCCACCATGCTTAGCTAGAGAGTTTCTTTTCTCATTCTTCGTATCTGCGAGCTACATTTAGTTCTTAGTTCATTCATTGAGATTGTGAAATACTCTAGTCAATTAGAGAGTTACAGCCTTGCCATATATTTTACAGTTAGTTCTTTAGGTGAATCCCATATATTCTAGAGGAGACTCCCACTTATTTAAGTGATGCCCCTGCCATGCTCCTATGTCCCATGACATTTTTCTTTGTGTAGTTTTAAATCCATGTTGTAATACTATGCAGTCTTCTGACTGATCTAGGTGCATATAATATGCCTTTGAAAGAGAACTTGGAAGGAGACCAACCATCATAGTACTGAGCAATCTCGATTATTGAACTTGTTTTTATTGTTCCTCCATGGAAATAGCTATGGTTAACTTTTGAGTTAGTGAATTTTGATATATGTGAGTTGTCACCTCATTTAACAAAATGAGCTATACAAAAGGAAGGAGTGATGAGATCCACCTACTCGTAACTGTCACAGCCTATTTTTTTCCTATATATGTATGTGTATCTGCATTTGGGGCTATGTGTTTATCTGTGGGGTGTCACACACCCTCTCTTTTAGGAAATACATCTTTGTGATGTTCATACTTTATCCATGTGGGAATCTACAGGCAGTCCTCATGGGTTCTTTATAGCCCCTATCACAAATTGTATATT
>JBAKGM010000139.1:36435666-36450642 GCA_037177215.1 Asparagus racemosus
CTCTCTCTATGCCATTTTTCACTTCTATCTATATATCTCTCTCTCTCTCTCTCTCTCTCTCTCTCTCTCTCTCTCTCTCTCTCTCTCTCTCTCTCTCTCTCTCTAAAAAACTTCCACCATGAATGCAAGGATAGTAGGAAGTGGCGATACAACCCTTGTTCTCTCCCATGGCTATGGAGGCAGCCAATCAATGTGGGACTACGTGCTCCCTAGCCTGTCACAAAGCAATAGAGTTCTTCTCTTTGATTGGAGCTTCTCTAGTGCTGTTGATCCTTCAATAGAGATCTTTGACTCATCAAAGTATTCATCTCTTAATGACTTTGCTGATGATCTCATATCTTTGTTGGATGAGATGAAGATGGAGGGTGTGGTTTATGTGGGTCATTCTGTGGCTGCCATGGTTGGTTGCATTGCTTCTGTCAGAAGGCCTGAACTTTTTAGTCATCTTCTGCTCATTGGAGCTTCTCCTAGGTAAGTACCTAAATGTACTGATAAAATTAACGGCTTAGTTTCCCATAATACCAGAAAAAAGTATTGATAATTTCTAGTAATGGTCAAGACAAAAATCAATTTGCTAATTCTAACGACAACAAAATCATACCCAAAGTTTTCGGGTCAGCTAAATGAATCATATTCTATCATTTAGTTCTATTAAGATTATCTCCTTTGTTAAGTTAATATTATGATTTATTTCTTGATTGATTCTAATCAAATTCTCTTGCACCGAGAAATATCTCATGAATCCACTCCATGGCATTAAATATGCAACCCTTTAATCAATATACAAATCACAAAGTCTAGTGATCCAAACGTTGATATCCCTTCGGTGCGTATTAGATTTCATGAACCAGGTCAATTGAAGATAATCCTTTGTTAAGTCAGTTCTCTCATTTTTTTAATTCCAATAGTAAGCACCCTTTAAGCTCTTATGAAGGCACTCATTTCTTATCTTATCTCTTAGTAAATTTCCATATGTTTATTGTAATTCTTAAAGTTCTCCTAACCATTAGATCAAAAACTTTGGAGTTATTATGGTAAGCGTTGAGAGTTATATTTTTATATTCTAACATGCCCTCTCTGGTTGAGCACCCTATTTATGGGTTGAAACTTGGCTCACATAGCAGTATCAATTTTTTATTGTTATAAATTCCTCATTAAATTCATGGTTTATGGGATTCAAACCTGAGTTGCTCTGATATCACATTAACGTCTCTTGAATCATTACACCAAAACTCTAAAGTTATGGTGAGGGTTGAGAGTTATATTTTTAGGGTTTTTTTCTAGAAACCGCCTTAAAATAGGGTCATTTTATAGAAACCACCTTTCATTTTCAATTTATACGTAAACCATCTTTAAAGTTGGATTTTAGTCCAATCAACCAACTCCTTGCCAATCTTCACCAAAAACCAAAAAATAACCTTTAAAAAATGCACGTTTAAGTACATGACTTTTATCCTAACTTGACTTAAACATTAACAAATGAGTCATGTATCTTTAATGTGAGTTTTAAGGGCATTTTAGGGTATTCAATTAAAATTTTGATTCGGAGGTGGTTGATTGAAGCAAGACCCACTTTAAAGGTAGTTTACGTATAAATTAAAAATGAAAGATGGTTTCTATAAAATGATCCTATTTTTAAGGTGATTTCTAGGGAAAATACCTATATTTTTATTTTCTAATGGAAAAGCTCCCGCTTGCGCTATGTAGAATCAATCAAAATAGGTTATAGGGCTATGATTGATAGAGTAAGAAAACTAGAGACATGTGTAAGAGAACTTTCCATTAAGAAGGATAAGGTAATTAAGCCTTAATAGAAGTAAAGAAGAAAGAATATATAGCTAGAATTCATGCAACTGATTCAAAATTTGGGATAGAGGGGGTGGTGTTAATTAATAAAAATTTCTTGAACTTATATGGCTGAAATCTCTATCCAGGTACCTAAACACAGATGATTACGAGGGAGGATTCGAACAAAAGGACATCGAAAACATGCTTTCCTCCATCAAATCAAATTTTACGACATGGGCAAAGAATTTTGCTCCTGTCGCTGTTGGAGTCACTAACCCTGAAGCTACAGAGAAATTTTGTGCTAGCTTTCTAAGCATGAGGCCAGAAACTGCACTCTCAGTTGCAAAATCAATATTTCTAACTGATTGGAGACAAATCTTAGAGGAAGTAGAGATTTCATGCACCATAGTCCAAGGAGATAATGATATTTGTGTTCCTGTGTCTGTTGCGAACTATATGAAGAGCAAGATTAAGGGGGAGGTGATGATGGTTGAGATTATTGAGGGTGATGGCCATTTCCCTCAGCTTACTTCTCCTAAGAGGCTCCTTGATATCATTGAGAGAGTTTTGGTTTTAATTAAATAAATAAACATATTGCAGAGGAAATGCTGTGTATGTAACTTGGGTTTATGATGTTATGGTTCTTGTAATGTGCTCTTTAGTTTGGTTAGAAGTATGGAGTGTGGATAAGGAAGAAAATGGAGTGTGGGTTTTGTAAAATATATCGGAGATGGATGTAGTGTTAGACGATGTTGTATAATTATGTTGTTTTGTTTAGGGGTTCTTTTTGGATTTTTGCAAGGGCATTTTGTCATGGACGTGTTACCAACAAACTTGACCTGCGCAATACCACGACATTTGAGTGGAAAAAGTCAAAAATAATAGTTAACACATTTCATTCAATACATCACATGCTCAAGCACATAAAATAAAAATAAAACAACTAATAACAAAATACAACAATTTGTTGTATGTGAAAGTACTCAAAAGAAAGTTGGTTTAAAATTAATTCGTTGTGGTTATTTTGGCCTAAGAGTAATCTTGAAAATGGGTGGATCTAACAATAAATGGAGAAAAACTTTGGGTTTATAGGAAATGAATCTTTTTGGGAGTGGGTAGATTTAAAAAAATATGGAGATAAAACTTTGGGTTTGCAAGCAAAAGATCCATCTATTGCTCACACATCACTAGTCTTGAAAAAGCTTAAAGGGTGTTGTTTTAAGCATTTGGTTTCAATATACACCATAAGCTTAACCAATTTGAATAAAAAATATAGAAAATAATAATAAAATGTAGCAAGTTATATGGTATATCAAGCTGCTGGAATAACAAGAGAGTTCAAAATTAATTTTGTTGAGTATTTTAGCTGTTTGATTTTGGAAGTTGAGAAGTTTAAAAATAAATGGTGCTAAAACCTCATGTTTGTATTCAAATATGCCTTTTGTGAAAGTGGGTGGGCTTAAAAGTAACGAATGGGAAGCGAGGGGTTACGGGTGGGGGGAGGGGGGGTGGTTTAAAACTCTTGGGCTATAGTCAAATACACGTCTCATAGCAAGATGCGGCGCAAAAAATAAATTTTTAAACATTTGGTTTAAGAATAACTCTATTTCTAACTAACCACTTAAAATAATATGTAGCAAATTCTAAAAAATATATTGCAAGCTACACAGATATCAAACTGTTGAAAGACAAAGTATAATTAAAATTAATTTGGTGGAGTCTTTTTGGTCTATGAGTTGCTTTGAAAGTAAATGAGTTTAAAAATGGGACTAAAGTTTTGGGTTTGTAGGTAAAAACCCTTTTGGAAGAAGGTGAGTCTAAATAAACGAAAACCCTTTTGGAAGAAGGTGAGTTTAAATAAACGAGGATAAAACTTTGGGTTTATAGCTTTAAAAAAACTTTACCCATTTTTTAATATGGCTTAATTGCACTTAAATACCCTATATTAACTTACCATGTAAGCATCGTATGAAATTTTCTGGGGAGAAATTCTCATGTTTGTATAACTAAGGAAATTAAACTAAAAATTTTAGAAACTTTTGGGTGTGCAAGTGCTGGCAAAAACATTGAGGGTATATATGTGAATTAGGGGAAACTATAGGGTATTTTAGTGTAATTAGGCCTTTTTACTATACTAAGTTATTATTTTTTCCCGACCTTTACCAAACTTTTTTATTAAAAAACCCTTACCTATCCTTGTGCTATACTATGTCAATACTCTTTCCCAATTTTCTACTTTCCAAATGTTGTCAATGACCAAGGAAATTTCTGGGACCCAAATCTTAAAGGTTGTGTTTGGTAAGTCTGACAAAACAAAGCCAAGATCCATCTTGGCTTAGTTTTATTCTAAACAGATTATTTTGTAAACCAAACCCTCTTGGTCCACAAAAGAACTCATTTAAGAGCCACTTTTTGGCCTAGAAAAACTTGAGCTAAGATTGACCTAGTTTTTCCCAAACACAATTTTTCTTAAAACAAGACTAGGACCAAACCTAGTCTCATTTCAAGGAGTTACCAAACATGTGATATCAGAATCGTTGGGAGTTTACTGTAGAGTGTTACTGTAGATATGGTGGTTCCAAAAACCTTCGCAGATAGTAAGTATAATAGTTGCAGAAATTATTGTCACACGCATTTAGTAGTAGTAGTTGGCAGTTTCTTAGTTCAGTTTAGAAAAATTTGTATTTGCAATAATAGTTTGATGCATGTTCGAGGTATCAGATTTTCCCCCTTTTAGTTTTCAGTTTGGTTATAATTAGAGGCACAGGTTAACAACTCCCTCCCCCAGAGCAGTTGTTCTATTAGAACACTTTTGTATGCGGGAACATCTCAACCACTTTTTTTGGTACGTAAGTAGATATATCTTATTACCAAATTTCAGAAAAGTTCAAACACACTATACACTCATATTTTGAATCCTTACAAGCCAAGGATCAAAACAATCAAAGGACACCCACGATGCCCACAAAAAGAGATGAATATTACAGGGCACTTGACAAAAACAACAAGTTCTCAAACAAGTAAGAACTTAAACAAGACTCATACACATAGCCATACACAACAGCTAACAACAGCTAATATATGAAATAATCACACGAATCTCTTCAACACTACAGTTTTCAAATATTAAGTCACAAAATCAGGTGAGATCAACATTGCTCTGCACCAAGCTCTGTTAGATGCGTTATCCTTCATCCTAACCACCTTTGAACATAGAATCTTCACTTCAAATACTTCACTTCAAATACAATGAGGTTGAAGATCTCATCCACTAGTAGTGTCTTCCCTTAGAAAATCTTCAAGTTCCTAGCCCTCCAGATATGGTATAAGCACGCAGCAGTATCAGCTCTCTTCAACTTCCTAACGCTTCCTTTCCAAGCTATCATCCACGGAATGATATCCATCCACCTACAATGAGGATTATGCACCCGCACAAAACCCATAACCAACTCCCAAACTTGAAAACTGAAATTTCATTGGAAGAAGAGATGATCTCTATTCTCAATCATAACACCACATAGGACACAAGAGTTGTCGTCAAGAACCCCAATGTGTTGAAGCCTAGCTTTAGTAGGCAATCTATCAAGACAAGCCAACCAAGTAGTGAATGCATGTTTAGGAATAGACAAACTATTCCAAACAAGATGAGCCCACTACTTCATTTTAACCTCTTCCAACAGAAAATGATAAGTAGAGGCAGAACTAAAATCTGGCTTAGGTCCAAGCCATTTTAAGCCTCCCTCATTAAGTGATACACACAATAAGGCATCTTGTCTGAGCTTGAGAATCCTCTTGAACACCCAAGAGAAGTGAGACTTGATATCTAGCTCCCACATGCTTTTATCTCTAAGATAGTAACCATGGACCCATCTCACCCAAAGAGAATCTTTCATGAGAACAAGGGACTGGAGATTCTTCAAAACAAGGCTTTTTATTCAATGTAAAGATGTGTTGTAAGCCAAGCCCTCCACCAGATTTAGGTTTACATACCTTAGTCTACGCCACTTTAAATTTTGAATGCTAGTCATATGAACCAGTCCATAAGAAATCTCTGCATAGTTGCTCTACTTCATGAATTACTCTTTTAGGCAGTAAGAAGATACTCCCCCAATATGCATGCATGCGATAAATAACAGCTTTGATAAGTTGCAGCCTACCAGCATAGGAAAGGAACCTAAAAGTCTAGTTCCTAAGTTTAGAGAGGATTCTCTCTATAAGAATAGGACAATCAGCTGATGTTGGACCCTTGGAGGAAAGGGGTATGCCTAGATATCTCACTAGTAGATCCCCTTCAGAGAAGCCCCAATGTTGTAGAATAGAGCCTTTAAGTGTACTATTAACACCACCAAAGAAGACTTGGCTTTTTGGCAAGTTAGCATGTAAACCACATACTTGAGAGAAATGAGTGAGTTTCAGAGCCAAGTGATTTATAGAACTCAAATTTCCTTTGAAAAATAACATCATATCATCAGCAAAACAAAGATGAGTTATCTTATTTTTCTTGCACTTAGAATGAAAATGAAACCCCTCCATATCACCCAGATCAAATAGACTACGAGTAAAATATTTCATCACCAACGCAAAGAGATAAGAGGAGATGCGATCTCCCTGCCTTATACCTTTTTTCTGAGAAAAGCATTCAGAGGGTTGGCCATTAACTAAGATAGTGTAAGATGTAGTGATCACACACTCCATCACCCATCTAGTGAATTTATGGGGAAACCCCTGCCCCTTTAAGAGATCAGTAAGGAAATGCCAATTGACTGAGTCATAGGCTTTCCTCAGGTCAATTTTCAATGCACACCTAGGAGAGATGTGTTTTCTCCCATACATATGAACAAGTTCTTGAGCTGTTAAGACATTGTGAACTATACTCCTACCCTTAATAAAGGCTCCTTAATTCTCACTCACAATCAGAGGGATAACTTTTCTTAGCCTATTAGTTAATACACTTGAAATGCATTTATACAATATATTACAACATGCAATGGGCCTATAGTCAGATGCAGAGTTAGGACTTTGATTCTTAGGAATAAGAGTGATAGAAGTGGAATTCAAAGATTTAAGCATTTTGCCATACCTAAAAAAAATCTCCCACAGTAGAGAGCACATCAATGCCAACAATACTCCAAGCATCCTTGAAGAATTTAGAGGAGAACCCATCAGGGTCAGGGCTTTTTTTAGTATTAATTTGGAACAAGGCATTTTTGATCTCCACTACAGTCAGTGGTCTACATAACTCAATGCATTGTTCATCACTGGCCACAGGACCTTTAGCCAAAATAGACATATTAGGAGACTGATAGGAGGCTTCCACTCCCAGGATGCTTTTGTAGAATTTTACAAGCTCACCCTGAATTTCTTCCTAATTTGTAATGTTATGGTCCTGAACATTTTTCATTAATTACCCTTCGAGTTCTGGGGGAAATACCAACGTTTAAGGTAAGAAAGCGAGCTTAGGCCACTCTGAGGCGAATCCCCTAGACGACTCGAGAGACGAAACCAATCATCCCCCAAGTCGACTATCCTTGGGGACAACGCGAATGGCGGTACTTGCCATCCTCCTTGACCCTTCGGCCGACCCACCCTTGCAAGTCGACTCGGGAGACAAAACCAGTCGTCCCCCAAGTCGACTATCCTTGGAGACGACCCGAATGGCGGTATTTGCCATCCTCCTTGACCCTTCAGCCGACCTACCCTTGCAAATCGACTCGGGGGATGAAACTAGTCGTCCCCCAAGTCGACTACCCTTGTGGACGACACGAAGGGCATTGTTAGCCGGCCTCTTCGATGGCACAACATTCTCCACTCGGCTGGCTCAAGCCCTCACCCCCAGTCGACGGTTATACAGAGTTTGGACCCGACAGCATGTCACCGTCGTAGTAATTGAATCTCCAGTGCCTTGATCCCCCCACCTCACACAATAATTAAGGCACCTCAGAGCTCTCTAGCTGCGTGCATAACCAATCCCCTCCCCATTAATACCGAGGGAACAGTACTAACTCCTGCACCAATCTCCACTCAACACCTATCAAGGCTGTCTGGCTCAGCCTCCCTGTCAGTTCTAGTCCCATCATTGAGTCAACATACGTAAGCATAAGGCTGACTCACACTTCACTGTAGCACCAGCCAGAATGACCAAAGTACCCTTCAACCCCATACAAATATTAAGCTGTTCAATAAACAAGGTAAGCAAGCCCTAGCCCAGATACCGGCTCCACACATTGTAGTTTCATTTCATTCTCCTCTCATACTAACTTGATCATCGGAGGGACCACCGGAGATCCCAACTCTGCCCCTTTTTCACAGGTACTTCCCCAGAGCAGGAGAGCCTTCCGACACAAGCAACCACCAGGCATCTAGGAGAAGAAGCGGACCCCGTTCTCTTAAAATCTAATCCGACCAGAGATTAGTGATTGTTTGATCCGAGCATCAACAAGGACCTCATCCGAAACAAAGACCCTCTCCTCGCACAAGGTCATACCTCCATCTCTTCATGAGATTCTACACTTCTGGACTATATTTGAATAGGTGAGAACTAGGCTTATCATCATTAACTTCCTCTCTCGAAAAGTGGTCTGGTGCTGGAATCGCATTTCCTTTACCATAGACCAAATCCTTTTCATCAACTGTTTTACCCGGAATGTTGAATGTTGTCCCGAAAGAGTCCCGAACATGCTTCTATGCTACACAAGACGACCAAATCAGTATGTGGAACTCGGGGTCATCGTACAACCCGTTCATCACATTAGTAAGAGACAGCGAGTACTCTAAATCATTATTTGTTTTATTGTTGGCAAGTTGCCAATTAAAACTACCATCCGACGATTCTCCATTGTCAAGATTGACTACAAAGGGTACAATGTCATTCATGTCAACATATTTTAGACACTGAGGAAGAGTGGAGGGGACTATAATATTATTATGGATCCATGGCTGACCTAATAATAAGTTATAGGAAGTATCCGCATCAATCACATAGCATGTGACTTCGGACTTCAAATCTCCCATCTTGTACTTTACCTAGATTTTACATAGTGGCCGAGACCTACTACTGTTAAATCCATAAATCGCCATGCCTATAGATGCCAGTTTACTGGCAGGGATCCTGAGGCTATACATCAGGCGAAGGGGCATGATGCTCATAGCAGAACTCGGATCAACTTAGATTCAGTTGACTTCGTTGGAGCTAATGTACCCGGTAAAATATAGCGGCCTGTCATGCTTTGAGTTTTCGTCTACATGTCTTCCTTAGTGAAAGTAATGCAGGGGAAGTGCTTGGTTGTGAGGTTGCATTGCTGGGCTGAAGACTCTGGTTCTTCAGGACTTGGCTCGATCTAAGTGAGGAACACCTCGGAGTCAGCCAGAGCTTCTTGTAGGGCCTCCCTGGTTTCTTTTGACAACCGTAGCAGTTCATAGAGGGTTATCCTTGCTAGGATGTTAGCCAATTGGGCCATAACGTTGAAGCGGTACGGGCACTCGAACTTCCCAGTTTGTCCCTTCTAATCGGATGATTGAATTGAGACTGCTTTGGGACTTGAACCTCTTGATGTAGGGGTTGCTTCTCCTTTAGTTTGGCCACGTCATCCTTGGCGATCGCCTACTGTTGTGAATTTTTAGCGTGAGTAGGAGTAGTCATCACCACTCCTAGCTCTGTCAGCGTCTTAGCATTTAGGTTAGAAGCTTCAGGGTGCTTGTGTTTGTACTCATGTCCGCTTCTGGTGGTGAAGACTTCATGTTCCTCTTCGGAAAGCTGGAATGTCATTATCTGTTCATCATTCTCCTCCAGGATTGCTGAAGTGGCAAGGCATAGTTTCCCTTTGCCTTTTGATTTCTTCCCAGATAAAGAGGCCGTCCACTGATCATCTTCGACCAAGTCAGGGTGGACCCAGAGAATTTCGTTGTTTGAGATAGTATGTGGCACAAGCCCCTTTTCACGTTGCATGTGAGGATCATCACTCACTATCTTCATCCCTACTTTAATGATGGGCTCCAATTGAAACCACGTTAAAGGCACCGATCTGAAGCTGATAGATATTGCATTTGCCCCCCCCCCCCTCCCCCTTTCTTTTCTTTAGACTGCTTTGGGTAATGACCCCTACATCAATCAAGGCCTGGATCTTATCCTTGAGATGGTAGCATGCCTTTGTTGGATGGTGAACCACCCTCTAGAATGCACAGTACGTCGAATCTATGACCTTATTTGTCTCCTCCTGATTCACAATCGGTGGCAGCTAGATCTTATTGTTCTCCAGGAGGTATTAGAAAATACCGGGAACCTCGTCTTCCTTGAAAGAATAGGCTTTGGGGAACATTGGTTCTAACGACCTCTGCTTTTGAGGCCATTGCTGCCATTGGGGCTACGATTGTTGCGGCGCTCGCTGTTGCGGTGGTTGCTATGGCTGTAACTGGAATGCTTGGTTAGTACCCACCGCCTTCACCTACTCCTTCCCTTTACTGCGTGGGACGAAACACTACTTGTGAGCATCTGCCATTTGCTGGCCTCTTTCTGCCTTTTTCCTCCTAAGGAATCGCTCGGCTTGCTCCCTGCGCACCCTCAAGTCTCTCCATGTCTTGGACAGTGCCATTCCCATTGCTTCTAGCACGTCCAATGAAAGGTTGTTGTCGCAGGTCTGGAGAATGAACTCCTCAGTTATCGGGTCCTGACAATTCACTGCCTTGTTTTGGAACTACTTGACGAAGGTGTCTACCGTCTCTCCCTCCTTCTGTTTCTCATCCAACAACATCCTAATGGATAGCTCAGTATTGTCATTGAAGACATTAGCGAGGAACAAGGTCTCCATGCCATCCTAACTATTAACGCTCCCTGGCTTGAGACGGCGGTACCAATCGAAGGCGGCTCCTCGAAGAGTGCCAACGAATGACCGAACCATCAAGGGCTCATTACTAGAAATAATCCCCAGGTGGGACTTGAAGTAGATCAAATGCTGAGTGGGTGATCCCTTCCCATAGAACGGCGTAAAGTTTATTAGATTGAACTTCGTCGGATACGGGATTGATTACCACTCTCTTGTGTACGGACATGGTATACCCATCTTCTTTACCTCTTGGGCAGAAATCAAAGTGTTGATCTTACTCTCGAGGTCCTTTATCTTCTCATTTTCACTTACGTCTCCATTCGGGTGATTTTGAGGAGGGATGGTGATGTTACCACTGACGTTCTCAAGGCTATCTCCTGCATTCTGTTTATCAAGAGGATTATCAGCATTATGATCTTCATCCCTATCTGTGTCGCTGTCTATTTGATTGACATTATTGCGCTGACTTGATTCACCGTGGCGATTCATTAGCGCTTAGAATTGATGGTCATGCATCTCTCTCATTTGCTACATGGCCATCTCCATCTCGAACTTAAAATTCTCTTTTTGCTTGGCCATAGACTCTTCAAGCATTTTAGCCACCTGTTCTACACTGATTATGAGTGCCTCATGGGGTTGTCCCTTACTGGAAACCGTGTTATTGGAAGCAATTGTAGAGCAAGCGTCTGACACTTCGTCATCCGAGAGTAACCCCTCTATGCTTTGCCATAGTTTGGTCGTCTGATAGTCCCAGTCTACAACCGAGTTATTCACTGAGATACCCTAGGAACGGCACGTGTCGACTTCCCTTTGCTAGTCATGTTGATGGTGACTCTTGGCAATTCATTACCTTGAGACACCAATCTTCTTCTACGAAAGTGCCTCGTCCTGGGCTTTGGCATTTTGATGCCGAGCCTATCAAAGACTGACGCCTTCTTTAGAGCTATCTTGGTGCAGTTGCATTCTGACAACACTGCACCGATCAGCTTGGAACACAGTCAATGTATATTCAATTCTAGAGAACTTCTTTTTTGAGATTTATTCGTACCCCCAGCATGATAGTACAACTCGTCGACATGAATACTGGAGCAACCCATCGTCTATTGCAATGACTTCCCAGGTATAACGTCATTGTTGTTAGACAAAAATGTTTCCTTCTGAGGATGAACCGTGTTATCAGAGCTTCCAAAAGTGACTCGTCTCAATGTTCTCCCTTGCGGGTGTGAAGTTTTTTCGACATACTCTTGAACTTGAAATTGCAGCCCGGTGCAAGCAGTTAGAGAAATTTTCTCATCGTGGTGGAGGTGGTTGCGACTCCTAGTACTGTGAGTTGTCTGGGACCTCTTCAACAGGCACAAACACTCCTCGATCAGAACTTTGCCTCGATCATCATGCAATGGGCCGAGGCGCTCTAAAACCGTTTTCTTGCTCTGGGGTAAGCATGTCGGATCAACCGAAGTTGTAATCACTGGAGGTGGAGTTGTCCGAATCGTTGCTCTGAATTTTGGCCTCCAAACTTGGTGCATCTTTAGTGGCTTCTTGGCCAGTTCTTCCTTCTTCAACATTCGAGCCTCTTTAACTAGGGCCCGTGCATGCACAAGTAGTGCGTGGTGCTTTCAGATGTGCTCCTCGAGCATTGAACGGTTCCATCTGACACGAATCCATTCACTCGTTGACGGCTTGGAGGAGCTGTCAACCACTTGTTGTTGAGGCTTTTGACTCCTTCTGAACTTGAGATCTGTCTCATAACCAATCCTGTCGGTTGATTCCAGAACCTTGGCGAACTGACATGCTAGGTGTTGGCGTCACCTCTGGCAGGCTCTCTTAGAGAGAGTAGGCATGCCATCGGCGGTCATCCCCTACACAGAGGGGTTCAGATCTACAGATCCGACCATCTTAGATGTCGGAGGGATGCAGCTTACTGCGACTTTGGTAGGGGCGAAGTTGGGACCCTTGCCTTGAGATTTCCCATCCGTGGACCCGTGGATCTTCCTTACAGCGGAGATCTTTTAGGACTTGCAGGGGGAGGACGATCTGGATGAGGATGATAAGTACTCCTCGAACTTTTATTGGTCGAACTCGTATTCAACCTCCTCTTCTACCGGGATCGCTATCCGCGGTTGTGACACGACGATCTCATCACCAAGATCGTTGGCTCTTACTGTGGTCGCCAGCTTGTTTAATGGGAGAAGTCAGCTTGATCTTTATTGATGATGAACTCATTACAGCTTATGCGTTTACAAATGAATTCAAAAAAGGTTTGTCTTCTTTTAAGACTCGATTACAATGAAAATCAAAAGAATAAAAACTATAACTTTTTCCTTTAAACAAACGCAGAATCCTATTTATCAGGCTCCTGCTTGTGTGGGATCTTTACTGGTGCTAGGGTTTATTTGTGAACTGCCACGTGATCGGATCCTGGTGTCAGATCTAAGATCTACACGGTTAAAGAGAATTATCTCAGGAAGTAAATAATTGCCTGAAGTGAGTGAAATCGACCAAGCGAAATCACTACTCTTCTCGGGACTAAAACCAAGTTTGATCTGGAGGAATCACGTGCAAATCTGATCCGGTGATCTCTCAAACTTCTTTGCTTTATGCGTTGACTGGCTCGTCGAGATCTCGGATCTTGAATTCTCGGATCTAAGTGTAGATCGCTCTAGACTTTGATAGATTCTCTCCTTCTTACCCAAAAGTCTAGATCTGTGAAAATGAGATCCCCATCTCTTATTTATAGGCTTACAATGCAGGTCGGGTCGGATCTGTGCTGAGCCACCACTTCGTGGCTCGGCTTTGGCCGAGCCACCATTTAGTGGCTCAGTTTGGCCGAGCCACCAAGAAGTGGCTCACCCACCGATCCGCCCACGTGGCTTCATTTCATTGTTTTCCAAGTCTGATTGGTCCAGTCTCGTCGATATTCGCCAATCTGAAGCTTCGTAGTTAGATTCATTCTATCGTTCGTATGTGATTCATCGCTTCGCTGACTTATATGCCTCGCCGATCCACTTCATGCACTTCGTCGACTCGTTTTATGCATTTGCGTCGCGATCACATCATCAAGGATTCGCCGTTGCATCGTCAGATGGCTGTCGATCGTCAACCCATCATCACGAGTCACGTTCAGAGACTTATAGGCAATTTTCAATGCCTATAAGGAGTCATCACGATATACCAAAGTAGGAATCCTGTCCTAGTTAGGAAGAAGTGTGTAGCTGGATTGTATTGGGTATTTGAAGAAATTGGTGTTCAAGGTAGAGCTTCATCATCAACAAGGTGTATGACCATGAGGAAGAGAAGCTGCCGACGAGCATGAGTTCCTATGGAGAGCCAAAATGGGAGTTTGACTCCAGGTGGAGGAGTCAAGAAGAACTCTGCAACAAGTCGACATCTAGGCTTAATGTGTGCAGCAATGGAGATTGATGTCAAGTCATGAAAAAGGTTACAAGGTAGGATCGATGTTTCTGAAGGCGACTTCATACAAGCCTAAGGTAGAGATTGTTGGGAAATAGCCTCGTATTTCGAGAACCCAGTTGGACTTGGATTGAGGATTGAATTTGATTGGAAAGAATTAATTGCAATTAAAATTAAATTCTAATTGGAAGAGAATTAGAACTGATAATCCAATTTAAAAGAGGAGTCCTACATGAACTAAAGAGAGGGGAAACCTCTTTAAATACCCCTTAAGAGGTTTATTGTAAATTATGCCATGGGAAAGCTAAGGAAATTTGCATATTGTAAGAGAGAAGTAGAGAGAACTAAAGGGAGAAATATACGGTTTGACGACATCTTTTGGTGAGATTGAGAGAGTGCTTCTTATGGGATCTATCTTAGATTACAAGAATAGATTATTTTGTATGCTCTAGAACAAAAGAAGACTTAATTCTCTTCCCGTGGACGTAGGCGATTGCCAAATTATGTAAATTCTGTGTATTTGTCTCTTGATCTATTATTCCGCGATGATTGACTTACTCTTTTGCTCGAACTAGTATCTTCTCAGTGTTTCCACATTATCTGGTGATTGATTGGTCTAAAATAAAGAGGAGATCTTAATCAGGATGTTCAGTGACACTTCCTTATAGATCTCTGATTGGTGCATAACGATTGGTGCTGGGTTGAGGGTGGTGTGCGCCAACAAGATCTTGTAAGCTAGCTGAATTGGGTGTGAGATTCAGGTGAACTTTCACATAGTGAGAAAGCCTCTTCATGAGAAGGATGAGTGGATGCAGGATTGTTATCCAAACCACTATAAAAATCTCATATGTTCTGATATTTGGTTTGATTATTGCTTCTCGTGTTTGAAGTGTTGTTTTATTTTCGCTACATTACATGTCATTTTCAGAAAACAACAAGCAATCCTATTTAAATATGA
>JBAKGM010000139.1:36464903-36485663 GCA_037177215.1 Asparagus racemosus
AGGACATTCCAAAATGGGAGAAACCTGTGCCACCAATATGCATTCATTGTGATAGTCAATCAGCAATTGGGAGAGCATAAAGTGCTTTGTATAATGGTAAGTCTAGACATATACATCATAGATACAATAACATTAAACAACTACTCTCAACTGGAGTTATCACTATTGACTATGTGAGGTCACAAGATAATATTGCGGATCCGCTAACCAAAGGGTTAACAGAGAATTAGTTGAGAAGATGGCAAAAGGAATGTGCTTAAAACCAATGGAAGTATGAAGTTCTTATAAAGGAAAACCATACCTAAGTTGACTGGAGATCCCAAAATCTAGGTTCAAATGGACAACCTAGTTATGAGAGCTTAATATAGTCACTATAGAGGATAACCTCGACCCATCCCTATAAAAGTGACATTGAACGATCTAGGATAGCAATATGTTGCTTCAATGATTTACTTAAGAATTAAGTAAATCGCGTATGCAAGAGTGAAGTGGGGCCACTTAAACAAGAGAATTGGGCTTAATTCTCTTGAAAATCTCACAGAACCAGGTTGATATCCATGGCCAAACCAGACATAATCATGAGAACCGAACATTGAGATAATGATTCATGTTTTGAAATATATGGTTCATTTATAAGGAAAAGCAGGACAGTTCATGAACATTATGTTTACTGGACAGCTGGTGAAGTAAGTGTATTTCATAAAGGAAGGTTCAAAGGGTAACACCTACCTGTCCTATGCAGAAATCATGGGAGAACTTTCTAGTAGAGTCAAATCAAATAATCTTTTTCCATTCATGTGGGGGATTGTTGGAAAAAAATAGAATTTGGTGAATGGGAAAAACAGTTCCTAAAGGGGCCAAGAGCAAGTGGGAAGTTTAGTCCCACATTAGGTAGAGTAAAGAATGAGCATGAGTTTATAAGTGAAAGCCCAACAATAGGAGTTAAGCTCTTATTGGGGACATTGTGCCTCAAGCACCCGCGCAGGGGGGTGTAAATCCCAGGATCTGAACTAGCCCGATTAGTCTGAACTTGTGTGCAGGCGCGTGACCTGCGGATACGAATGTCGCACCAAATCTCACGGGCTTAGAACAAGCTAAGTTTTGCCTACAGAGATATTTTTTGGCCTTGGCACAATCGGGTCGGGTTCTGGTTCAGCTTGCCCACGAGAAAAATTTTGCGAGTATGGCGGTTACAGATTTGGCGATCACGCAAATTGTGGGGTGGTTACAAAATTTTGTGTGCATTATCTGCACGTAGGGCGGTTACAAATCTTTCTCCGCGTAACCTGCGAACGTTACCCCTCCATGTCCACCGAAATTTTCTGCGAGCCCGTTCTTCACCATGCTATAAATAGCGCAATCCTTCAAGCTTCGGAGATACACAAGAGCAATCTCTCTCCTCTTCGATCTTTCTTTATCTTCATCCTCCAATTCTCCTCTTCATGTTCAGTTCGCACAGCAAGGAGCAGGTGCTGGCTGCCTTGCAAGCTCATTGTGTCTTGGGAGGCAGATGTCCGCATTAGTTTTCGAGCACTCCGAAGGGGGTGAATCTACTTTAAGGAGACAGTGTTTCACTGGCCTCGAGCATCATCTTGTTTGCAATCTTAAAGTTGTCGTCATTTATACATAAATCTCTCATGTTCATCTTTTCTCCATTATAATTCTTTCATAAGTTTTTCTTGTATAGCCAATTCTAACTAGATTGTTTATCGCTAACATTTTGTTCATATAAAACCGTAATTATCTATTAAATATTTGAGGTTTAAGATGGACATAGTGATTATTAAATCAAATTACTTCTCAACAAACAAGAAAACACGAGGAAATTCAGTTTAAGAAGAAGAGGTCAAAGCCAACTACTTTGCCCAAACATCCGTCTACTTTAAAAAAACCCAAATTCCCCACGCAATCCTTGGACACCCATCCAACGGGAGCCATCCCTTTTAACCTACACTTTTATCTTTTAGCTAATACCACAAATTCCTCTTCCTCTTGTTGCAACTTCTTCCTCCCATTTAAAACCTTTTCTATACCATAAAACGTCTCTTTCGTCTCCTATCCCTAACTTGAAGCTCTCCCTTAGCTTTAGATTGGGACCTTCCACTAAATACATCCACCTACATATACCCTTTACTATTCATTATCTCTATAGAGAACTTCAAAAAGTCTTTTATTCACCTTAGCATTAGAGAGAGATCCTCTCAATAGGGGAAGAGAGAAAGTGGTATCATGAGACTTGCCTTTGTTCTCCTTTCTCTCCTCGGTCTCTCGGTTGTCGTCATTAACGCCGAAGACCCTTACCTCTTCTTTGACTGGAATGTCACCTATGGCACCATCAGCCCTCTCGGTGTCCCCCAACGGGGAATTCTGATCAACGGTGAGTTCCCCGGTCCCAATATCAACTCCACTAGCAACAACAACATTGTCATCAACATCTTCAATTTCCTCGACGAGGACTTGCTCTTCACTTGGTACGTAAAAGAAAATAAGATGTCTAACTATTCTGTTTCAAATAAAACTGTGTTGCTAAGATGACACACGTACAGGAATGGCATCCAGTTGAGGAAAAATTCATGGATGGACGGCATGCCAGGGACAAACTGTCCCATTGCCCCGGGTACCAACTACGTTTCAGGTTCCAGGTGAAGGACCAAATTGGCAGCTACTTCTACTTCCCATCCCTTGGCCTCCAAAAGGCCGCTGGAGGCTTCGGCGGACTCTGTGTCCACAGCCGTCTCCTCATTCCGGTCCCCTTCGACCCACCGGCCGACGACTACACCGTCCTCATAGGTGACTGGTACACCAAGAACCACAACGTCCTCGCCCGCATCCTTGACAGTGGACGCAGCCTTGGCCGCCCTGCCGGCGTCCTCATCAATGGAAAGTCTGGCAAGACCAACGACGGCAAAGACGATGAGCCGATGTTCATGATGGAGCCCGGCAAAACCTACAGGTACAGGGTTTGCAACGTAGGCACCAAGTCCTCACTCAACTTCCGGTTCCAGGACCACAGCTTGAAGCTCGTCGAGATGGACGGGTCCCACACGGTCCAAAACATGTACGACTCAATTGACGTCCACGTCGGTCAGTGCTACTCGGTCCTCGTGACTGCCGACAAAGCGGTCAAAGACTACTACATGGTTGTGTCAACCCGGTTCATAAAACAAACCATGACCTCCACTGCTGTGGTACGCTACATGGGGTCTACGACTCCCCCCAACGCCACCGTCCCGGACGCACCTCCGTCTGGATGGACCTGGTCATTGAACCAATGGCGGTCATTCCGGTGGAATCTCACTGCTAGTGCAGCCCGACCAAACCCACAAGGATCATACCACTACGGCTCGATCAACATCACGCGGACAATAATCTTGGACAGTTCGACTGGTTTGGTGAACGGAAGGAGAAAGTACGCCCTCAACGGAGTGGCGCACGTTGACACGTCCGTGCCCCTCAAACTGGCCGAGTATTACAATGTGACCAACAACGTGTTCGAGTACGATCTCATTGGCGATGTGCCCCCTACCAATGTGACTCAAATCAAGGTTGCCCCTAATGTAATCCAAGCCGAGTATAGGACTTACATCGAAATTATCCTGCAGAACTCCGAGAGGTCGATTCAATCGTATCACTTGGATGGATACTCTTTCTTCCCAGTCGGGTAAGTGCTGAGAATTTTCAGGAAGTAATCATAGTTTTGAAATTTAAGGATTTTCTATCACTTACAAACAGCAAGAGAGATTTTTGAACTTTGACATTATTTTGAAAAAATATGTTGGCATGTTATAGGATGGGACCGGGTAAGTGGAGCCCCGAGAGCAGGATGGGGTACAATCTTCTTGATGCGGTGAGCAGACACACGATACAAGTTTACCCGAAGTCATGGACCGCAATCATGCTGACCTTCGACAATTGCGGGATGTGGAACCTTCGGTCGAACCTCCTCGAGAGGTTTCACCTCGGGCAACAGCTCTACATTAGCGTCGTGTCACCAGCGAGGTCAGTGAGAGACGAGTATAGTATGCGCAATGAGACTTTGCTATGCGGGTTTATTAAGGATTTACCCGTTCCCCCTCCCTACACTTAAGAATTAAGGAAGGATTCAACTAGTACTAGTATATGATCTTCGTCGGTCCATTTCAGAGAAAGAACTGGAGGTTTTAGTGTTGATAAAGTTCTTGAAGAATTAGTTGGAGTGAGGGCGGAGAGTAATTAAAAGAAACAAAAAAGATATGTGGAGGTATTGTTTTTATTGTTGTGTGCATGATTTATGTTCTCTGTTTTCCTTTGGATTGTTTGATGTATCAACACTCTCTTAATGTTATGGAAATTTAACTTGATCAGGATTATGAATAAATGGATTGAGAAATTTGATTTGTTTGTGTGTTATTATAATTATGCATATAAATAAGAGTTTGAAGTTTTACATAACTAGATTAGATGCAATATTTCTGAGTTATTTGATTTCATTAGTGAAGGCTAATTGTATCACCAAAATAGGGAGTAAGATGGTGCTTATTATGTGATCATATTAAAATGATCAGTTTTTTTTGTCGGAAATATTCTTTAACCGAACTTATTTGTGGAATATTATTTAAGTGTTAAGTACATAACAAGTTTCCTACAATGACAAATTCATTCCATAACCTCTAACTCTCTGGGTCTAACTTAGGCTTGCATTAGCCAATTTTATATATCTACTAGATTCTGGACAGGCAACATAAGTAATCACATTCTTCAGATTATTCTTCCATAAATTTTGATGGTTAACGCCCTGTGGAGAGCATTATAGCCTTCTATCATGTCCTAGAGCATTGATGAGAGATAATAAAAACGACCTACCATTATGCACACATATATGCTCTCCACACATCAGGGAACTGTGTCTCACATAAAGTGATAAGGACCACGTTATATCCAATGCAAGAAAATAAGTTCTTCGGATTCAATGCATCATTGTTTACAATGTGAATCCAAGTTCAAGATACGTAGCTCCATTGTGAATTGTGCTTGAAATCAAGAGACAAACTATAAAGGTACGCACCAACTTTCTAAGTTGCTCGATGATATGTTGTTGGGTAACAAGTTATGGGATGCATATTTATAGATGCTATTGGAGGTTGGTTGCTTGTAGTATCATCATCTCTAATTCTTAGGTCATCAAGATTCAAGAGATTGAGACGTAAGGATCTCTCAGAAATTCACTAAGCACAACCCATGATATCCTGTGCCATTTAGTTGCCTGTCATTTTGACAGAAGCGAAGGATTACATTTAAGAATTTGCATTTATGATTCTTAAACTGATTAGGTTGCAATTTCAGGATGGTAGACCAAGGATAAGGGATAATGAGAACAAATTATTTTAATCAAAGTTAGTTTTTGATAAAGATTTAATTGTATGAAAATGTTCTCGATTTGTTTGCGAGTAAATATTGTAGTTGAACAGTGTAGAGGATCTGAATCCTTCATGCTTGTTGGACACTTTTTTCAATTATAAATTACATATTTTTCTTAGAGGAATAATTTTTATTAGGTAACAAACTGGTCATGCCTGCATTCCATCCTGCTAATCAATAATTTTTATTTTTTGAGCAAAAACCTTCTTACTCTGCCTTTTTTCCCCTCCTTTTCTGAAGGGCTAATTCATGATACTAATTTCTGAGCTTTTTTTTTTTTTATAATTTCACTCTCTTTTTCTTAATGACTTACACATCATGACATGCCAACTATAACTAGAGCATACGAGAAACTCTCTGTTGTTAGAGAATTTACTACCGCAACTAAACTAGATCCCTATGATCCTATGATATCAGTCATTTCCCACGCGTTACTTCGAGTGCATACATGGACTTGGGTTTCAATGAGTAAAGATCAAGACGTTTACCTCGACTTTTGATTTGGTTTGGATGACAGTCATGCCCCTCAATTGACTTTTTAATACACCTCTCATCTCATTTTCTTAGCGGGGGTGAGATAATCCCTTGAAAGATAAATACCGCTCCTCCCAAGTTTCCGAGGCATGGGCTCGTAGTATATTGTGACTTGCACAATCGCAATTGAAATTGGATGATTTTCATCATGTTAGGCCATTTTCAGGACAAGTGTCTCTATTTTTATGGTTGATTGACGACGAAAAGTCGTGGATGGCGTTATTTCCTTCATAACGGTATCTGATATATATTCATTTGGGGTAAGAAACCTGTCTTTAAAGTTAACAGCTACAGTGAGGATGACTGACATTTTCCTAACTTAGATCATGGGAAATTGTCATAATAGAAGTTCATAGGTTGCTTTATTTCTGAAAATAGAAGGTCTGAGAAAAATATTTGTATGCAGCCTAGCTAACCATTGAACTTGTTCTATTTTATTTGTTTTTGATTAAAAAGTTTGGCCTGTTCCCATATAGTTAACTATAGGAAGAAAAATAGATTTGTGTAGCTTGCTTTTAAACACGTGAAAGGGATGTGAAACCTTTTTCTTTCTTTCTTTCTTTCTTCAGATTTTTTCCCTTTCTTCGAAAGGTAAATTGCAATATTGAACTTGTTGTTAGTCGTTACTCGATACTGCAATTGGAAAAAATCCAACGGTAAAGTCTCTAATCCTTTATGGAGTATTTTGAAAAGCAACCTTGTTTAGTTTCTGCTATTGAATAACCCAGCTTAATTATAAGTTGTTTTTCTCTTTAAATATCTGCTTTTTAGTTAATTACTGCTTATTGATCTCTAATTCTGTTTCTCTGCTATCCACTTTATTTCTCTTCTTGTACTCTTTTGTATTTATGTCTATATGGTCTCCATAGGACCATAGCTATAAGTGGCCACTAGACCTTCTTTTTTTTCCCTTCAAGAAAATAAATTTAATTATTTAGAATCTTTATTTATAGATTCAACTAATCAATACCCCAAATCCAAATAGGACGGGATGACATGTACCGTTTCGGAAAAAAGAGTCAAACTAAGAAGCTATTTATATTTCTGCAGTCGAAAATCTTTCAAGTTTCCATGCCCTATATACTTTAATGAACATAAGAAAACACTGAAAGGACATTTGGTTGCTTTCCTTCACTTTCCAATCCCCACTTTCCTTTACTTTTTGATGTTTACATCACTTTCCACCTGTATAAATATCTCACACCAACCAATAATATGGAGACAACTCATCTCCTCTCAACTCATTTCTTACTTTTAAAAATAAACTAAACACAAGAAATGGGCCACATCAATCAACTTATCCAACTCACTTTCCTCTCATTTCATCTCATCTACTACCATCTTTAAAAATTACTCACATCATTCAATAATATGGTGACAGCTCATCTCATTTCATTAAAATTTTCCTTCCATCACTTTCCTCCAAAAAAATAAGGAAATTGATTTTCCTAAGTATGTGTCACATCATCCAATAATATAATGACAACTCACTTTCCTCTCATCTATTTTCTTAGTTTTAAAAATGAACCAAACACAAGAAATTGATTTTCCTTATTTTTTTAGCCAACCAAACACAAGAAAATAAGTTTTCTTTAAAAATCACTCATGTCATCCAATAATATAGTGACAACTCATCTCATTTCTACTTCTAAGAAGTGAACCAAACACAAGAAAACATCCAATTATAGAAAATATGTTTCCTTTATTTTACTTTCCATGTTTTTTAAGCGAACCAAACAGCCCCTAATAAAAAAGGTTCATGGTAGTTTTGTGTAAAACACTACTCTTGATATCAATATTGTTCGAAGTACTTTCTTCCCATGGCGGCATGCCCTTTTTTTGGGACTGAAAGGACAAGTAAATTTGAAGTTTAGCAACAGGTATGCCTAAAATCACAAACAAAAACAAAAAAAAATGTACAATTACAATTTAAATCACAAACAAAAACAAAAAAAAATGTACAATTACAATTTACAGAGCATTAGATCTCTATTAACGCTTAATTGGCGGGAATTTGATCAAGGGATCATATCTTTTCCTCCTGTATAAGCAAGTTGATTGATATCTGAAATAAGGAATGAACCAACAATAAAGCAAGGAAAGCTACATTAACTGTGACATACTTTGCAGATCCCAGCCTATAAAATCCACAGCTCTTAACCTCTAGTCAACAACCAACAACGTTTGCCAAAAAAAATTATAATAATCAAAACTATAAGATTAGTACATTACCATTAATAACTAGATAAATACATATACACTCCTTTATATATAGCATAAAGCCTAATATCATATTTCGGCTCAACAGTTATTCAACTCGAGAAACTGGAGCCAAGAGAAGGACTGAGGAGAAAACAACTGAACAATCCTCAGGATTAGCAAAGTATAGCTCAATCTGTGTTAATAAGAAACATGTACAGGAGCAGCAGCATTCAAGGTCAACACCGAGCTACTTTAGCCACAAGATCTGCATATTCGTCGGAAACATAAGATTCCACCTTAAAAGTCTCTTTCCCTGGAGAGGCGTACTTCACTCCGATGACCGTAGATAGGCCTGTCAGAGATATTCAACAAAAAACAAAACAAAAAAAAATAAAAACATAAAAACATCAAGATCACTCTTTTTCAAGAGGGGATAAAATGAGTAAGAATCCACTCAATGAAAAACTTGTCTGGAACAATTATGAAGGATATGACAATATTTAACTTTGGCAGAAGAATAGGATTCAGGTAGCTGACCCCAAATTCAGGATATTGTTCATCAAGTTCACTCTTTACCAAGTGAAACTTAAAAGATGTCAGGAAAAATAATTGACAGGTTTTGAAGAAAGGATAGCAATTAGAACAAAGGTTTACATACATCAGACGGATCTTGATTACAAGTCCAAAGACAAAGAATAGATCGGTAATGCGATAAGTGAGCAATAAAGCTTTTTAAAACTTCATACCATGGTCTGTTGGACTCTCAATCCAGCAGTGCATTAGCTTCCATGTATTCTAATAAGAAAGTCTCTGATATTACATCGTATTATATCTCTTCAATAAAATAACAGCTACTTCCGTGTTACTATCTTATAATGGCCATAAAATAATGGCTGCAATGGCTGATATCACATCGCAATATATCTCTTGAAAATAATAGCAATTACCTGTGTCATTCTCTTGTCATGGGCACCACAATATAATGGCAGCAATGGCAATTCCAAATCTTCGGAAAATATGATGCCCATTTGTCATACAAGATCCTAGAAATACTCATCAGTACAAACTACCCTGATGGGATTTGAAGCCTCGACTCCCCACAATCGGACTAATACTCAGAAATCAACTACCTACATGTCTGATCAACTAGTCCTGAAACGCTTCTTTCTGATAGAAGCATTATATCTAATATAATGACTTCTTAATGGAAAGTGGTATGTCCAAACTTGACAGGTACATCTGAATAGTTAAAGAAATAATCATTTGAAAATGCATGTAACTTAATGAAACACATAAGTATTTATGGGTGCTAAGTCTTTTTAACTATCAATGAAAACCAATTTTCATATTTACTCCCTAAACTATTTGAATAATCAAAAAAATCAATTTTTATTTATACCCCTTTAATTAAAGTTAAAATACATGAATGTTAACTTGCACATGGTATAAGTCCGCTATAGATTAACTTGCATTTGATGGATGCAAAGACTGACACTCACTTTCATGGATGCGTCCATATAAGAGTCTCTCCCCTCGCCAATGCTCCAAAGGTCTAAATCTGCGTCTGGAGCTTTTCCTTCTACCATTTTCCCATATTGTACCTGCACCTGAAAATACGAAAAGAAACTTAGTTATGTGAGAAGAGTGCGCTACTTCGGAACTGAGTAGTCAAACAGGAAATAAAAAAAAGTTCAAGGCACAATTGTCGAAATACCTTTAAGACTTTGCCTCCTTGAAACAGCATCTCTCTTACTTCTTGTCCGCGTTGGTGCTGTTTGTTTCCTTGAAGCTTGTCCACCTAATGTTTGATGTTCCTACAAACAAGAATAATATGATTTCAAAACCAATACAGCATATGTGGTATTTACTTAAGCATGGTCATAAAACAACAGAGAATATTACAAGATTCAGTGAATCCCATAACAACTAGGCCTCAGGTCTAAGCCAACCTAGGGATGAAAGTGGTAGTTAGTCTGCATTTTTAAAATAGAAAAAAAATAAAAAAAATCGTTAGATCTAGTCTTGTAAAACACTATTTTCAAGCATTTCATTATTGGTCTTCACCAAACATCCATTGGCCACCTATAGATTGGATCAAAATATGATTAATCTGTCAAGACATAATGCGAGAAACGGCCAAACATGACGAGACATAAGAAAACTGCTAGGTTTGTAGAGGTTATTTCTTTTTCACAAGTTGAAAGCCACGAAAGATCAGCGTAATAATCCTCTTGGCTGGCAGAATAGAAGCATATATAAGCCTAATGCCATGATGCATTGGCACAAAATCCAAATTTGACACATATTTGTTTAAGTTGTTCATAGAGACCTGCAACCTCCAGATATGACACCCTCTTACATTTACCCGTGAAAAAAAGGTGGAGTAGATAGTTTATGCATCTTAGGGTACGTGAACGTTGTCTCTTTGAAATGAGACTTCAAGAATAGACAAAAATATTGTACAAGCGTATACTATATTAGGAAAAAGAAAAGGAAAAAGAAAAAGACAAATGTTTTCATGCATGTACTATATTAGGAAGAATGAGACTCCAAGAAGAGGTGCCGAACTTTTTCATCATACCTTCTCTAACTGAGGAATCATTTAAGGTTAATGAACTACAGCCATTGAAGAAAGGCTCGCCAAAGTTGGACAAGAGATGGAACTTGAAGAGAATAACCCATATAACCATCAAACCCTTAACAATCTTTAAGAGACATTTCAGTCCGACAAGTCCTTGATTTTCAATAAAACAAAGGATATGGGAAACTATCCACAAAGTGAGAGGCTTTGAGAAGGAATTCATTCAAGATTGCCCTCCCCCACCCCCCAACCCCATTGAATTAAAGTAAAAGGTTAAAACAAAGGCATGCTTCTTTGCAGTGTGTAATAGGTCTGGGGGTTCAGAATCTTCTGATCTCTCGCCTGCCGGGCTACAGCCAATTAATCCAAAAAACAAAGAAGCAAAAAAAGCTATCACATGGATAGAAAACATAAAAGCCTTGCCTATGTCAATATATGTAAAATGAAAAGTAGAGGACCTCTCACCCCCTCCCCCATTCTCACTCCCAATTATAACATGTTTGTGCAAACATATACATTATATAAGTGTCTTGTTTCTTTCCAAACCAAATTCCTACCCCCCCAACCCCCTCCCCCTCCCCCCCAAAAAAAGAAATGTATCCACCTATATATCTTCTGGCATGTTGCTTTTTATGTTATACATTATAATCTCCTCCATCTAAACCTACATTTTTGCATTGCATGCAAACATTATATAAGGTGACGAATTTTTCTTCTGGCCTACCAAAACACAATCATGTATAGCCACCATGGTTCTAAACATTGGTGTCCCATTGGTCCATGGCCAAAACAATCATGTATTAGGCAAGATTCTAAGTATCAGTTCATTGCCATGGTCACTAGAGAAAATTATGTGAAATAGTGCACGTTTGGGGACATCAAAATATGAAGTAAAAAGTAAACAACTGATACCACAGTGGATGAGAGATATATATTTTGTCTATTGCCATCGCTTGATCCACACACAACATATTGCAACCCGCAAGTTAATAAATAAAAAATAAATAAACAAATGAGTGAACAACAATAAGACTACTATGATCCTGGTGTAAATGTCATGCCAGGCAGTATGTTTGGCAATAAGTTAGGTCAAAGATGCCTTGCTGCCAACAATGTCCAAAACCAAAAACAATATAAACTACACCTACATGCATGGCATGTCTCCTATTCTTAGAAACAAGATGTCAATCATTATGTTATATTAGACATATTGTTTGATATTTAATAGAGAGTACATACACAAGGATAAAATCTCTAACTCCGATGGCTGGACACAGCAAAATTAAATAAGATGGAGTGCAGCAAACCTCATGATTTTGTTCTGGTGCTGAGTGTATTTTTTCCGAATTTTGATCTGTAAGAACATTTGCTTCTGGAGGACATGTGACAGCTGTCCAAAGTAGAAGGATGAACATTAGAACTCATAATGTAACAGAGTCGTGAGCATAACCATCATGGCATGCAGAATCCAAAATATACTAAGTGATGACTATTACTTGCAACCTAGGATCAAGACAAATGCCTACTAAATTGACTGCTACCTGATTAGAATACACCAGCAAGATGAAAATAGCAAGGCCGTTTTTAAGGGAAAAGGAAGAAAAACATTAATACGTTAAGAAGAGCTGTTACGAATATGTAAACAGGAGTCAGCCAAAGGCGTATCCTGACATTTCACAAGTATATTTGACAATGATAATGTACAGCTTCTAGTTTTATGATTCTTTTTAAAAAGAATCTAGCTAATAAAGCTTCAGTAAGGATAAATAAAAGAAATTTGGTTGATATGGTGAGCAATGTAAATGGAGCAAAACCGTGTCCTAATTAAGCAGAATGCTTGGATTCAGAGTAAATGAAACAACAAGGACTAAGGAAACCTAAATAGAACTGGTATGGCCTTTTTCCATGAATGTATGTCTATGTATCTGCGCAGACCAAACACATGTATACACTGTATCTTAAACATGAGTATGGGTTGCATATAGCCATAGCATGGGATCAAGTTATCTGTGAAGTTGCGATGTAGTACAGCCCAGGTATATCTTGCAGTATGACAGCGTTCTTGACCATGCACAATATGATTTTAGTCAAATTAGGAAAAGGACAAATACTAGAAATTGATTAGATATATGTGTGCTAGTGAATGAAAGAGGTCCTAATCCTTGTCAAAAGTCAAAATCATTTGACAACATAAAAGAAATAGAACATATACCTATATTAGGATCAAAAGATTTTCTGATGCATACCGAACCTGCAATTTAGTACGGCCCGTTTTAATTCGATCCAGACATATAAGATTATTAAGAATATGCTGTAATATATGCAAAGCTAGGAAACTTAGCCTAAAAGAGTGCTGGAACATTTACCTCTAGAAATTCCAGCATCTGACACTGTTTCACAGATTGTAGCATCAACCTGAAACTTGCCACATAAAAAGGAGACATTAAGGTTTTTTCCCTTTTGAAATTATAAGGAAACTACCAATTTTGTAATCATATGAAGATACCAGCCTTTGAACATGATATATCATGAAATTCAGAGAGACCAGTTTCAACATTGGTCACACTACTTAAACTTCCACCCATGTTTCTGCTAGGTGAGCTCGCCAACATCTCTGCTGTAGCTTGATTGACACAAGTTGAAGTCAGAACTTCGACACTGGCATCTGACTGATTTGTGATTGAGATATTTTCTTGCATATTGTCACCCTGAAAACATAAACCACAACATCAAAATCACAGATTCAATACAACGCTGGTTGGGATCATAAACCATCAGAAGCACTTGCCTCCACTTGCACACTGACTTCAAAACCACCTGAAAAACCTGTGTCTCCATCATCTACATTAGAGACGCAATGTGTGTTTTCTTCAACCCAGGCATTTGGCTGATCATTTATGGCAGTATCCAGTTGTACATCATTTCCCTAAACATGTGTCAAAACAACAAAATTAAATTCTGGTCAATTAAGTTTTTGTGCTCAGAGAGAAAGAGAAGTACTCGCCTCTTGCAAACCACCACAAAATCCATTGGATATATTGCCTTTGCCATTAAGAACTCCATTGGAGTCAGACTTTGAATTTATTTCAAGAGAAGGATGAGGATGCTTTTTAAGCTTTTCTTGTAATATGATATTGTTGCCCATCAAACTATTTGTTCCAACAATAGGTGAACATCTTTCGTCAAAATCCAACCTGGTGCCTTGTTCCACCATTGGAGAAGAAGCATCATCCTCTCGTGAAAGAGATTTTCTGCCAATGCTTCTTTGGAGAGAGTAATCTCCAGAGGAAGGTGCATCATCAATAGGGAAAGTAGAATATACATCTTTCAGTGGATCTTTCAGTGATATGCGTCTTTGAAAAGCAGATATTTCCTTTAGGGGAATCTTTGTTAGGGGTGGTGAAATCTGAGAGCCCTGCAACTCGCCTTGTGCCGTTCTATTTTTTGATGCACTGCTCCGACTTAGTTGAATACTTCCCAGGTCAGGAAGGACTATCTTGCTTGTATCAATTGATTTCATCTGCAAATTTTCTCGTAGAAAAGTTTTCCCTTCGTTTTCATCAAAATCTTTAAATGAAGACAAGAGTTTTTCCAAAAGATTGCCAACATTTTTCTTCATTTCAACCACTGATACTGCAAAAAAGAAATTATCATCTAACAAGGACCAAAATAATACAATCAATTGCATAAAGAGAAAAGCTTCAAGGACCTTCTTTTTCAGTAGCATCTTGGATTTCGCCATTCATTTTCTTAGCTTTTAAAGTGCCTGGTTCTTCTATCGGTCTCTGACGGAATAATTTAGATGCTCCTGTACTGACTGAAGAAATTGATGAACTGGGTACCCTTCTATCAATATTCTCTTCTTGTGATTCTACCAAGGCCTCAGCAGACTCCACAATAGCTGAAGTATGATGCTTATAACTAGCTGTTTTCCTGAAATCATGAAAGAAAATTGATCAACATTTTCCTCATAGCTCATCTGATCTAGTTTAACAAATGAGACATTTGGAGACTTGGATCACAGATATTTAGCTAATCTACGAATTTTATTACTTTTGTCAGGCATGTTGGAATTCCAAAGGCATTGCTCTGATGGCACGTTACAGATTTCAGATTTACGAAGATTTAGATCAAAATGATAAAATAGTCTACAGATCCATCAGCAGACCAATTTTGTCATGTATTATCCAATCCTGTTGGCAAATATAAAACACGCTGCGTGTACTTTTTGGCTGATTTGTGCACAGTCCTATGATTACAACCCAAATCTATTGAGATATACATCAATAAAAGAACTTATTTGATGTCAGTAGCTTATTTGAAGTTAATATGGTGATCATCAAAGGTTCTGACCATGCAGTACGCAATGTCAAGCGTTTCTAGGTTGATACATGTGTTTAGGTCGGAAGGGATAATATTCTCTTGACCGTCTTGGCAATACCATCCATGACAATGCTATAAGGAAATCCTAACATACTGCCCTACAATCTTTTCCTTAAACTCAACTAATCCATAACTGGTAACTGAAATTTTATTATAGATTACAAAAGACTAACGTACAAAAAAGAAAAAAAAATGCATTTAGTAGTCGATGCTTTCTAATTAAATTTTCATTTCTCCTTTCTTTTCTTTATATGTGACAGTAACAATATAAATTTATCTAAATGATCTGGGTTCCTTGACAAGATAATATCCGACCCATGCTAAGAGGAGAAATGCAATCAAGTCATTTTCCTCTGGCCAAGAAGAGAAAAGGAAAGAAGCAAAGTCCAATAATGATTATAGGCCCTTAGAAAGATTTCTTATTATATTAATTTGGCCATGTTAATCCAAGAATTTTGGCATTTAAACAAGCATATCCATAGATATACATTCATGTCCATGTAGTGAAAAGAATTGAAATTTTAGGTTCTTCTAGAATTCGTGACATTTGATTGCAAGCCACAAAGTTGCAGATTGAATTAATGACATTTAATTAAAGTTGAGGTCCTTGCTTCTTCAAACTTAAAATTTTGTGATTTAGCTCCAGGTATTCAGATTCTCAAGAATTTTAAACTATGTAATGTATTCAGATTCTCAAGAATTTTAAACTATGTAATAAATGCAATGTCTTTCACAAAATCATGGTATTAGAATGCACACATTCCACAAGTGAACTCCCATTCTTGAAGGAAAAAGAACTATTGATTTGCAATTAAACTTGTAATAGGCAACGCCCAAAATAAAATAAGAACATGGTTCTTCAAGCCCTGTAACTATCCAGAATATACAATTACTGAATACAGGCATTCAAACAACACCAAAAACTTGCATACCCTAGAAGTCCAGGACGACGTTTACGAATGGTTGTGCACTCATGAGGCTGCACTAAATTGTTAGAACCCTCGCCCCTTAGTTTCTTCAACTCCTTCTCGGCATCTGTAGGTCAATCAAATTAGAGGCGGACGATATGAATAGTCTCCTTATTCTCACACAGCAGCCTATTATTATAGTAAAGAGATCAAGTTTGAAAACAGAAGATTACTTTCAAGCTGTTCAAAGGCTGAGAAGTACTCCTCTGGATCATCAATATGATCGATGCTTGCACTATAGTCTATAACAGGCAAAGAATGGCTGCCGAAAGACAACAATAGTTAGTTTTGAAGGTATTTATCTTGGCAAATGAAAGAAGCAAAAAAATAATATGTATAATTAAACGAAAAATTTGTTCCTGTAAACAAGGAGTGCACCTACAAGTATTTTATCTCAAGAGTCTACCTTAGTCTAACCAATGATCAAGAAAGCTGTTAAACACGTGCCAGATAGCACTAACTCCACCAAATACATTGGTTGCTTTTGTCTAGGCAAAAAAAATATCTTGCATAAACTATTCTTCAATAAGATGCTTCCTACTTGAAAATGCATAAACTATTCTTCTACAAGATATCTTGCATAAACCATTTTTCTACAAGAGGCATAAACTATTCTTCTATAAGATGCTTCCTACTTGAAAATCAAAACTATCAAAGAAAATATGTGCTAAAAGTTTGCTACAGACTTTCCTTCTTCATATGGCAATTAAAGTTCATTAAATATCATCAACTGGGTTCCAACCAACTATAAACTATGTTAGAAGATTGATGGTTTCTCTTGTCTTAGCAAGACATGAATGATATCAATATCTTGCACAAATTACTGAGTCAAAAGAGAGTTATCCATAGAAAATCATGCAAAACAGGCTTAGCTTGAATTTTGAAAATAAGTATTTCATTAATAGACCAATAACAAGTAGCAATAACTGGATTTGTGGTACATGTCAGTTCGCTGTAGGAGTACTGGAGTACAGGTATGGCATACACTATTTTGGACATTACCCGTGGGAAGAGATAGAGAACGAGACCAATATTTGAGGTATCGATGCACTTTATAATATTTGCTATGTCTATATTATGACTATGTATGTACTATCTATGAGCACGTGAGAACAGACATGCATTTATGTCATAGAAACATGGGATGAGTAATGAAAATTGCAATTAAGTCCATTAGGAAAGGCAAATTGCTACCTTTAAATAAATCAAAAGTAGGACATTATCAATTATACATTAGTTCCATTCTTTGTTTCTCAGGTTGCAAGGTTAGGACAACTGGCTCGGGAATGTAGCATGGAGATTGCAGAAACGGACACACAACCAGGGGGGGATGAATTGATAAAATGACATGGATGGCAATAGTAAGTAGTAAAATACTACAATATGTATAATACAGGACCTATTTTACCTGGGAGTAGGCTTCAGAGAGAATCTAGCCCGTTTGCGACCTAGTGCTGGTCTTCTATCCAGGGTATCCTTGTGATTTGCAGCAAAGGGCCCATTTTCAGGATACAGACTCTGAATGTTTCTATAACTGTCGGTAATTGTTTGTGCCTGTTGCACAAGCTGTGGTGATCCTTTTCCTACCTGGTTTGATACAAAATGAAGCACCTTAGTTAATGCTTCCGCATATGAAGCAATATACATGAACATAAATACTCATGCAATAGAAAGGTAAGACTGTACTTAGTGGATGGTCCTAGTAAAGAACTGCAAACATTATGTTAGTGAGAATGTGCCATTCCACATGATTTCTCATTCATTTAGGTCAGAACAGGGATGACAATCCATAGTAGTAAACTTTAGACATCGCTATATGCTATCATCTGACCCGTCCTTGCAAAAAATCAATGGTTAAAATCTACACGAGAATTTTAAGTAATGCATAATGCATTAGACTTTAATATTATAAATTTTCTAACATTGCCTGACAGCATAAACAGACTTCCCTGGATCTAAAGCTGAAACAAGACACTACAAGAGACTATTCCCCATACCAAATTATGTCACATATAACTATAGCATAAAGCAGAAATTTATAGAACCCAAACCATCGTTCAGCCTAATGCATCACAATAATGAACTTATTGTCATCATTCAGACTAATGCATCATAATAATGAACTTACTGTCAACAGAAGCTCAAAATTAGTAATAGCACTAAGATCAATACATCCTACAATTAGTTTTACTGCAGAAACTTGTTTAATATGCCTTACTTAAAAATGATAATATCCAGTGCAATTTAACATATGCAGACAACATATAACCTAATAATCTAACATATGAAGCTCTATGAACCATGGTTTTAAATGTCAGCCGACATGTCGGATTACATGCTAGAGCGACACAGATATGGCTATTTCAAGTCCAATATCATTTTCGAGGTCCATGTTGGAGGATATTGCGGACATATCGGCCGATTTTCAACCTTGAAAATCGGCCGTTTTTTTCAAGTTGATAAATATTGGGGTTTGGGTTTAGTACTCATTACTCAAAACCCAAACCCAATTAATTCTTGTTTTAGCCTTTTATTCTCATAGTAACCCGATAGCATATAATACAGATTAGGGCAAAGAAAAAAAAATGTTGCTCTCTTTTCCGTCGGGATCCCCTCTCGTTCGTCTTCGTCTCTACAAATTGAAGTTGCGAATTCATAAAATCGTGATGAAAATAATAAGTTTGATCCGTAGCTTGAAATCAATTCAAAGTCTAACACTTTATGCCAACTTTATGCAAGGCACTTTACTTTATGTTAATTTTATGCAAGGCACTTCGAAAGTTCTAGTTTGACAATGTGTATTTTGTTTATTTGTTGGCATAATATTCCATTGTTTCCCTTTAAGAAATGGAAAACAACTCGTGTCTTGATGATGAACACTCAACTCAAGTAGGATAAGCTATAACAAGACAAGTGCATTCCATCTTGGTGACCAAAATTGAGTAGAAATCCATCCGATATAGCAATCCGATATTTAGTACATGTCCCCCGACATATTCCCGATTTCCGCTATCTGACATGAATTTTAGCTGTCCAACATGAACCCGACATCCGACATTTAAAACCTTGCCATGAACCTGATCAAGCTATAAGACCTATTCCCCAGATTAAAACAAAAATATACAACCAAAATATAGAGTCTGAACTCATAATTAAACCCCCTAAGTGAATGTCATATACTAAAATATGGGGAGAAAATACAAGCAAACCCTACATAGAATATAGCATCAACATCCAAATTTCTTTTCTTTTTTTTCCCCAACTGAATAGCAATTTGGAAATGTGAAACCAAGGAAACCTCCTAATACCCGTAGAATCAATTCCAATGCATGTTTCACTAAACCCACTCATAATTAGCCCCAGAATAGTCAGCATTTCCCATCAAATTAAAACCGCCCGATTGTGACCAAATGTAGGATATTATCCATTAAAACTAGCAGAAAAAAGTAGTAGAAAATGTAGAAAATATTGTACTCCAAACAGAAACGAAGATGATAAAACTAAAACCCAACCCTAGAATTTTTTTCAGACTAAGCTCCATATACGTGTCCAATCACTAAAGTACGTTTTCCTTGAAAAAAAAATATGTACCAAGTAACTTAAGTTCGTGCAGTTGCTACTTTGAACAGAAACAAACGGCAAGAGCAAACCCTAAAGTTCATTATACAATGCAAGACAATAACAAGATCTCTGTCTCAAATATTACCATAGATTTGACGAAATTCTTGATGGATTCCAGTTCTTGATCCCGGTAAGCAGCGGATTGCGCTATCGAGGAGGCGCCTAGGGTTTTGGGGAGGAAAGAGAGGGTAGAGGAGCCGTTAAGGCGGCCATCGAGTTGAGACTCGCCGGCGAGCTTAATCGCCATTCATGGCGGTTTAGGGTTCGGGGTTTGGGGAATTTTGAGAAAGGGGCCGAGCTTTCGGGGGCCAATGTTGAGGATTTTGGGGTTGTGATTTTCAAATTTGGGAAGGGGGAGGGACGGCCCAGAGGGTTTGGATTAGCGCGAGCATGTGGATCCGATAAAATCTATCATCTATTATTATCTAATAGAATAATTATTAAAATAGAATAATTTTTTGTTAGAGAGATATTTTAGTAAGATAAATAGAAATAATTTTGTAAAGCGGGATATTTTGATAAAATAATATGCGATAAATTTTTTTATAATTGTGAAGCATATATTTATGCATTTTAAGGATATAAATACTATTTATGTATTTTTAAACTTACTACTATTGATTAATAATTATTTACTAGAATGTTATTTACTATTAAATTACTTTTGGTTAGATTATAAGATATTAATAATTATTATTATAATATATGTTGCAGCTTTTTTATTTTTTAATTATTATTATAGTAAAAGTCTAAAAAAAGCTTTTCACATTTTCCTTCTTTTTTAGCTCCCCGAGATCTCTTTCCCTCATCTCTTAATTTTAATATTTAATAAATTATGGATCAAATACAATCTTTACTTTTAAATTAATTAAATAATTATAATATTCAATAAAAAAATATCAGTGATGACTAAGAGGAGACGAGATCTGATCTGACGACAGGGTCTAATGATGGTGATGACCATAGTAGGAAATAAGTAAAGAAAAATATATATATTAAATAAAAAATAATAAAATAAATAGGAGTTCTAGTTTTTTACCATCTAGTTCCAAGCTAAAACTTGAGATAACTTGA
>JBAKGM010000139.1:36511747-36532155 GCA_037177215.1 Asparagus racemosus
ATATATATAAATTATTCTTGCTGGACTGAAAGAGGCCCAGAGTTCAGGCCCAATCATTTATTTTGTCGACAGTGACAAGTCCACGCAAAATTCGAGAAAGGACAAAGTGCAAATAGGCCCTCTTCTGAAATTTTTCAATCGAACCCTTAGACTTTCGAGGTCCTCTAGCGAAAGTAAAATCTAAAATCTTTCATCCTTTGTCCTTTCTCGTTTTCCCCCAATCCCGAACCCTAGCTAGGGTTTCCTCGCCCTAATTTCTCCGGCGATCTCAAAGCGGCGCCACCGCCGTCGTGGGTTTCACCTCCGAGGTTACCTTTCTTTCTCTCGCTTTATTGTCTATTAGGTTGATTTTTTGCAGTTTTATTGAGAGATTTTGCAAAAAAGGTGACGTTTTTAGTTTATAATTTTGCATCTTTACATCTAAATATAGAAAAAAAATCCTTTTTCTCAGAATTTTTACACTGCTTACTTATGCAAAATATAGCAAAGAACACTGTTACCATCTCTCTCTCTCTCTCTCTCTCGCGCGCGCGCTTTATTGTCTTTCAGAATAATTGTTGTAGTTTTGTTGAGAGATTTTTCAAAAAGTGACGTTTTTAGTCTGAAAAATTGCATCTTTACATCTGTTTCTTAAGAAAATATCGCACAGAAATTTGTTCTGTTGACTTATTGCGAAGTATAGCCAAGGACACTGTTCGGAATCTCTTGAGACTAAAAGCAGTTAGAATCAAAATTTTGTCAGAAGAAGAATGATGGAGGAGAAGAGGGCTTTGATTAATAAAGTTCTCAAACCGAATTACGTCACTTATTATATATATATATATATACACACACACACACACACATAAAATCTCGTTCCGAGTATGTTGGTAGCTTACTGCATGTTGCGAATAAGGTTGCGAACGGAAGGCAATGTCCCCGATGCTGAACTCATGATCACGCAGATGCGCATGTGAACTTCTTCATTATTGCTTGAACCATGCCTAAACTATCTCTGAAAAGCTTCGAAACATCACCCCTATTTAGCAATGTTTCTTCAATTAATTGCACTTGTCACATTTCGTTGAATATAAGATAGGAGTGTACGGGTTTTCTCATGTACAACGCCATGAATAAAGCCTTGTAATGGAGGTGTGCCAAGTGGTACTGTACTGGTATTTTACTTAACTCATCATTCGCTCCCTTCTCGATATTTCAAACAAGAAGAAAATGAGATAAGACTCTAGTGGCTTGTTTACTGCCCTGGTTTTTCCATCAACTTTGGGGTCGATAGAGTCGACTCATTCTTGGCCTTTTACCTTGAGACGAAGGACCTCTCTCTACATTTGCCTGGTAAACACAGGGTCACTATCACTTAGAATCATGACCGGTAGCCATATAGTCTAAAAACTTACTTAAGGAACACCATTTACCATTGTTGCAATCTATAGTGCTTGACTGCAAAGTGGGAATATTTTTTCAATCGATCAACAACCACATAAACCACCATATAATCTTGCTACACAATGTGTGTGTCCATATGTTTGATTGTTATGAGGTGGCGCCTCATTTAGCAAAAAGAGCTACCAAGAGAGAGGTGGTGAGGCCAACCCTTTTCGATATGACTAGCAGGATGGGCCTAACTATTAGCCTTTCTATTGGTAGCTCATTTTGCTAAATGAGTCACCGCCTCATGCCCATTTTTTCCTATATGATGAGAGAACACAAACATGTCATATGTAGTCATAAACTGACCTATGTTACTTTGTTCGGTTTCTCGCATTCTTCTTATTTGCTTGACTAATATATAGCCTACTGCGTTCCAATTCCTCAATATTAGCCTAGTAGGGTGCTTCAGGTTTCCACTTGCCAATTAGCTTAGTGGGGTGACCGAACAAGACTGGTCCCATCTTATGATAGTTTGAGGGAAAAAATAAATATGTGAGCTTGCAATAGGGCTATCAAGTAGGCTTGTACATTGGGGAGAGTGAAGTCTCTTACACTAGTCTATTAATTATAAATGCAAAGATTTGGTCAACTCATAATCTATTAATTCATTTTCTTTTCTTCAAGTAAGTGAGCAACTCTCTTTCTTTCTTCAAGTAAGTGTGCAAACTCATTATTTGAAGAAAGGAAATAATTAGTTAGAACACTTACTTGAAGAAAGGTAAAGAGTTGCTCACGTACTCAGAAGATGAATCACTAGATCATGAATTGATCCAATCTTTGCATTTGTGATGATTTGACAAGAGCAGGAGAGACTTCACGCAACCCAATGTAGCAACCTACTAGGCAACTCTATTGCAAGCTTACGTTTTATTTTTTCCCCTCAAATTACCATAAGGTGGGACCCACTCTTGTTCAGTCAATCCACTAGGCTAACCAACTAGTAGGAACCAGAAGCACCTCACTAGGGTAAGAATTGGAATGCTACCAGTCAAGCAGATAAGAAGAACAAGATAACTCAAGCAAAGATGATTTAAACCACTTTTTAAGCCTTAGCACCGCATGTGACATGTTTGTGTTCTCTCATCATCTCCCCAGGAGACTTTAGCAAAGATGATATGGACTAGGTAGCATCTGGAGTGAACCCACAAGCTGTATCGATTCCTTTTGTAATGTTGGTATGTTCGCAATTTCACAGATTGACGTGTCTCACGCATGCAATGCCACTAGATTGTGGCCTTTAGATGTCTGAGGGTATTTTGAAACCCTGAGTGCCTCACTTGTGGTGTTGAGTTGTGAACTTATGATCAACAGTGTTTTTGTATTTTGGGGATTTGGATTCAGTAGTGGTTTACTTTCGTATAGCGAGAGACCATTCTTAGTAATGGGTGTAGATTCCCCTCATCTAGCTTCTGTTGCAAGCCTGCATGGTATTCATGCTTATGCTTTGCTATTCTTTTTGACAAGTTGACGTCAACATTACCTTAGCTTTAGATCTCACCCACTGATCCTAATTCAAGACCTAGTTCTAACAATTTTTACCAACAAACATGTTTGGTCGATTTGAGGCAAAACGTTCTGCGCTTATTTTTATAGTTATTGGTATTATTCATGCTTCTGGTCGACCCTTTTCTATTACAGTTTTTCCCTTTGATCTTACCTTTGAACTGCATTGACTTGTTGACCTCAGGGCATTGTGCTTCATCATCACAATGGGAAAGATTTTGGCTATTTTCCAGATGGGTGGACAATTTACCACGAACAATGATGGATCTATGTCTTATACTGGCGGAGATGCCCATGCATTTGATATCAAGAGCGATATGACATTTGATAGTTTATTATCAGAGATATCCGAGTTGTTTCATTGCGATGCGAGTATCTATATGTTCAAATACTTCCTTCCAGGCAACCGCCGAACTCTCATCACAATATCCAGCGACAAAGATTTGAGTCGCATGGTGGATTTCCATTCAGATTCTTTGACGACAGATGTTTATCTTTTAAAGAGGACTGATGTTCCAACGTCAACCCCCACCCCAACCCCAAGCCCGACTCACAAGAGGTATTTGTCCTGAAATTCTCTGTTTTGTGTTTAATCTAATAAGGGGATAAAGATAAAATCTTTCAAGGGTCTTCTGTTGAAAAGGTTTAGTTGTGGATAGACCCCATGTACTATTGGGAAATTGAACTTACCACCCCTGTAGTTCTATTATTGCGACGCCCTGAGTGAAAATATATTGTTGCACATAGATCCGATGAAAAGGGTCAAAAAATGTCACTCAGGGAGCCTCCTATCTGCATCAACAATTGAACTACAGGGTAGTAGATTCAATTTGGTGGTCTGTGTGCAATTAATCCTGTAGCAAACGGCACATGTCATAGTTAAAAAAGCAGGAACTGCAACATGTCCCAGTAAAAAACTGAAAGTTGGATAGTTATTATCCATCAACTTTAAGATTTGCGCCAAAGGACATCTGACGATCTCGTGCCTCCTAACACAATTTTCTATAGAGAAGTCCATATGTTTTTTTAAAATAAATCTTATGAAATATATGTTCTTTTGTAGGAGAACTAGGAGTATGCTAGCTGATTCAGTCCCTATTGATGTCATCCCCATCAACGAATACAGTGAAGGGAGCGCCAAGCGTATATGTGACAGTTGGGACAACAGTATCACAGGTGTGGGGCAAGCATTTGCTAGCCCTAGAGCTTTTCGTGACGCACTCAAAAAATACGCCATCGCCAAGAATTTCATGTACAAATTCATCAAGAATGAGGGCCCTCGCATCTCAGTTCGTTGTGCTGAGGATGAATGCCCCTGGCGTATATACGCATCAAAGAATTCAAATAAGCACGAGCTTACGATCAAGAAATTTAATGACACTCACACGTGCGAAAGAGAGGGCAGCAGAGAACATAATAAGTTAGCGACACAAGGTTGGATCGCTAGCCTTATAAAAGACAAGTTACGTGAAACTCCGGATTATAGCCCAAGGGACATAGCAAAAGATTTCAAGAAAGAGTATGGACTTAACTTGAGTTACTATCAAGCTTGGAGAGGGAAATCTCTTGCAAAGAAAGAGCTTCATGGTTCACACGAAGAGGCATCGGATCAGTTACCATGGTTTTGTGAGAAGTTGGTGGAGACGAACCCTGGAAGTTTTGCTGTGTTTGAAGAGGTAGAGGATTCAAAATTAGGTCGTCTTTTTATTTCCTTCCAAGCTTCGATTAATGGTTTTGAGCATGGTTGCCGCCCTCTCCTTTTTCTCGATAGCGTCTCTCTTAGATCAGCAAGACAATGGAAGATACTGGCTGCTACAGGAGTTGATGGTGAGAATGAAGTTTTCCCAGTTGCATTTGCTGTTATAGAAGATGATAGTAAAGAGAACTGGCACTGGTTTATGCTACAATTGAAATCAGCTCTGGGAACATCTCGAACTATAACATTTGTATCGAAAAGGCAGAATGAGTTAGAGGAGAAACTAGCTGAAATATTCCCCGGATGCATATATGGCTATTGCGTAAATAGTCTCATCGAGGAGTTCAAGTCTGAGCTAGACGATTCATTGACAAAAGAACTGAAGGAGACAGCGGTTGAAGATTTTGCAAGCGCTGTCCATGCTTGCAAGGTCGATGAGTTCAATACAATCATTGACAAATTGAAGGCTGGATCTGAAAAAAGTGCTGAACGGGTTTTATCTTCTAAGCCTGAATACTGGTCAAATGCCTTCTTCAAAGGTTTAAGGTATGGTAAATACTCATCAGAAGCCTCAGAAACATTCAATTCTTGGATATCTATCAGAAATGAGCCATCAATAGTACAAGCAGTGGACATAATCAGGTGCAAGATAATGGAGATGATATATACTCGTCGCGAGAATTCAAATGCATGGATGACAATTCTGACACCATCGGCAAATGATAAAATTCAAGAAGAGATTAGTAAAGCTCAAACCTTGGAAGTTGTTCACTCGACTGATAATATTTTTGAGGTGCGCGATGAGGGTAAAACCGACATTGTCAATATTGACACGTGGGAGTGCACGTGTCGGAGGTGGCAAGTGATAGGGTTGCCTTGTGTGCATGCTTTGGCTGTTGTTGAGAGAACTGATCGGTGTGCTTCTGATTTATGTTCGAAGTATTTTAGTATGGTTTGTTACCGCGAAACTTATGCTATGTCGATAAACCCCATAGGGGATGCGGTTAATGGGATTGTTGCAGTTCCTGTTCGTCAACGTCGTGGTCCTGGCGGACAATTCAAGAAGCTGAAGGCTACTGAGTCTGTGTTGAAGGCTAAAAGACCAGTTACATGTAGCAAGTGTAAGGTGAAAGGGCACTATAGTCGAACTTGCAAAGCATAGGTTCAGATTCAGATGACCTTGTAACTTAATTCATGTCGAACATGCTTTCTAGTTTTCTGCGTTCTCTGTAAACTGTGGGTTGCTTGACTTGTTTGCGACATTTAGCGGGTGTAACATTAATGCACTATGTCTTGTTCCTTTGCGTTGATAGGGCTTTTTTTTTTTTTTGGTGTTGCATTATTTGCAGAGGGTGCATTCTTTGTTGTTGAATCACATACTGAGACGAAGTTTTAGTCCTTGTTATGCGTCAGAGATTTGCTCTTCAGTGCTCGTTAGCATGGTGATGCATTGATGGCTGATGGCCAATGTTCTTTCTTTACAAGGTTTAACTGTGGATAATCTGTAGCATTGCTGTTTTGAACTTACTACTAGAGTAGTTTTACTTTTTGTGGATGTTTTCCTACGTAAAGCAGCTGAATGTAATTTTTTTTGACTCTTTTACCCTCAGATGGTCTATTTGTCAGAAAATGATTTTTCTGAAGATAAAAAGTGTATTCTATAAAAATAATGAAAGAGAATAGTAAGTTCGAAACAGTGATAATGTAGGAGCTATCTACAAGCAGGCAATGGAAAAAGATACGCGAAAAGCGAATTCTAGAATCTGCTGCATTTTCAATATTAGCATACCAAACAATAAACCTTATCAGAACATCACACATAAAAGCAAGGAATTCTAAACCACGAGTGGGCAATTGAAAATTTCAACTTGTTCCTTTGTATCCATTTCGTAAATGATTTAGAACAACCAAAATGTTGAGGGGACAAATTTGCACTAGCCAGTCACCAAACAACTCTTAAAATTAGGCTTAATAGAATTTAAATACCTTATAGTTTTATCCAGTTTGTACTTATATACCCTCACTTGACTTTCATGTCATGTTTATATTCTAAGTTGTTTGAACTCGACACATTAGTATTCTCTGTTATGCAAATGCGAAAATCCTCCACACAGATATTCTCATACGACACTTAGAATTTGATTAGCATGTGACTGTTATATTAGAATATTCATGTGAAAATTTTCACGTTTGCAGAATAGAGGGCACGCACGTGAAACAACTTACGTTATATAAGTGCCGCAAAAAACAAGTGAGGGTATATAAGTGCAAAGCAAGTGAAACTACAAGGTATTTTAACTGCTATTTACCCTTAAGGACAAATTTGTCATTGATAAAAGTCATGGGGCTATTTTCGTCATATCGAGGCTCCGTTCAAATCGGGAGGTTTAAACGTCAGCGTACAGCCCGTCGTCCGCCGCTGTCGGCCTAAAATCTCTCACCAACGAGCTCAAATAACTCTGGCCGAGATCTCCAGAGAACCTAGAAACCCTAACCCTAGCTCTTCACAAACCCTAGCGGCGATGGTCGGAACCCTCACCGGCCTCCAAGATCACCTGAAGCTCGCGAGGGAGTACGCCATGGAGGGGCTCTACGACACCTCCATCATCTTCTTCGATGGCGCCATTGCTCAGATCAACAAGTAGTTCCTTTTTCTTTCCTTCCTTTGTTTCAGTTTGAGCTGTGATTTCGATTGCGATTGGATCCCTTTTCGATGAGCTACTTGGATCTTAGCTTATGATTGTGACTTGAAAGTTAGCAGTTTTTGTTAATCAAACAGATAATTGAAGGTTTTTTTTGGGTTAAATTTCAGAAAACCCCATGATCAATGAATCACCTGAAGTTGTTGCATTATATTCACCCCTCTATAACTGATGCTGATCAGATCTCTTTCCGATTGGCTACTCGGATGTGACCTCTTGAATTCTTGTTTTTATCTTGATTTAAGACTGAAGTAGTTTCCAATGTGCAAACTGTAAAGTTGAACACTTTTTGTTATTGCAGGGTTTTCTCATTTAATCACTAGAATGACAAATCTCCCAATATTATGTTAATGATCAATACATCAGCTGAGGTTATATGATCGCATTGTATACACTCTTCTGTGAACTAATGAAGTAACTCATAAATCCCCTCTCTTTTGTTTGGATTTGAGCTCCGATTTTGTTTGAAACTTAGATCTCTTTCGTACTGGCTACTCGGGTGTTAGTACATCGTGTTGTCTTGCTTTACGTTTGAGGGGATTTACGATGAATTGGAACTGTAAAGTTAACACTTTCTGTTAATAAACCGATAAATTGCTGGTTTTTATTTCTGACGACTCTGTGTTAGGAATGCCCAAATCATTCATCTAGGAAGAAAAAGAGCTATTTAATGAAAATAAATGAATCTTGAAGAATGCATGTGTATAGTATATTGTATGAATGAGATGTTGCACGTTTCTGTAGCAGTATAACTTATTTCTTGCAAAGAGCTACTGCCGACCAGTGATATGTAAATCGTTGATGAACTAAAATACTGTCTACTACTTCAGTTCTGTCTTTGCGAACGAATTCAGTTCTTCTGGAGTGACCGTACTGTGTGAAGAGGAGATATGGCATCCACATGTTTAAGATGATTTCAATTTTCTAACTGGATGACACTTATGTAAGGGTTCTGTGAAAATGTTCTGAAGTGCTTGTTAACCTGATACTAGTTGTGGGTTTATTTCACTAAAGTTAAGCATTCATTTGAATGTTTATTTGTAGCTTGTTTTCGAATCCTTAGCATTCTCTTCACTCTAATTATGCAAGTACCTATAATGTGGTTTGTGGAAGCACCAAGCATGTTAGTGATGGAACTTTGTTTTAAAAGGACATGTAATGATCAGTTCATAAGCTAGAGGTCTAAGCTGAAGCTGTTCGGTGGATCTGTGAGAGAAACATTTTATATGTGCATCACTACTTTATCTGTTTTGTGAGAATCTATTACGTTGATTAGATCCTTGCATTCAACCTTCATTTGATGATGATGTGTGCAGCAATTTATTTCTTTCTTCTTGTCAATGGATAAAAGTTGCTAAATCCTAAGAGATAATCCCCTTTTTTTTGAGATCCTGACTGTTAATTACCGCTTCTGCTTATGTACATTATTATTCTCTCTACTTAGGCACATGAGCACTCTTGATGATGCCATAGTTCGCTCAAAATGGATGAACTGCAAAAAGGCTATTTCTGAGGAAGTAGAAATTGTGAAACAATTGGATGCTGAAATAAGGGCCTTTAAGAATGCTCCAGGGAGCAGGCGGGCATCATCACCCCCTATTCGAACGAAACCCTTTGTTTTCGAACCATCGGATGAATACCCAACATCATCAAGCGCACCTTTCGATGATCCTGATGTTTGGAGACCACCAAGCCGAGACACAAGTAGAAGGACCACAAGAGCTGGTCAGTCAAGTGCAAGAAAGTCAGATGCAACTTGGGCCCGTGGTTCAACTAAAGCAGGTGCAGCTGGTCGCGGGGCAAAAGCCAGTGCAAGCAAAGGAAGCTCAAGCGTCAGATCATCAACAGCCTCCAGTGTTGGAGGAAAGAAAGGAAAATCAAATTCTAATAAGGCAGATTCACAGGTGAATATTTTCAAATGAGTTAATATCTGTCTGTTGATGTCATATCCTGATCACTTTCTGTAGTTTTCTTCTTCTTTGAGATGTGTCTGAGTTGATCAGCTCATGTGAATTTGAAGAAACGGTCATGCTAAAAATGATGGTCAACCTCTTTTTTATTACCAAGGAAACTTTATTGTTTCAGAGAAAATAGCGTTTTGTTTCTAAATATATGGCGATTTTTAGACTTTGTTGTCCAATATTCTGGTCGCAATCAGTAACTTAACAGCCCCCAGACAAAATAATAGTTGATTCTTGGTGATCTTTAAAGAGGCAGTGCAGCTTCTGACCTGGGCAACCTCTGTCTTTTTCAAACTTCTAGAGTTAGAATATTTTATTTTAATCATTGAAAAGTAGGGTAGTTGCAAATTTCCAATCATGAGATCCTTTGTGTTAATCAATGTTCATTAGAACTCATATTTGACTGATAAGGCGTTGTACTAAATTTATTCTTTTAGCCTTATTATTTTGTTTATAACTTATAATTCTGTGTGAATTTCTTTATCTACATGCACAAGTAATAAGTCGTTAGTCTTCAAGGGTTTGGCTATGGGGAAGAAACCATATTTTATAGATTTCTAAGTACAAATTGTGTTTGAAGAATGTGATGCGGCACATGCCAATAGTAATTCTTTAATGTATATTGTTGTAGAGATGAAGATTACACATGCCTGATAGAAGTGCAAGTTAGATTTTTATTCATTTATAGATATGTGGGTACCCTTGAAAAGAACTTCTGCTGGCACATTATGGATCATTGTTGCAGTCATATTCAGTATTCACATTTTTAATCACAATGCAGAGCATAACGTATATTGCATCCCTTGACAGGTCGTTGGACATCCTTATAACCACTTTTTCAAAAGGAAACTACAACTTATTCATTTATATATCCTTTTTACGGGTAGTTCATAAGATACCTCATCGTTCTTAAGTTAACATCTGGTTCAACGTAGAAGTTCTTTAACATTTTGGCTAATGTATTAAAAGATGTTGCCATGGATAGGCTGTACATATCTGGTCCTTTGCATTCCTGTTTTGATTTTCGTCCATCACTTGTAGAATGGCGACACAGATGATGGACCAACAAAGGGACAGTATGAAGGACCAGATGCAGATTTGGCTGCAATGCTGGAAAGAGATGTCTTGGAGACTAGTCCTGGGGTCAGGTGGGATGATGTTGCAGGGCTTAATGAAGCAAAAAGACTTCTAGAAGAAGCCGTGGTTCTTCCTCTATGGATGCCTGAGTATTTTCAGGTATATGTTGATGTTTAGTTGATAATGCTTGTCTGCTTTTTATAGTGTTTGACATTCCTGGTCGTCGGAACTTTTGTGGGCTATTCTCTTACATTGTAGTTTCTTGAGTACTTGACTTTGCGTTACTTACTAAGTGTCAGATTGTCATTATTCTGCAGTTTACTGCATAAAATTATAGTGACATATTTGGGGTAATGTGCCTAGTTTTTGTGTGCTAGAAACATTCTTCGCGAGTGAACTCTGTTGAAAAATAGACATGAGCATTAATAGGCTGTATGTTTCGTTAATAGGCTGTTTGTTTAATTTTCATTGGTAAATACCTAGGGGAGGCAGTAAGCAGCATTCTATTAGTAATCAGTTCATAATGAATGTGTTATATGTCAATGGCAGAAGGTTGTGTTGTGATGCTCCTGCGATAAAATTTAAAATTCTTTATGAACTGTTTCAGTTGAAACTTTCATGTAAAGTCATTCATTTTGAAGAAAAAAAACATGTATTCTTCTGTCATCTCCTTTCTTTTCTGAAATGTTATAGTGGACCCATTATTTTTCAAAAAAATTATTCCCATAAGGGCAGCACATAAGAGCGGAAGGACATGCCTGACCTCTTGCTTATAAGGTATATGCATATACATACATGCATATATGTGTGTGTGCACGTGCATCCATGCATACTCTCTAGAGATACACAAGAAACATGTCAAAATTTGTGACACTGTCATTGAGGAAGGAACTACATCGATTTTCAATAGTGCATTCTATAAAAGGTTTGTAGATATTATTGCTTGATATTGCACCTTGTAGATTTTAAGACTATTGATGTTGGTGTTAATGCATTTGCTCAGGGAATTCGTCGTCCTTGGAAAGGTGTTCTTATGTTTGGTCCACCTGGTACTGGAAAGACGCTCTTGGCTAAGGCTGTAGCTACTGAATGCGGAACAACATTCTTCAATGTTTCTTCAGCTACTTTGGCTTCAAAATGGCGTGGGGAGAGTGAACGCATGGTTCGGTGTCTGTTTGATCTTGCAAGAGCTTATGCTCCAAGTACCATATTCATTGATGAGATTGATTCTCTCTGCAACGCTCGAGGGTATATATACTTGAACGCATGTTGTTTTTCTGTTTTGTTTCCTTGCGTCTGATTGTTCAATTATGAACACATGTTGTTTTCTATTTTATTTATGCAGTACACATCGAATTTTGCAATTAATGCATATGCTAGGGCCTAGGCAACATATATACAAAGCAAAAATTGCCTGCGGGTCATTAATAAGCTTTGACAGACAGGTAGCGTTTATTAGTTTGTGAATGATCCCATGGCACTACTTCACAATAGAGAGCAGGACAATGAGAAGCATTCAACTCATTTAGTGCGGACACGAGCTATGGAGATATGTTCTTTGGAGTTCAGACATTCCACTTTTTGGATTGTACATCTTTCGGGGCCTGTATACAAATAGAATATTTTTGAGAATTCTTTTTCTGAACACTTGTATAACACTCCCATCAGTATGTAAAATATGATGAAAATAATCTTGTGTTTGCTTTTAATTGAATAGCTTAAACTTATTGAAAATATTAGATAATGGTTTACTTGAACATTATAGTTAGCCAAGTATGTTTGCGAGGTGCATGAAGTTATTCAATCACAGGATGAAGATTATCAACTGCTACAGTCTATTCTATGTTGGGTACCCTCATGTTCACGCTTGACAACTCACTTCCTTTAGCTTAGATTCTATCAACTTTTTTGTTAGTTTCAGGACTTGAACTTGGGATTTCTCCCACCCCAACTTCTTCCATTTACCATTGAAGCTGAGCTCAGTCACAAAATATCTTAAAGATCTTTCTCCCCTTCATTCATTCTTTCTACTTCCACTTCCTTCTCTTATTTTAGGAAGATCAATGCATCCAAAGGTCAATTATCCGTGGATCCTCCTTTTTGTTTGTGTACATGCATGCATCTTTGTGTTTATGGGCTGGGGATGAATATTTGATTCGAGGCCCTCTAAGGCTGCTTTGCCCATCTTCTACAGGGCTTCAGGAGAGCATGAGTCATCGAGAAGGGTGAAGTCTGAGCTTCTAGTACAGGTGGATGGCGTCAACAACAGCTCCACCGGTGATGACGGTGCGCGAAAAATAGTTATGGTCTTGGCAGCTACCAACTTTCCATGGGATATCGATGAGGCACTTAGGTTGGTATATCATCTTGATTTTCTTGACTCTTTTTAAGCTGAAACCATCTCCTGGTGTCTGGCATTACTAGTTAAACAGTCTGTACTCTTATCTGCTTTGAGTGTCATCTACTTCCATTTTCTTCTTTCTGAAAGTGTTTCAAAGTAATCACAGGAGGAGGCTGGAAAAGCGAATATATATACCTCTGCCAAATTTTGAGAGTCGTAAGGAGCTTATCAAGATCAATTTAAGAACTGTGGAGGTACGGCTGATCTATGAAATTGTGCTTACTAGTTAAATGTCATTGTTATATGTAAATCAGAAGATTGCAATTTCTTTTTCCTATACTGTTGTTATAGAACTAAAAAAATTGTTGCCGGGAACTATTAATGATACTTCTAATCATTTATGATGTGTTATTTTATTCTTCTACAACAACAACAACAACAACCAAGCCTTTATCCCAAATGTTTGGGGTCGGCTACATGAATCATATGCTTCCATTCCACTCTGTTGTGGGTCATCTCCTCCATTAAGTTAGCCCTAATCATATCCTTCTTAATTACTCCTAACCAAGTCATCTTAGGTCTACCTAACAATTTTTGTCCTGGGTCTTAATCCAAACCATACCAGCCAACTCATTTTCTTCAGTTGAACCTCGAATAACCAAGGTTGTGTAGATTAGCCTAAACTAGTCTCATGCATAGGGGTTTATCTCCGTGGATTTTTATCCATTGCCTCCAATTCAGAAAAAAGAGTGTAAATTGACATAATTAGGGAATCTGAAGGAGTTGTAAATTGATTCTTATTGATAAATTATTGAATTTTGTATGTCTCCCTTTTGTAGTGTTTTGGCTGTCCAAATAATTTGTTGGTTCATCAGACTGATTTGAGAGAGGCAAACAAATGGTTTATTGTCTGAGTAAATGGCTGTCTAAAAAGAGCACCGTGTATCAATTCGGTGTTTTGCACAAACCCTCCCTAGCCTTTATAAATCAGAGAAAACCTCCCTGAGCTTCTTTGACTAAGATACCATGACTAACGACAATTAGTCCAAATTGTCACGTGCTTTGTACGTAATATGTTTTGGACAATTTTGTCCCACTGTACTTAATATATCTGCTATACTACCCTATTTCCTCATCGGGCTAGGTGGAGAGTAATAAGGGTTATTTTGGCCTTTTAATATCACGTTAACGCTGTTTATGACAGTTTCCATTAGTTCAGGGAGTTATTCTCTGATTTATAAAGTTTAGGGAGCTTTCTCACCATGTTATTTCTCCATATCTCGTTTTGCATCATGTTCCAGGTGGCTCAAGATGTAAATATCGATGATGTGGCTCGGAGAACAGAGGGTTACAGTGGAGACGATCTCACAAACGTGTGTCGTGATGCTTCATTAAACGGAATGAGACGCAAAATTGCAGGAAAGACGAGGGATGAGATAAAGAACATGGCTAAGGATGATATCTCCAAGGATCCTGTTGCAATGTGCGATTTTGAAGAAGCTCTGAAGAAAGTCCAGAGAAGTGTTTCGACTGCAGATATCCAACGCCATGAGAAGTGGTTCCGAGAGTTTGGTTCAGCTTAAGATGTTGCATCAAACATCAGATTTAACGTGATTCTTTGTTCGGTCCTTTATTACGTCCGTTGTATTGTTTGAGAGAGTGTTTCAATGCAATGTAAATTTTTTTGTTGTCGGCAAGAATTTGTTTTAGAACTTGTTGTATTCTAAAACAGATTACGAAGGTTTTTCTTCTGAACTGTTCGAAGTAATTTATAAATATATCGGTGTGCATTTGTTAGGACCAGGAATTATTGCCGTGTACTCATTATTCTACTGCTATTTGGAAACCAACAAAACTATTCTGATCCTGTTTCTGAAGGCTGCATCAACATGTAATTTTTTTTTTGCAAACCTTAGGGTCTTGAAAGATGATTTCCGTGATTTTTTTGAAGTTTAATTCATTGTACTAGCTGAAGCAACCGAAACATTTGATTTTCTTCATTCTCAGAAGAACAAGTATAGCTGATTTAACTGTAGCTCATGGAAAGCATATTACATGAACAATTCCTATCATCATGTAATATGTGACGAGATTCTCGCATGCAATGTCTCTGAATCATAGCCGAGTGAATAAAGAAGTTTCTTCATGAATTGCCGAGTCTCGTGTTACTTTGATTGAGATTCAACTACATTTAGGAGAATCTCCTCGTATGACATATATGACATTACGTTATTCTGTATATTATAGGTGACCTGAAAGCAAGTTCATGATTTAAGCAACTAATTTCAAAACACCAAAGATTCAGAGCTCTAATATTAAAAAAAAAAAAAATTCTAAATTTCCAAAAGTAATTTCTCAACGGACCTATTTTATGCAAACAGCCAGCAACCAGTAGCAAGGGAAAAAAAAAAATGAAGCCTGGCCCTCGTTCATCTTCCTCATTCATCCCCAGAGCAGCTGCCCTCATCACCTCCAAACCCACCCAACTCTCCACCCCCTCCTCCTCCTCCTCCTCCTCCCCATGGATCTCCACGCCCGGCAACCCCCTCCTCCCCTGGCCCCCCACACCCCCACCCCCACCCCCACCAACCCCAACCCCTCAAAACCCTAACCCTAAAAACCCTAACGGGGACCAGGACCGCGACCTCCCCGCCAAAATCACCAACCTCCTCCGCTCCGCCCACCCCCCTCCCTTCTCCGCCGCCTGGGACCTCCTCCTCTCCTCCCCCTCCCCTCCCTCCCTCCCCTCCTTCCTCCCCCTCATCCGCCGCTACGCCCGGGCCCACCTCCCCTCCTCCGCCCTCCGCACCCTCTCCTTCTACCTCTCCCGGGCCGAGAACCAAACCCCCGAGCACCCCGAGCCCTTCGAGCTCCTCCTCGACGCCCTCGTCAAGGAGGGCCTCGCCAAGCACGCCTCCGCCTACTTCCTCCGCAAGAAGTCCGCCCAGCCCGAGTGGGCCCCCTCGGCCCGGTGCTACAACATCCTCCTCCACGGCTGGTTCCGCTCCCGAAACCTCAAGAAGGCCGAGGCGCTGTGGGCCGAGATGAAAAGGGACGGGGTCCAGCCCTCGGTCGTCACCTACGGGACCCTGGTCGAGGGCCTCTGCAGGATGAGGCGGCCCGATCAGGCGATGGAGCTGCTGGAGGAGATGAGGAGGGGCCACCGGGAAATGGAGGCGAACCATTTCGTGCTGAACCCCATTGTGGATTCGCTTGCGGAGGCGGGGAGGTTCAGGGAGGCGCTTGGGCTTGTGGAGAGGTTCCCCGCGTTCGGGGTTTCGCCGAGTATAGCCACGTATAATTCGTTGGTGAAGGGGTTTGTGAAGAATGGGGATGTTGTGGGTGGGAGTAGGATCTTGAAGGTGATGATTGGGAGGGGGATCCTCCCCACTGCCACCACTTACAACTACTTCTTCAGGTAATGACAGCAATCCATCTCTTTTTAATTTCTTAATCGCTTCGAACCAATTTCTTATGGGTTTATTCTGCCCCCCATTAACTGTTTAGTAGGCTCCGTTGTATGTGACCAAATGATCTCATCCGATTTGTACGATATGCTCACCTCTTACTCTAGGTCTTGGTGTATATCCACATGACCATCATACCGCTCTAATTTCTGCTGTGCGCATCTTTTGAACATTATGTTTTAGTTGTCCAGTTTGCTGATCCGTAAAGAAATGTTTATGTTAGAATTTTCCCTTCAATCTCGATAGGCATTCAACAAACACATACATCTCAAGCAGCACCCTTGCGTTTTAGGCATCATGATTTGATCTGATGAACCACGCCATCCTAAGAGGGTGTTTAGGGAGGCTTATTTTTTGGTCAAACTATATTTTAAGCTAGCTTTTTTCTTTTCTACCTGTTTGGTAAAGTAATAAATAAGTTAGCTTATAAGTGCTATTTTCAAAAGCTGGTGTACCCCAGCTTTTATAAAAAACTAGCTTATGAGCTCACTTATATAATTTAGGTTTGACCAAACAAATTTCAATTCTACCCAAACTATTTTTACAGTATTTTTATCATAAAAGCTAAAAGTAACTAAAAGCTGGCATAACTTAAAAGCTTAAAAAAATAAGCCTTCCCAAACACCCTCTTAGGTCTCAACGAATACCGATCCTGAACAGGAAAAGTGATCACTCTTATTTATTTCTTGATCGTCAATACGAAATGTATGAAATGTATGCTCACTTCATGCTTACGGTTTTACTAAAATGACACTCTGTGTATTCTGTTTTGTTATACTAGATTTGAAACTTATAATTATTTCCTCAGGTACTTTGCCAAATTCAGCAAGATTGAAGAGGGTATGAATCTCTATGATAAAATGGTCCGATCAGGGTTTGAGCCGGACAGGTTAACTTACCAGTTGCTGATCAAGATGTTGTGCGAGAACCAGCGGTTGGATTTGGCTGTGCAGATGATTAAGGAGATGAACCAAAATGGGTTTGATTCTGATCTTGCTACGAGTACAATGCTAATTCATTTGCTTGCCAGACTACGGAGATATGACGAGGCTGTTGACGAGTTTGCGGGTATGATTAAAAGGGGAATTGTGCCTCAGTATATTACTTATAGAATGCTGGTGAAGGAGCTTAAGAGGTTAGGGATGGATGAAATGGAGAAGAAGGTGTCGAAGTTGATGGATTCGGTGCCACATTCTACTAAGTTGCCAGGATCGTATAGGGAGAGGGAAGGGGATGAGGTTGTGTCTTTGAGGAAGTCGATCATAAAGAAGGCAGGAGTTATTTCAGAGACTCTTAAGGTCTATAAAGATACGAAGGAGATGAATAAGGTGAAGGAGTCAGGGGAGAGTGCGGTTGAGAGTGCTAATAGGTTGATTGCTGATATTAAGAGGAGAGTGTATGCTGTGAAATCTGAGTAAAGGAGATCAGAAGGAGAGTATGTGCAGTTAATATCAGGCAATCAATTGAGAGGGCTTGAAAGGAAAAGAAAAGTTGCACCACATAAAATTAGTTAACTGAAAGATGATCGATTGTACACGGAAATGGCATCCTGAACTGAACTTGCCGCATGAGCATCTTCATCTGATCATTGGTGAGACATACTACTATCTTGGTAATTTTTTATTACTGAATGTATATGTTTGACAACTCTATGTTCCTCTTCTTTTAACCTTTATGATAACAAAAACCTGTTTAATGTATGTTTATGTATGGTATTAATGAGCTTAACTTAACTCATCTCCTTAATCCGTGATGCTTAAACCTTTGGCATAAGGGAAATATTATACAGTTTTAGTTTTTGATCTTGGAATATTTTTCAGGCTTCAAAAATGTGATTACAAGAGTATACAACAAAATGCATCTGTGTAATTCTTGAACGGTTTCAGTTCTTTAGAGAAGTCCATCTGAGCAATTCAGTTTAATTTGCTTGAGTTTTGTTCAAGTTCTACGATGTGGCGCTGCCCTTTGTATTTGTCAAACGTTTTGAGAAAACTTCCTCAAATCAGTTTCTGTATGCGAAAATTCTCAAGCATCTAAGAAAATTATCAAGCATTTTTATCTGCATCCATGCCCAAGGGACTGAGCATCTCATCCCTACACCGCGAATCCTGAGACTCTGATGGTGTACAAAGGCACGAAGGAGATGAATTAGGTGAAGGAGTCAGGGGAGAATGCAATAGAGACTGCTTATAGGTTGATAACTGATATTAAGAGGAGAGTATATCCTGTAAAATCTTAGTATAAATTAGAGGGAGAGTATGTGCAGTTAATATGAGGTAGTCAGTTTGATTGCTTACGATAGGAAAATTTTGGTGCAAATAGACTTAGTGAACTGTACATAAGTTGCTTGTGAGTCTATGTTAATTTTGTTGCAACTTTATCAGGTTATGCGCTTATGCTGAGGCTCTCGAGATTCTAGGAGATGAGGCAGTTTATTTTTACCGAGGATAAGTGAACTAGTATCATGTTGGTAATTCTTTACTTTAGAATCTATATGTTTGAAATTCCTTTTTCTGCTTTTACCAATCTCAGAATTATGGATTGCACTTTCGTTTGTTTATGTGACATCGTTGTTGAAATCTGCCATTGTATTTTTTTTCAGGCTGCTCCAGGATGTGCGATCCCTACGATTGATATCTAAAATTCTATGCACCTTCTTGCACAAGTCTGCTGGGATGCAAAGAGCTCTGATATCAATTGTTGGGAGCAGAAGGGCTCTCGTACCAACTATTGAAATTAGAAGAGTGGTAAAAATTCCTCCTCTTCTGTGTATGTAAGACAACTCGATGAACCATATTGAAAATTCTTGTTTGTGTGGTAGTGTTCGCTTTATTTGTTCATCATCAAGGTGTTTTTGATATTCTGACCGAATCGCAACAAAGTCGTGCGTCTGCATTTGACCAGTCGGGCGCCAAAGCAGCCGCATCATAGTTGGTGGTGCTGAGCCTGAGGCTAATCTGGGGTGTCTTTCGTAGCCAGAGCGCTGTGGAGGGCAAAGGAAAGCTACAGAAGCCAGAACGCTGTGGCTTCGCCGCAAGGAGCTGATAGAAGAAGAGCTGAAGAGGAAGAATAGTGATAATGTCAGTTGTTGTAGTTTAGGAACTCCAAGGAGTTGCAGAGTTTTTTGGATCTTCCCTTATCCATCAAGGGGGATGAGGGTAATGTTGTAATTTATGGTAATGTCGTTGTTTATGTTTAAGTATTTCAGAAGGGTGTTAGTTCAAATGTAAAATATGCGGCATTTAAATTTTTTTTAGAGTTACTGCAGTGAAGATTAACTTTTTTAAAGAGTTCTGTGAAGACAACCCCCACACCACAAAGTGGGAGCAATGGCTTGTGAATAATGCATTCACTGTCCGATTCTGGTGTCTGATTAAACTGGCCTCAAACCTGTGTTCGATGATTTTATTTCATTACATATTTTGTTTACGGAATTAGAGACCCATAGTCATAACTTATTCAGGGAATTTAGGTGATGTGATGAATGAAGTATATGAATTCTCAAAGGAATCCTTCGCTTGAGGTGACAATAAAATTTTTGTTTTAATTGGTTGAACCGTAAAATCCAAATTCATATGTTTCAGCTCACATCACCTCAATTGTCTAAACTATCATGATCAAGAGAAGGCTGTAAAGTTTATAACGATCATAAGACCTGTACAAATTTAGCTAGAGCGAGAGTGATCAAACACCTCACTCTCAAATCATCGCTTCATAGCCTTAAATTATCATCATGGTTCATATGTGAAAGATTAGCCGAAACTTTCAATTGCCTGTCAATGAGGCTTCGAATATGCGCTGTAAATCATGAATCCTTGAAGATAGAAACATACATTATTGATGATGTAATTTAAGTTCATATGTCGAACATACATGATCTTTTAGAATAATCCTAGATCAAAAAATCAAGAGGAGAAGATATCACAACATTTAAACTGCAAATAATTAATGAAGGAGAAACCTGTTATGAACATACACGATCTTTTAGAATAATCCTTGATCAAAAAGTCAAGAGGAGAAGATATCAAAACATTTAAACTGCAAATAATTGGTGAAGGGGAAACCTGTTATCAACGTATCAAGACGTTATAAATCCTGGAAGTACCCATCAGCAAGTTTCCTTTCATCGACACCATCATTTACCGATAAATATACATGTTGAGAGTTGTTTATTTATGTATGTTTAGTCCCACATTGGTTAGGGACAAGTCTCTTTATATTTATGATATTATA
>JBAKGM010000139.1:36532255-36548746 GCA_037177215.1 Asparagus racemosus
GTATGAATATCTATGGTAGATATATGTACATATACAATATACATATCATCCAATAGGACGCCCCTGTATTTATTAAATATCTGTGACATATCTCCGGCATCCACCATCCGATATGAAAATTTTCTATTCCATTTGTCTCTGACAGCCGATATTTAGAACATTGATTAGTATTAGTCCATTTTAGTTCATAGGCCCTTGCGACCTGTTGAGAGTTGTTTATTTATGTATGTTTAGTTCCACATTGATTAGGGACAAATCTCTTTGTATTTATGATATTATAAATAACATCTAAGAGAGGGAACTAAGTATCCTCTTTGATTACTATTGTTAACATGGTATCGGAGTCATCCGACTGATCCTTCATCAAATCCCAACCCCTCATCTAAACCAACAACCTTATCGAATATCTGGGGGCCCTACCTTCACTCTGTGCAATAGTTGAGGTGGGGCCCACATGGCATCTGTGCAACTCATAGTGAAACCCTAGTCGCCACCCTCCCAAACCTAGCCGTCACCCACCACCATCAAACGCTAACCCTCCACCAACAACCCTAGTCGCCACCACTTCTGACCACTGTTCATCCGCCGCGGCACTGTTCGTCAGGAACACTGCATCATCTACGCCCCGATCAGATCCGATCTAAAATATTAACAAAGTCATTGTTCATCGGCACTGTTCATAAGGAGCACTGTTCATCCATCGTTTTGACATACTTTGTGATTGATATAGTAGAAAACTAGTTTGATTGGTTTGGATTTTAGAGATTGGTTTGATGGAGATCGTTCCGTAGGTTTGTTTTGATGTTTGATTTAATGAAAATTGTTCGGTTGGTTCGTTTTGGAGAAATCGTTCTCTCAGTTCATTTGGTGGATCCTTAAAGAAGGATCCCTTATTGTTGGATTCTTCAATGAATAATCATTTATTTGTTAGATCCCTAAAGCATGATTATTTGTTATTGGATCTTTAAAGTAGGATCAGATCTCTAAAAGGATCGTTTGTTTGGTGGATCCCAGAGATGATCGTTTGTTGATGGATCTCTAAAGACATTTGTTTGGTGGATCCTAGATAGGATGGTTTGTTGATAAACCCTTGAAGAGGATCATTTGTTTGTTTTGTGGATCCTAGAGAGGGTCGTTTATTGATGGATCCTTAAAGAGAATCATTTGATTGGTGGAGCGCTAGAGGGGATTAGCTGATTTGAAGACATCCAAGTGAAAGAGAAGAAGACCAAGACTACTTTGAGTTTTGGCCTCGTCATAGAGAATGCGTGGACTTTATTTGTAACGAGATGAACATATATAATATATATGCTCAGCTTGAGGGGGAGTGTTGAGAGTTGTTTATTTATGTACGTTTAGTCCCACATTGGTTAGGGACAAGTCTCTTTATATTTATGATATTATAAATAACATCTAAGAGAGGGAACTAAGTATCCTCTTTGATTACTATTGTCAACAATACATAACAGATAATCGAGGAGAAACACACTAATACTGAGACGACAACCCTCAAATGCTCTCCATTTCATTAGGTTGTCTTTGGCTCTTGGCGTAAAAGCATCAGTGGCAGAAAACAGTGTGCTCAGTTTTTTCTTCTAAGAAACAAAGTTCAGGTCTAGCTTGAACGATGTGAAGTTTGGTTGAAGCGCAATCTCTTCATGTTTCAATCAGTTCTACTGAATATTCAAGCGATAAATCAGGATTGTCGATAACTATTCTTGTAAGATCTTGATTCAACATAAGTTAATAAAATATTAAAAAGGGAAATTATAGCTAAAATCATGTGGGACTCAAAGCGACATTTTTTCTCCTGTATGAATGAGGCACAATGTATTTGTAATATTTGATTAGAAATATGAGCCAGTATTACAATATTAGTCAACATACATGATCAAAAGCCAAAACAAATAAAGACATTACCAATAAACAGGCACTGTAATAGTGTTTTTACTACTGAAAAACTATCTGAAATCAAAGAGCAAGAACTAGGCAAAGAGAGAAAGCTGAGTGCTCTCTTGATGTTGTTTATTATTATGGAAATGTCTCAAGGCTCTCCAGTTTTGAAGAAAGTAATCGCTGAACCACAAAAAACGTCGTGTGTTCTTTGCCTTGGGATAACAAAAGCTTGCTAATGAGAATTTTGGTATACCTCTTCAGGGTTTCAGTTACCGAAATTCTGTACCCTGACAGTCATGGTATCACAACCCAGCTTGAACCAAAGTAGATTAAAGAGAAAAAGATTGAGAAAGTTCGAGGTAAACATTTCCAACAACATCAAGAAAACAAAACCAAATTAAGAAATAAATAGCTCTTTGTCAGATATCATACCTTCAACTGTGGAAGACGGTAAGTGAGCATCAGCTATACAGCCAAAAGATCTAGAACCGCGATTTCTGCACAGAAGAATATCTACTATATGTATCATAGTATTCTGAACAATTATCTTGCTCTTGGACTTTTAGAACCACTCTTTTCAGTCTTCTCCAAATTATGTGCACTATTCAACTTACATTTGATCGTACATGCTGTAATCCAACTACTGCAGATATACCCAAGTAAATTAAACAGTAGTTACTTTCCTTCACAGTTTAGAAATATACAAAAGATTGGATGTGTTAATATGCTTCCTAGTTCATATAGATACCTGGGTGAAGAAATTGCTTCTAAGTGGGACACTTGAGCATGAAAGCATGCACGCGCTGATCAATCCCGTGGATTGACAAGGCATGGTACTTGACAATGATCTGCGTATAATGAGCAAGAAAGTACACATTACCTTTGGATAAGCCTGGGTCGAGAATTATTGATGTTAGCCCAAACTAATTCGTTGGAGGTTGCAAAATCAAACAACACTTGGCTAACAGTTGACTTAGCATCATATGTTTGTGTTTTCACCAATTGATCCTGGACTCAGCCATTCATATGTGATAGATATCATCTACAGGTTTAAGAACCACAGTTAGCAGCATCATTTGTTGTTTTGAAAATTACAGCTCTTGCTCCTGAAACATGAAAGCTTATAATGTGAAGCTTCACTGCATCAGAAACACATTTCAGACATGATCCTTTTGCCATGGGCCATGTACTTGGAAACACTAACTTGATTTCCTTGATCATGGCTAGCAACATTTTCAGAGAGCTCCATCTACTTTTCTCTCACAGAATCATGAACCGAAAGTCATTCTTGTTCATTTTGTTCTTGCTCTTCACAAAAGCTCTCTATGCGTACAAACACCTGTAGGATTTTGGATCAAATTCATCCTGTCCAAGAGTATATGGCATCAATAAGAACATAGAGTTTCTTGCCTGGCATCCGTGAGCCCATAGTCAACATTTATAGGTGTACAACCAGCAAATTTCATTTGCCTATGCAAACACAACAAGGTCTCAGATATTGTATCTATTTGTGGGTGCGATTTTTCACCAACTTTGAATGCATGAAGCTCTTTTCCAATTTGAATCCAACTGCATCTTTGGTTCCTCAATCCAATTTCTTTCACCAATTCTCTCAAAATAGAATCTCTCCCCCACTTTCCCAAAGCAGCATATTCACTTAAAATAATTGTGTAATTCACTGAGTAAACAGGATCTGACTCCAAACTACAGCTCAATAAACATTGTGATAGTTTTATTTCTTGATCATCTTTATACGCATCAACTGAAGATCCTAATATTTGGGAGTCAGCATCAAGTTCCATAGATGATAAAATCTTGAGTGTCTCATTGAAATTACCACAATCTAGAAGAAGTTTTATCAAATAGCCATAATCCTCCTTCCTTGGTATCATGTGATATTTGCTAACCATCTCCATGAAAATGTTGAGACCGTCATCGATGAGACCTGCACTACTGCAAGCTGATAAGAGCATTGTAAAGGTTGTATCAATTGGATCTATCCGTTGCTTATGCATATCTTTATAAAGTTTAAGAGCTTCCTTAGCTTTACCCTGAAATGACAGTCCACATATCATCGCATTGAATAGAGAGATGTCCTTATCCAACACAAAATCAAATACCTTGCTTGCAAGATTTATGCTTCCACATTTGCTATACATGTCTATGAGAGATGATACAATGGAGAGAGATGAAAGGAGCCCTCTTCTCATTATATGACCATGAATAGCCCTTCCATATGTTAGAGACATTATATCTGAACAGGCTAAGAGTACTCCAATAATGCTTATAGAATTTGGCCTAAGGCCTGTAGATTGCATTTTAACAAAGAACTTGATTGCTTCATATCCACATCCTTTTTGAACTAAGCCGAATATGAAAAGAACCCATGTGACAAAATTAGGACTCAGTCCATTGAGTTTCATCTCAGCGAGCATATCTTGAGCCTCTTCGATCTGTCCATTCTTCACAAACCCTAGCATGACAGAATTCCATGACGTCAAATTTGGAGGCGTACCTTCAAATTGCATCTGGTAGAAAAATTTTAAAGCCTCGCCACTTAGCCCAGACTGTGCATAAGCAAAAACTAACGAGTTCCATAAAACCAAATCCTTTGAGGTTGCCAAATCAAAGACTCTCTGTGAATATTTTATCTTCCCACAGCTTGCATAGAAATCTATTGCACTACTTGCAACGGTTAGATCAGATACAAGATTGTTTCGAATGCAAAAGGCATGACTAGTTCTTCCAAGTTCGATCATGCCAGCATCTGCACAAGCTGATAGGATTGATGCTAAAGTCACAGAATCAAATTTCAAATTCTCCTTTCTCATCTGATGACAAGTACTTAGAGCTTTCTCATTATGACCATCTAGTACATAATCCGAAATCAACAAGTTCCAAGTTACTACATCTCTTTCCACCATGAGATCAAATATCATCTCAGCGTCTTCAATCATATTGAGCTTACAGTAGAAGTTAATAAGCGAAGTGCCTAAAATATTATCAAGTTCTAAACCATATAATACTGCAATGCCATGAGCTTGTCTACCTTCATCAAAAGCCTCCAAATTCGCAGACGCAGAAAGGAAACTTGCAATACTAACTCTAGTAGGCTCAACACCATCAATTCTCATATCATAGAACATTTCCAATGCCTCCTCATCTAACCCATTTTGTACCAGCCCCACAAGCAGAGAGTTCCAAGTAATAGCATTTCTCTCAGGCATTTCTTCGAATATTTTCTCCGCATCCTTCAGAACCCCACATTTCCCATAAAAATCCACCAAACTGCTCGAAACATAGACACAAGACCCAAAACCCAGCTTCAAAGCATACCCATGAACCCCTCTTCCAAACCCCATCCACCGAAGAGCCGAACAAGCTCTCAGAGCATTCGGGATGACGAAATTATCAGGAAAAGCCCTGATTTCAACCATTCTGCAGAAACACACCAGAGCTTTCTCATGGAAACCTCGCCTAGAGTGTAGACCAATCATTGCGGCCCAAGAGAAGACATTGGGTTTTCTCAGCCGGAGGAACAACTCCTCGGCCATCGACAAGCGATCACATTTTGCGTAAAAGATCAAGATTTTCGTCTCAATGTACTCATTCTTGTAGAAATATGCACCATTTTTTATGATTCTAGCGTGGATTTGTTGGCCCTGAGAGAAAGCTCGCTCGTAAACGCAGCCTTGAAGGAGCTCGCCGTACATCTCTGGGCCGACGGGGAGGTCATCGGACTCCATCTGGCCGAAGAGAGAGAAGGCATCATGCAGATGGCCGTGTTTGCAGAGGGAGGAGATCTGTTGGAGATAGGATTTTGGTGAATTTTGGGAGGTTTTGAAGTCTCTGAGAGGTTTAGATGCTTGGGTTTTGGAGAATTTGGCGGGCTTTTGTGGAATTGTAGGGTTTCGTGGGGAGGAGAGAGGTTTTGTTGAGGTTGGAAGAGAAAGAGAAGCCATTGAAGAAGAGTGGGAGGGAGAAAGGATGGGGGTTAGTTATGTTAGGTATAGGTTTAACAGTGTGGGATAGTAGGATAATTGAGGGTAGTTTGGTCATTTCGGAATAATAGCACGTTCAACATAAGGTAGTAGGGCGCTTTACAATAAGGATGTTGTGTATTTTGGTCACAGTTTTAGGGAATACGTGGACATATATACTAAGAGATAGGATAAAAAATTAGCGCGATTTGGAGATTTCTCCCGTTTAGGGTGGAAGTAGAGAAAGCGTCGTAAGTGAATTAACAAGATAATGGATGTGCTTGTGGGAGTTGGAAGTCTGCATGCGAATTTTAGTGTAGATATATGGTTGTCGCAAAAGCAAAAGAGACTAAAAGTAAGGGCTGCTGGGTTGTACCTGTAAAGTGTTCCAACAACAGGAGTTTGAATTATATGATGCCACAAATGCATTTGCTGCTCCGATTACTTCTAACCAAACATACTCCGTCGTGAATGGAACAAAGAGGATTAGATGTAGGCCTAAGAGAAGTTAGCTGGAAGCAATTAAGAATGGCATGATAAACTCTAATTTAATAGTGTAGATATTCAAAACAAAATTGAATGAAAATATATAGTTTAGGTAGCTGACCCGACACACCAGTATTACAATTCTTTACAAATTACTAGCATACAATTCTATACGAAGAAACCGCTCCATAGTGAGAGAGAACATGCCCAAGGACCATAGACACTTGGGAGTGTTTGTTTCGATTCTCAAAATATAGAAAACCATTTCTAGCAGTAAAAAACTTATTTCCACTATTTTACGCGTGTTTCTATGAAACATGTTTCTTTTCTGCTTGTTTCAGCATGAAAATATGGGGAGAAAATTTTTCATACCCACTCCTATATATGTCATTACAAAGTGAACAAGAAATTTTTCATAGAAATTTTTCATACCCTGTCAGCTTTGGCTTAATGGAAGCAAGCTCTTGTGATATTCTTCTCTCCTACCACAAATCACACATATATCCTCTTTACTAGATCTAAAACTTATAATAAAAACAAACCATAACCACTTGGAGAAGGACCCATCAGTGAAGAAACATAATTATTAGATGTTATGTCGCCAACCAGCATTACAACACGTACCATGAAAAAGTATGGGTTATCGTAAACAATATAGCAATAAAAATTCTCCTCGAATGCGAAAAATATGCCCCAGAGAAGAAGAGGAGGAGGATAGAGGAAGAGTATTTCTTCAAATCAGGTGCTATCTTTTGTTGAAGTTAAGGAATTTTATCCCTGCAGCGAAAACAAGAGCGAAGAAGGCACCAAAGCATGCGATCACAATCGCTACAATCGGCAAGAAGTCGTGTCTGAATCCGAAATAACTCCTCAAGAACTGTTCTACGGTCTCCCCACTCTCGAGAGTATCCTGTACATCTCCAAACTGTGAGGTAACCATTCCGTATAATGTCCACGCAACAGGACACAACCAATAATACCATCTCCACCACACAGGCATTCTCTGCAATAAAACCATAAGCAAATTATTTTTATCTCACATTATGCCCAGAAAGATTGGGTAAATTTCATGAAACCTCTGAACAATGGGGTTTATAAATTAGAGAAAATTGCTTTGAACATGTTTCACTAATGTACCATGACCATAGTTGTCGTGGTTGTGGGATGCTGTAGCGAACGGCAACCCAGGTTCAATTATCCCGAAATAAGAAGCATTAGCGAATTGGAGCGTGATGGAACAATACCTGGTTCGCTAGTTCCGGTAACCGGATTTAGAATTCAAATCAGTTAAAATTTTAACAAAATAGCTATTGTTTAGAAAAATAAACAACAAAAACCACGACGAAATAAGCAAATAAAGTATGCATGTCTTCATTGCAACATGATTCTCAAAGTTGTTTTAACATTACTGATATCAACTAACATATTTCTTGAATTTAACTCTTGTAGAACCTCAAATTCCTATATTTAAAGAACTTTGCTTTGGTGTTCCAATAATGAAGTTTTTTTTTTAATTTTTAAATCGATAAAAATGGAAAATGGGCTTTAAGATGGGAAGGGTACATGGGTCTTTTCATTTATTTTATCTTAATTTGTTTCTATACAAAAACATTGTTTAGCTATCTCTTTAAATACAAACTTAAACCTCTGATTACTTTTTAGGAATAATTTCATTGTATAAATGGGTAGAGAGGATTCAAAATGTTTATCTATATATGCGATAATTTTTACCGGAAAAAAATTATCCAGCTTTAATTAAATGGAAGGGGGAAAAAGAAAATCTATGACATCTTATCTGTACTAAAATTGTAAGTAGGTACAATGTAGAAAGAAAAGACTTAGTTGATTTATAGCCGACCTTTGAAATCGAAAAGCCATATTGTGGAATCTCATCTATAACAAAAATTGAAAGGAAATTAAAATTTGGTGGAGACTCTAAAAGTTATGTTATAACCAATCATAAATTTTGTTCCTCTTCTTATTTGTACTTCCTAAAATAACCTTATTATCTAAGTAAAATCACGATTTTTGGTGTGAAACACCTCTCAACATCTTATCCCTTAAATTTGGGATGTGAGAGAGGTTTTGACAGGGAAAATTTACAAAATATACCATTGGTACTCAATTGGAGCACCGAAGCTATTGGAATATTTAAAAATCTAACCTAAAGTGTACCGCTTTCCAGAGCATACTCTATAAGCCTACCCCATCATTCCTAATCACAGATAAGCACGTTCCACATTCCCATTCTCGCCCAATGACTCAAAATGAACCACATTCCATGCAAACTAAGAACATGACAGATGACAGTTAGTTTAAGTTGTCATGTGCTTCGCACACGAAGCACATGACGTGTTTTGTATGATTTTGCCCTTATGTACATTTAAACTTTAGTGAAGGGAGTCAAATTTTATAAAGTTAAGTGAGTTTATGCAAAAATCCCCAAAGTTCAGAAGTTTTATGAAATTTACCCAAAAAGATAGGAAGGAAAGAGTTCAAAGGACCTTTACCGTTCTTGGTATGACAAATCCAGAGAAAAGGCTCCATAGCCCGTAAAACGCAGAAGAAACTATAGCACCAACTGTGTATGTTGGAGTCAAGCCGACTGCCATCATACCGTAGAACGTGTAGTATAGAAGTGTTAGAAACGAGAAGAGCAGGTACCATAAGAACTTAACCGCCTTCCATTCAAACCCAATCATTGAATACACAATAAGAGAATACATCGTAGACTGAACGAATACGTATGGGATCTCAACTGCAACCTGAGATTATCATGTGAGGTATCAAATGTGTTTAGATGCTTTCAAGAATGAACAAAAAATTCAGATTGTCTAGAGTATGAAGAAGAATGATATGTACTTGTCCAAAGGCATATGGAATTGCTGAATACATTCCCGCTGCCCGTTCTCTATAAAAGACAGTTTTCTCAACAGCCACAACTGGTTGAACTGATGATGCATATGAAATACCCATAAAGAGGACAGCTGCATACATAGAACCCATAGCATTGAACAAGTCCTGATGTTTGGTCCTGCATTAGAGTTACAAATCAAAGAATGGGGTTAAAAGAAAATATTTTGTATGGTAAAAAGTTCTTATATTGACCTACCTTTTTGAGCCAAGACCCCAGAATATAGACCCGAACAGTGTTGCTATCATCAATGTGAAGAAAAATCTTACAGAAGTGTATGGAGGATTCCTCCAATATGACAGCCACTGCTTCCATAGGCAAGCTATGCACTGAGTACTGAAGGATTGTGAGTACTGAGTTGGGAAATTGAGGTCACTTGATCCAGGAGGAGGCACACTTAGATCGTTAATCAGTGCTTTATTCCTCCTGTAATGTGATAGATTGATATGTTAGAGCTACAGGTTTCGATATTCTTAAGGGGCATCAAAGTGGTTACTCACTTATACAATTCCGAGTTTTTGTATACTTCAACAAAATTGATCCCAAGTGTCTCCTCTTGTGACAATGCAGTCACTTCCAACATCCATGTTGCAGGATTATATCCATCTTTGATCTTACTGATTCCTTCTACACTCTAAATAAAATAAACCCAATGTGTTACGAACTACAGCAAGTGTGATACACGAGATAACAAGGTATGAGACATATACCATCAACATTATGAGAGTAACTACTCCCATATGTTGAGAGGGGGGTGGAAGGGATACATCTAATGTTCAAGAATAGGGAGGAAAAAGGAAAAAAAAGAAAAAAAAAACACTCCTAATGTAAATCATCAAGATGCCTTACCTCATAGTAATTGATTAGATGGCAAGAATGATGCCCAAGAGGACCAACATATATCTCCTCTCCTCCTCGCTTCATCAAGAAGAGCTGAAAATCAAACCAAGGTTAAATATGAAAGGACCATGACCTGTTTGAATTAAAAAAATTCACACATATAGAAGGGCTAATTGCGAATAGATCCTTGTGCTATTGTCAAGTTGAACCTTACTACCCCTGTAGTTCTATAATGCAGATGGACCCTCTGGGTGAAATTTTTTTTGACTTATTCAGAGGGACTATCTGCAACAATAGATTTTCATTCAGTGGGATCTATCTGAAACAATAGAACTCTTTCAGGAGGTTTATCTGTAGCAATATAACTCTTTCAGAGGGTCAATACGCAATTAACGCATATAGAAATCATAAAGAAAAATATGCTAATTCACTTCAGCAGTGACTAACCTCATCAAAAGCCTCAAATATATCAATGCTAGGCTGGTGAATTGTGCACACCACAGTTCTTCCAGTATCCACAGTGTTCCTCACAGCCCTCATTACAATTGCTGCAGCCCTTGCATCAAGCCCAGAGGTAGGCTCATCCATGAATATTATGGAGGGATTAGCTACCAGTTCAACCGCAATAGTTAGCCTCTTTCGCTGCTCAGTAGATAACCCATTCACACCAGGCAATCCAACCAGCGACTCCCTCAGTGGCTTTAGCTCGACAAGCTCCATTACTTCTTCAATGAACATCTGTATTCAGTACCTTTGTAATTGAGTTTACACATGGATATAGTGAAAAAGGGTAAATTTAACAGAGTCCCCCACAACCTTGGTGTGTTTACCACAAAAACCCTCCTGAACTTTGTTTTTCCCACTAAACCCCTCAAAAGTAAGGAATAGAAGAGAAGATGAGCCCCAGAGAAAATAAATAAAAACAGAATTAGCCAGATAATAGGAGAGGGGGAGGGGATTGGGGAGGTGCAGGAAATAGATTAAAGTTTTTTTAGGGGGGTTATTTGAGGCACTTTGGAGGTTTGGGGTTTTGTGGGAAAAGTTTTGGCGGTTTAGTGGGAAAAGTTTTGGCGGTTTAGTGAGAAATGCTCCTGAAAAACAAAGTTCAGGAGCATTTCTTGGGAACACCCCACAGTTTTTTTTTGTGCATGTGTCTGTTTTTTTTTCTGTTCTTTTTTTGGTTTTTGTTTTGGAGGGGGGGGGGGGGGGGGGATCTTTGAAATTTCCCCTTCAAACTATATCTGAAATTCCCCTTTCTTTTTGCCTCACCAACTTCAGCAGGCAACCGTAGCCACGCTGAATATATGAGAGACTCATAAACAGTCACATTTGGAGAGTGGATATCATTCTGCTCGCAATATCCTGATACTCTAGCAAAAGTTTGTTGACTCTTAGGATATCCAGAGACAGTAACATTTCCAACAATATATCCACCGGTTTTTCTCCCAGCAAGAACGTCCATCAGTGTAGTTTTACCAGCACCACTAACACCCATTAGAGCAGTAAGAACTCCAGGCCTGAAGGATCCACTGACCCCCTTCAGAAGATCCAGTTTGTCTCCTTCGACCCCATTTGCTTTCATTTCCTATTCATGTAAACATTGTGAAGGCAAATTATCAACTAAGTGATGAAAGGCGGACAATTATGTGAGATAAGAGTTTGAATGAGTTTGAAAGAATTACGGGTGGCATATCCACGGAGTATCTTATATTGTCAAAGGTGACTGCAAGAGGAGTGAATGGAAGGACCATTCCCTTCTTGTTCTGATTAGTATCTGCAATGTCTATTTTTGTTGAAGCTTTGCTACTATTGCCTGCATTAATCATGTAGGTACTTACTACATTTTAAATGAACTTTGCGAGAAATAACATAATGCTTGTGAGTCTTACTTCTTGTGGTAGTTAATAATCCCACACTTTCCCCCCTTATATTCTCATTCTTTTCCTCTATAAACTCCTCAGAGACAGTAGACTGAGCACCAGCAAGTGCTGCAAGCATAAAAGAGGGCCATTGAGAGTTTTGATTATACTACAGTTCACTGAAGAATTATGAAGTGTAAGAAGATACACACGTTTGAGAAATGAAAGACCCAAACAGACGAAAGAATTGAATAATAATGTATAACCGATAAGAGCACCAACACCAATCCAGTACCACTTGGCACCTGTGAGCATTCCACGAACCTTTAAAACAATCACTCCGACTGGCTGATTCGTTCCTGGTAAAATCTGTGATATGATTATAAAATTGAAATATTATTGATTTTGTGCCCAATTGCACATTTCTTGAATTTGAGTACAAGATGAAATTGCCATACTTGGCTCCATTTTTTCCCGAGGAATTCATTTGTTGACAGTGCATTCTGTGCATACATTAAAGGTGAAATCCAGTACCCCCATATCCACATTTTCTTTATATTGTCTGCAATAAAAGGGTCACATAATAGCTGGATTTCACAGTTTGTACTCTAGAAAGAAGCAACTTTACATTACTACAGCCTACCATGTGATATAACGAATCCACCCAACACTATAATCACAAGCAGTGAAAAGGATGCCACTGTATTTGAGATGACCAGGTCTCTGCTAACAACGGCAATGAACCGAAACAACGCAGCACCCATCTGATTTAACAAAACCAGAAGTAGGTATTGCTTAAAGAGCCTGTAGTCAAGAAAGTTATAGTATCATTTGTTATGAAGCAGGATGACAATGATTCAAATTCAGAAACATGGTATTTATAAGAAGTAATTAGTTCACCTTGAAGCACTTGGATCATATCCTATGACATAGTAACTTAAAAATACCCAACCAGCAATTTCCACAAATGATAATGGAATCTTCAGAATCCAGTTTGGTAGTGCATAAGCCCATGCAGGGTAAAACAGGTAGTCTCGTTGCTTGAAGACAATAGGGAGCTTTACGAGTAACAAAGAAAGCTCGGCAAAGCCATTGAACATGAGAGTGTTTGATGTAAAGAAAAGGACCCCCATGTAAACCCCCCCATCATCCACTGTATCATGATGCATGTGTGTTTTGAAAAAGAGGGTCATTGTCACGGATGCCATAATCATAACCTGAAGGTCAGAAACAATTGAAGAGTAAATTACACAACTTTTCTAAAAAGTGCAAACTACACATATAACCCCCATGGACTATTTTATTAGCACATACACCTCCTGACTGAACTTGAACTTTTTTACCCTCAGCGGGAAAAAACAGTCACAAGGCGTACGAGCTAATAAAACAGCTTAGGATGATAATTGGCTGACCCTTTTAATACAGGGAGAGTGTTTACAATTAACCATTAAAAAATCCAAGCCTCGAGTTTTTCGGAAAGGCCATAACATATCTGACCTGAACTGTTCTAAATACAAAGACAAAAGAGTTGCGCTTCATCAGCAGGAATTCTCTTGCAGCACAGGCTTTTAACAATTCAATCTTGCTTGTACCATATATAGATGTACTAAGAGCAGCAGGGTGGCTCTTTGCCTTGTCAAATTTGGTTGAAAGTTCCCCTGCTAACTTCTGCCCGACGTGAAACAAGTTGTATGCCTTTGCAAACTCCTTGGCAGAAACAAATCTGTAAGATTCATTGTGGTGTATCCAATATTGCTGCTGATCTTTTTTTGATGTTACCTGCACATCCAAAAAAATATTAGGCATAACAAAGAGTAAACCAGGGAAAATACTAATAAAAATTCCTTTCCTTAACTCACTTCTTGCAAAAAGTCTGCAACACCTTTCCTCTGTGGGCATTTGAAGCCCATCGATTCAAAGAACTCTAGGATATGCTCACGAGGACCTTGGTACACAATCTGACCGTCTGAGAGAAGGATGACGTCATCAAACAAATTATATGTCTCTGGTGCTGGCTGGAGCAAGGAGATGACAGCTGTTCCCCCGAGAATATGAATTGCTTGCCTAAGTGAATTCACTATCTGGAAAGTTGTTGAACTGTCCAGGCCCGTGGATATTTCATCCATGAATAGTGCTTTTGCCGTCCCAACAATCATTTCACCTGCATAATTAATTATCCATAGGTGAATCATACCTAAGAGATATGATAAGAATGAATGCATACATAAGAGGTTAGAGATTCCTTTTATTGACGATAAAATGAGAGTGATTGAGAAATGTATCTGTTAGGAGAAGCGATAAGATTAAAGGAAACAGGAGAAGTGGGGTTGGGGGTAGACCTACAAGAGCTTTTTTATTTATTTATGAGAAAAGACGTAAGAGAGCTCAATGGAAAATAGGATTCATGTAGCCCATCTCAAAATTTCAGATAAAGTCTTTACTGTCATTGTTGTATCAGACCTAAGCAGCAAGCGCAGAATTTCGGCACTTGGCAAAACAAAGAAACATGTAGGTAAAATAAGTATGAGCTTATTGTTTTAATTTTTAGAGGATTACCAGTTGTCACACGCTTCCTTTGTCCTCCGGATATGCCTCTCAGCATGTCACCCCCTACCATCGTATCAGCACAAATATCCAATCCTAAAATCTGATATAAGAAGCAAACGAATTGTAAGATTTTCCCCAATCCTTTTTCTACTAGTATAAGTTTTAGTTTAGAAACTCCTCATGTTAATTAACATCAGTACCTTTAGTACATAGTCTGTGACTGCATTAGTTTCTTGACCTCTCACCGATATTGCCTGCAAGAGTATAAAAACCTTAAACTCATTGAAAATTTACCCAGAGAAAGAAAATAGTGCTAAAAAACCTTCATAAAAACATCAACGTCAGGATCAGGCTTGATGTTTGCTTCCTTTTCTCTTCTCAATAGCTCAAGCAACATATCTGCTTGCAGTAAAAAAATATTTGCAGTTAATTATAAATCAATTAAACTCTATAATTGTATCATCAGTCAGTCAGTACTTACCATAACGAGGACCTACACCTTGACACCTTGCAGAGAAAGCTAAGGTTTCTCTGACAGTCATTTCTGGTATATGGAGATCATGTTGGCTGATGTAGGCAGACGATCTCTGAGGAACAAACTCACTCAATTCATGGCCATTGTAAGTGACACTTCCTGAAACCTGTTTTCCCCCTATTAATAGAGTATGAACAAAAACCAATGAGGATATATATCTCAAAAAAGTCTTAACCTTCAAATCGGAACTAAGCTTTCCAGCCAGAGCCAATAGTAAGGTGGTCTTTCCTGATGCTGGAGGTCCCAAGAGCAATGTCATTCTGCGGAGAAACATTAACTGTCTTAGAGAATTCAGAATATGAACATAAACAATTCAATCATATTTCACATTAAAATGAATTGCAATACCTGTGAGGCTTGATGATTCCACTTACATCATGAAGGACAGTGAATGATCTCTTCTTGCTTGGTAATATATGCAGAGAGTTGCCCAAAGCCTTGTTCCAGGCAACAGAATATGTTCAAAAAAACAAAATTTACGCATAAAACAGTGTCACCAATCATTCTATTATATCTTTTATGTGACTACCTCCAGTGCATTGATAATTGTATTGGTGAATGAAGGTAAGCCTCTGCTGCCAACATAAGCATTAGCATCAATGTTAAGGTGTTCATAGCGCACTTCGATGGTTGCAAAGTCAAGCCCAACCCTGGTATTGAAAAATAAAAATCAATAAAACATTCAAGTACCTAGAGTTTATAAAGATACAAAGATGAACATAAGGAAGAAAAGAAAAGGCTAACTTCTGATCGAACAAAATTTGCGGTACATAGGCACTTAATTTGGTAAATGGGATGCCATGCCAATGAATCTAGGAATTTAGCAGGTTTCACTTTCTACGGATTTAAAAATTCATTAATTTAAGTACCTCTCTAGAGTTCTCATCTTGTATGATTTTATATTCGAATTATCTTGGTCAGCATATGAGCCATAAGTATTAGTCATAGTTGCACGATCATGGGATTGGTATAGGGAACCATGACCTGGGTTCAATGTCCTGCAACGGGAAATGCTAGGGAAAGCAATACATTTTTCCAACTCCGTCAATTCAATTTAGAATTCAAACCAGTTGAAATTAAAATAAAGAGCAAAAAATATGTGAAATTAAGAAAATAAAGTATGCATATCTCAATTGCAACATGATTCTCAAGGTTCTTTAGCCATTACTGATATCAGCTAACATATTTCTTGAATTTGACTCTTGCAGAAATTTCCGGATGTTGTGCAACCTGCGACGCAATTTGCAGTTTTGTTATGTAATGGTTTGGAACATTTCTATTTATGTGATTTGTGTTGCTTCTAATATCTCATAGTATGTATGGGTAACCAAAGGAAAAAAGAATAAGTGTGGGGGGGGGGGGGGGGGGGGCCCCCAAACTCCTACCTCTGAAAACAGAATCCAAATTGTCTCCCCTTCCCTGGCGTCTTGTATA
>JBAKGM010000139.1:36551480-36568102 GCA_037177215.1 Asparagus racemosus
CTCAACTTTTAAAAGTGACATTTAACCCCCTTTATTACTGTAGCTATTGTGTTAAATGATGAAATCGAGGGGGGTTAAATGATACTTTTGAAAATTGAGGGGAGTTATCTACAACACCCTTAAAATTAAGGGGGCTTTTATGAAGACTAAATAGTTGAGAGGGGTTTTGTGAAACAAGAGCCATAGTTGAGAGGGGTTTTCTAAAATTAACCCAAAAAACCCCGCAAATGCTATATTGTTTTCTCTATTTTCATTTTCTTAGATGCACACACTTATTGGACCGAATCACAACTAAATGTCAGCAACTTAACTTCATCATCTTTGCATTGCTCTACCTAACTATTTTAATCACGTCAAGATCCTTCGCTATCTAACCCAGAGATCACGCTATAAATGAACATGTCTCTCCATTCGCCTTTCTTCATATCTCATCACTCTGTTAGTTTCGAACCCGAATGAGAGAAAGAGAAGCGTTGTTTTGGCTTTCACATGGAGATCGATGAAATCTGCTACGTCTCTTTATGATGTAGATGAAATGAGGGTTAGGTGGCATCGGGAAAATTATTTTTTGATAGGTGCGTACAATCAGGTTTTATATGCTCATATGTTTATAGAGTCAAATAACATTTGCCAAAAATTTCTTTTATTATTGCTTGGTATCAATTCAAATATTTATTTAGTGAATAGATGGACGATTTTATATTGCATTAAAAATTTTCATATTAAAATATAAAAGTAAATTAGGTGGCAAGAAAAATAGGTGGACTTTGTAAGCCTTGCCATGAGGTTAGGTGGGAAGAAACATAGCTTTTTCTATAAAAACAACATGCCTAAGTTAATACGCGTTCTATAGGATTGTTGGACAACGTGTTCACCTTCTGGATGCTCACTACAAATGCTTTTTATCTTTTACGTGGGGAGCTTTTAATGAAATGTTATTTAAGCACATGACGTTCTATCCATAGTGGTTGAGTACAATATCTAATCTAATACTTCTAATCAGTATAAAACATCCTTCACACTTTTAAATAGAAATAGATAGATACTTAACTGAGATACGTTGAAATTGAACATAAAGTAATATGAAAAATGTTTACGTACAATATGCTATGTTTGTATTTCAAAGGCATAAGTGAATCATTAGTTATTCAATTCCTCCGTAATACAAAATCTCAAATAATTTTTTTACCCCTTTTTTCTCAATACAATCTCTCTGTTTTTTCCCAATACTTTTTTAAAAAAGCTTATTATTTAATAGATTACAAACCAGGATTGCTAGAGCATATTTCTTTTTTGTGGAGCTCTAACATCTTCACCTCCAGATTGCACAGCCCTGAGCACATACTATCAGAAACTGCTATTGATGACGGCGTGCATTTAGGCTCCGATCGTCACATCCTCATTGTTGAATAGTCGAATGGCGTAGTTTCTCAAGCTAACCAGATCATCCAGGACCTAATATGACAGTGCATAGATACCACCACCAGCATACAAGAAGTATTCATGCCCGAGAAGATTCGACTATGGCTCATACCACTTCTATTTTGGGTTGGTCAAGACCGGACCCTTATTCATGCATCCGATGTAGGTAAGGGGATGGGGACAATGTCTTGCTAAGAGAACAGAAAGACGATCCGGCCTCAAATAAATATCATCATCCATCTTCACGTAAAATTCGGCGTGGTACACTTCGTATGCTGCTCTGAAAAACGATAAGTTCTTGCCTGGTAAATTGTTGTACCACTCCTCAATGTCTTGCAACAGCAAGAAGTAGCTGAACTCTTCGACTTCTCTTTTGAGGGTCTCCATCTTAGCCTTATCGTTGGTCTTTCCGATCACGAATCGGAAAACCAGACACACCGATTCTTCAAGCTGGCGAAGACTATGAGGATCGGAAGGGAACCAAGTCTGTCGAAGAGCTTTCCTCCTTCCTGTCGATCCAAACCCTGTCTGCACCCCTTCTAATGCGAGCGCCCTGTGCCTGTCGATGATATCGAGTGCTAGTGCGACGGAGCCACCCACAATCCCATTGTGATCCCAAGAAGTCAGTTTGAAGCAATTGTTGTTGTATAAAGTCATGGTTCTGAAAAGGAACCTGAGGATTCCAATGGACAGGCATAACACATTGAAGGCGTCGACGGCAATGGATGGAATCAGAAAACATGATTTTGTTTAGCATTGTACAGTGGGCTGCTGGTAGGTTAAAGGAAAATATTACTCTCTCTCAGTCTCTATTGTTCCCTAGTTTTGTTGAAGCAAAGAAATCCAAGTGCTTTTGTAGCAAAATCAAAAGAGTCCAAATAGGATAACAAAGCCTTATCTTACTATTTAAAATTATTCGCAACACAACTAGAACTCATAAAATATCTCTGACTTAATCAATCCTACACTAATCCTCACGCCATCAGAACTCAATATATTCTAAATTAGTAATTTTAACAAAACTAGAATTCATTAATACCTTAAATCCTATAACTGAAAGCTTATAATCATCAAGTTTCTAATTCCATCTCTGAGCTGGCTATATAAATACCGAACCTTTATCTTTTCATCTAATTGAGTTGTTGCCCCACTTTCTAGACCCTGTCAACTAGGAGTTAGGGGTGCATCCGATTTGGATACGGTTGGGACATGACACCTATCATGCATATATCCACTTTCTGGAAACACGGATGCAAATATTAGTAAGAAAAAACCATAATCATATCCATGTTAAATGGGAATGGATATAGTTGATATTACAGAAGCGGATACGGATACAATCGTAGATACAAATCAGATATTTGAAAATGGATATGACTTGAATATGAATCGTATATGACAAAAATTGTCATATTAATTGGACAATAAAAGTTATCAGTTAAAAAGAGTTGTTTGAGATAGTAAAACTTTACGAAATTTCAACCGCACTAACCTAAGCAAATCTCACAAAAACCAAGAAATGCATGCAACTAATTACAAAAAAGTACAAGACAAGAATTGAGACACGGTATGAAATTTACTTCTAGACCTCACATTTATTATATCCGTTGATCAAAAAAATAAATCAAAATTAAATCATAACATAAATTTGACTATAAATAAGTCCAAATTATACGATTGATTACCTTAATAAAAGCACGATCTAATAAATCAAAATATACAACCACATCCTAAAAGGCATGCAATTCTTATCAAGATAATAAAAAATTTAGTAATATTCATATTTGTAATTGTATATGTATCTAAATCCATACCCAAATTCATATCCGAATTTATATCCGAGTACATATCTGAGTCCATATCTGAATTTGGATGTTCGAAGCGTATCTGAAATTTAAACCGATGTCCTTTTCAAAATTGTATCCAACTAAAAATCTGAAACCACATCGAAAACCATATCCTTATCAGACCGGTTTCAAATTTTGGCTACCATATCCACATCTGTTTTGGATACGGTTGCGGATCAGTTCAAATATATTCGAACCGTTTTGCACCCCTACTGTCAACCTCAGAAATTCTAGCCTATAGGGATGATCATCTAATATAAGTGCACCTGTTTGTTTGCATAAGATGTTAGGATGTTCTGTTCTTGATATTCTTTATGAACAATTTTCTCAACAATATTACTATCAAAGCTTTTCTGCCACTACATTAAAACTCTAAAGTCATGATAAAACTTGAAAGATATAATTTTATATTTTAACATACATCTATAGATTGAAGACCTTTTTATAAGTCGAAACCTGGTTTCACATAGCAATATTCTTTTTAAATCCTCTTAAGAAATTCGTAACACAAATTTCTCTAAGATCATATCAAAGGTCCCTATCGCTGCACTAAACCTCCAAATGTTTGAGGAGTATAAGTTTATACTACAATTACCAATACATGCATATGTGCATTAAAGATAATGTAAACTAATAAATCACAGTTGTAGTATAATTTTATACTACAATTACCAATACACGCATATGTGCATTAAATATTGTTTTCAGCATGATGTAAAGAAATAAACCACAATTGTAGGCGTCTTGGTGAACCTTCACCTAGTACTATTATAAAAGTGGGTTGCTATGTTAAAACATTTCTTTTCAAAATGCCCTCCAACACATCCGTCCATACATATATGAAACACACAAATACTTATTTTTCATAACCTCATCATTGACTACACATCCATCCATTCATACAACATGATGACACATGCATACTCAATTTTTCATAACCTCCATATTTATGACCATCAAATTTTCATTTAACCAACCACTCATAACATTCATTCCCTAACTCTTGACACTAAATATAACTTTATTCACATTAATGATGAAAAATTACAACTATTCATCTCCCACCAATCACTATAAATAACAACAAAATCTTATCAAATTTCACCAACCAAAATTAATTTCATTCATAATCAAAATTTAGATGACGAAGAAAGAAGCCAAACATACACGTCTCACAACCCACAAGAATCAAGTCCATTTCTCTCACGAATGGAACTCACGCTTGAGAGTATATCAATTTGCCCCTCCAAACCTATATAAGCATCTTCGACTACCCCCGTCCAGGACCTCAAAGGCATTATTGATCATGTGAATTGTATAACTAATGATGTATTTTTTAGAAACAAACTAAGCCTATCATTACATGCGATTTATTTTTAATTTATGTTTACCTTTAGTTTGGTCTGTATCCATATAATAAGAATATGAATGCATTTATCATGCATTGTCAAATATGAATGCATTGCAGATGCATGATTAGTTCACTCATGCTAGTGTTGACTATAATTTTGAGAAATTTTGCTAATTCCCCTTCAGATATGAATGCAAATATGGATGTCAATGTATCCTTGGTGTGCATATTGTACTAGGTATTGAAACTAATGTGGTACATATTTACAATTAGAAGTTTTTTCCTTTGGGCATGTAAGCCCATTTTTAAAATTCTCCTTTTTAGACTCCAGAAAATAAAATTCTCTAAACATGCATTAATTTTTCAAATTCTCTTAAATATGTTTTATCTTCTAAGCAACTATCGTTAAGTAGTTCAAACTAAGAAAAAAAAGAATACAATTGGTAAAGGAGGAAGAACGAATATGTGTTTATGAAGAAATTTAAGAGAAGAAAAATTTTAACGCTGGTAGACCCTTCAAATTTGCATATCACTTATACTATAAGCTCAAATAATTATTTTGTTTATTTCATGAAGTGTTTCTCATCCTCCCATTCTTTAATATTTGGCTTTTTAAGTATATAGTATCCAAAAGTAGCATTTTGCTTTAAATTGTTTAAAGGTATCACACTTTGTATCATTTTTATAAATAAAAAAATATAGATTTTCAAAAACTCACGCAAAAAAAATCCTCATCATGATTGAAATGATCAAATACTAAAAAAATCACTAAGCCTTACTTGCATCCGAAAATCAGTTAAAATTTGAATTTTGAAATTTCTTTTAATTTGCAGAAAAGCTCTATATTTTAAATGTGTTTTGATCCTTTAGTTAAAAAAAGACGACAAGTATGAATACGTGCAACACACGTACACTACACTAGTAACTATAAAAATTGATTGGAGGGAATTTTTTCACAACTGTTAGAAAATCTGAAAGAAGAAAGTCTATGGAAATGAATGATTCTAACTTAACAAGGAGATGTAACAAAGTGTGATATTGTAATATTTAATCCTGCATTGGACATTGATTGAGTGATTTAATGATTTACAATATAAGTCCAATGAGTCAAGTGCAACATTAGCTAGCCAATTTTGGCGGTGGATTGAGCCAAACAGCGTGTCGCACTCCCTGAGTCCCAAGGTTACATTACGCCAACATGCTCGTAGGCTTGCAGACGTGACAAATTGTATCAGAGAAATTAGCCTGCCGAAAATGTAGAACTAGGTGCTATACAGGACTAAGTGTTACAGTGTGCGAGTGATATGGGAGCCACCTCTAGAGTCTACACATAGCAAATAGCCAGCTGAAAATATGGAGCGAAGTGCTATACGAGGCTAAGTGTTGCACCGCATGAGTGCGGTGCATGACACCTCTAGAATGCACATCATCCAGTGGTGATACTGGGATGGACCAATACTCATGCAGTAATAAGGACATCGTGTAATTAAGGTAGGGTGATTGTGATACCCCAAGATTTAGTCTCACATTAAATATTAATTGAGTGATTGAATAGTTTATAATGTAAGTCCAAGGACTCAAATGCAACATTAGCTAGCCAATTTTGGCAGTGAATTGAACAAAACTACGTGTTACACTCAGTGGGTCCAAGGGCCTGCCAATGGGCTCGCGGGTAGGGAAGGCTAATGGGGTGGATCGAATCATTTTGACCACCCCAAATTCATCCCGTGAACACGCATGAAGCGGGTTCAAACGGGTATGAGACGAGTCTATACGACTCATCTAGTTTAATAGATGAGTTCACCTAACTCATCTCGTGAACTATAGATAAGAGTCTGACTTCTCTCATCACGAGGCACAAGACAAGGTGGGTTAGGGTAAATTTTCCCGACCCCCTATAGTAATTTTTTAAATTCCCTTCTGTACAAGTATTTTGGCCTTATTTGCTTAGAAAGATAAATTAACGGGCAACACAAAATAAAAAAAAAACTAAAGGCCCCCAAAATGCTAAAATGTCTCGTAAATTGTAAATGAGTCGAGTCTAACTTGTCTCGTCACGGGTCATGAGATGAGGTGGGTCATGGTAAATGTACTCGACCCCCGTAGTAATTTTTTTAAATGCCCTTCTGTACAAGTATTTTGGTCTTATTTGCTTAGAAAGGTAAATTAACGGGCAACTCCAACTGAAAAAAATAAAGGCTCCCCCAATGGCTAAAAACGAGTGAGAGCCTGTCAAATTGACAAGCAACCCTAAATGCAAAAAAAAGTTCTTAAAGGCCCCTCAATGCCTAAAAAGAAAGTGAGAGGCTACCAAATTTGGGTAGCCCAAAATGAAAAATATTTTTTAAATAAGACCCCAACGGCTCAAAAAAGAGCCATTGGGGAGTGAGTGGCTGCCACGTGGTAGAGACAATATTTGAAGTGATGTCTAACTTATTTTATCTAGCTGCAATAATGGATCCTAGAGTTAAAGTTACTAATCTAAAGTATTTGATGACCACTTTTTCTGATAATATGCAATACGGTCATGATGTTGATACAGAACTCTTTGAGATTAACAAAGTGTTAGAGATAATGTATTCATTATATATCACTAAATTATCTCCTCATTCTGTGGATGCTCGGATGGTATCGTCACCAACTTCTTCAAGAACAGATGGTGGAAGTTTGATTATGTGAAGTAAACCTGTTATTATTTTATGAAATAATATTCTTCTGCCATTTATTTCTCCTTATTTATTATAATTGGTATACTTTGAAATTCATTATTATAAAATATAAAATATATAAAAAATAATAAAATTAAATAATAATAGTCTAGAGAAAAATTTTGAACAAAAAAATGGGAAAAAAATTTTAAAAAGAGGAAAAAGGGGGAAAATGCCTCAATTTGTTAGTCGACAACGAGACTGGTCACAAATTAGGTCCAAGGCCCAACTTGTGACTAGCTTAACCCATTTGTCTTGTACAAATTCAGAATGAGATGAATCCGATTTGTCTCATTATGTATTCGTATGAGACATGGGACGAATCATTTCGATTCGTCTTGTTGGATATCTCTACTCACGGGCTCAGGATGCAACACAAAGTGCCTAACCAAATTCTTTCTGAGTTCCATTTCTTGATGGTTGGAGGAATTGTTTTCCTTTTTTTAAGGAATTGTATTGTTCAACTAAAAAGATTGTGAAGTAACAAAGATTGTATTTGAATTCTGATGATTTTTTAGAAAGTTATGCTCCAAAAAGTTATCAATTTGAAGACCTTCTCAATTGGAGATTGCATGTCTTTGCCCATGAACTCCAGCGGTAGCTCACATTTCTTTACCTAAAAAAGCTAATGCATTACAAAACAATTGCCAGTGGAACTACAAAAGAAGGAGAGATGAGATTAGAAAGATTGATCGTACGATAAAGCAGAGGCTCGAAAAGGTAATGACAGATCAATTGAGAGCAAAAGGTAATAATATCGTGTAAATTAGTGAGCTTTCATAGTTATTTGATCAGTTAAGTTTATAAGAAATTTATTTCTTTCTATCTTTGTATGGCCAAAGGACTATGAGAAGTTGGGGTGGAATGGGAGTGAGCAAGGTACTAAAGTACCTCCCAAAGGTTACTAGGCTGTTTTGGAGTGGTGCAGGGACAATGTTCCGATTAGGGATTATGTCGTCAAATTTAATAATTTGATCGGCTGTTTAATCAAAGACCCAAACTCCATCAACATCACTCATAATTTTAAAGAACAAGAATGGAAAGGCATAAAGGAAATCTGGGATAGGCTCATGGTAATTATATATTATATTTGCCTCTTTCATTTACTATATATTTGATTATTCTTATAGTATATGTTTTCCCACATGTAATTTGCAGGATCATTATTGTCCTGAGGACAACCCGAAATCTTGAGATTGTGTAACACCTACGGTGATCAAGATGATTCGAGGGTGGAGGAATAGAATCAAGAAAAAATACATTACGAATATAATCGTCGATTGGCAGAGGATGTATGAGCTTGATAAGAGGGTTTCTCCATGTAATTGGATGACTCATTGTCGAGTGGGAGGGTGTTAAGAAGGTGGCCTATTTTTTATTCACGATATTACAATTGCACATCCTAACGAAGTGCTTTATTTTGAAGGAAAAATGTAAGAAGGCCTCGGAGAATTTCAATTTGAAGAAATACGATAACTGTTATTATTCCCCTGGCATTAGAAATATCTTTTGTTGTTACCGTTAATTTGTTTTGCATCTTTTTTCCTTGTTATGTTCTTCGATAAGCTATCAAATATATCGTAGTTAAATCGAAACTCTCCATTCATGTCAATGTATTTCAAACATAACCCTGAGGCACATATAAAGAGATGAGGTAAAAAAAATCATGGTGTCTGTAGAGGGATTTCTTCTCACACCTGCGTTTAGTTAGATAAATGATCCCGAACCAATTAATTTGTTCCTCAAGAAAGGGAACAAAAACTTCGTCCATTATCTTGGTAATTTTCGAAGTTGCCCAAATTGCCTTTCCTTGCAAATGACTACCTCCTTATGTGCTGATTGCAAAGCTCTAGCTTTTAAGACGTTTGGTTGGAAAAATCGAAATGCAAACGCGTCTGTGACTTTTGAAATTTAAAATGATAGAACGAGCTAAAGTGCTCCTGCATATACTTTCCTTCATAATTTCTTTTAAAAACCAATTAAACACAATACAATACATTAGAGCTTAGCCAGTAAATTAAAGAAATCAACTTATACATGTATTGGGGAGTAAATGGTGGGCTAATGTACCCCTGCATATACTTTGGCTGGTGTTCTGAATCATTTAGCATAATAATTGAGAATCAAACTTCATCTTCATCGTTACTACGACTAGACCACCACAACACCTCCCTCAGCCTGAGCAGCAAGTACACGACGATCCCGGTCCCAAACCCGAGCGCAGCGCTCGACCCCGTCAGCGACACCGCCGCGCAGACCAGCATCACGAACGACTCCTCCTTGGTGCCCATGTCCCTCGACGCCATCGCCAGCTCCACCCCCGAGAACAGCAGCAGCACCCCGAGAATCCCGATCGGGAACCGACCCATTATCCTCACGAACGAGTTCCCGAACACCAGCCCCAGCACCATCTTCCCGATCGCCAGGAACAGAACCGAGGCCCCGCTCCGCCCGCCGAACCTGTACTGTCCCGCCAGCCCTCCCGCGCCGTGGCAGACGGGCATGGCTCCGAACCAGCACCCGACGAGGTTCATCAGCCCCACGCTGACGGAGACCATCGTCGCCGATGTTTCCTTCTCGGGGAATAAGTCCGACGACAGCTTGCAGACCGCGATGACGGAGTTGAGCACCGAGAGCGGGATCTGCGGGATGGCGGCTCTGACGAAGCCGGTCTTCCAGTCGTGCCAGGTTATCCTGACGGTCCGGACGGGAGAAGGGCCGAATTTCAGGTCTTTCAGGATGGTAGGGTCCCGGGCGAAGCAGAGGGCGAGGCCGAGCACGAACACGATCAACGCCGCGGGGACATTATTCATTCTCCTCCTATTTCTGGTTGCGCTGTTGTTGTTGTCGCCGCCGGAGCCGGTGGTGAGGATGACGAAGAGGAGGGCGGAGAGGGCGAGGACGAGGCCGTCGAGGCCGAGCCAGGGGCGGGGGCCGGCGGACTTGCCGGTGGAGAAGTTCTGGTCGAAGCGGATGTACTTGACGGCGGAGAACGCGAAGGAGAGTCCCTGGGAGAGCTGGATGCCGCGGACGACGGGGAGGGGGATGAAGCGGTAGAAGAAGGACATGAGTCCGGTGGCGCCGAGGACGAAGAGGAAGCCGGCGGTGGAGATGCCGGCGGCCATGATCTGGGGGACGGTTAGGGGGTCGGGCTCGGTGATGGCGACGGCGGCGATGGATTTCATGGGCTGGACGGGCATGGGGAGGGAGAAGAGGAGGCCGGTGGCGGCGTTGTAGAGGGCGGTGAAGATGAGGGTGGTGCCGAGGTCGAGGTGGTTGACGAGGGTGAGGGCCAGGACGATGGGGATGTAGGTGCCGAGGTCCCCGACGGAGCCGCCGAGCTCTGACCATATCGAGGTCTTGAGGGCGAAGGAGGCGGTCACCGACGGGAGGCGGCGACGCCAAGAGAAGCAGGAGGCATTGGTATCGTTTTGTGTTGTTGAAGTCGGTTCCTCCATGGCCTCAATCTTCTAGCGTTACGGAGTATCATGCAAAATCTCAGAGAGTGGTTATATTAACAGGAGAATCTGCCTCTTTGGAGCAGTTAAGGGCCGGATATATTCTTTGTCGCTCTATTCGGAAATGATTGAAAGAGTTTGAGAAGCTTTTGTGTTTAACGAGAAGGTATTTGGTGCATCCAGTCAATAGTATTAAGTGTATATTAAAAAGATATGCATGTTACTTTGATGTACTATTAATGCAATGGACCAGAAACACCGAATATTTCCTACTGCTTAAATGGACAATATGGAGAGAGCATAACGGCTCTTTGGATTGAAGATTAGTTACATTAGGAGGAGAATTTGGCTCTTGGCATATATATTTGTATGTGCGCTCGGAAATGATTAAGAGAGTATGAGATGCTATGCGTTTAATGGGCCGTGGGTGAGATATCAACGGCTGCGATACGTCGACGGCCTCATTTTGTTTTTTTTAAGGGTGCTTTATTCTGTGCTTTTGGACTACATGATATGATACTTAGTGACAAAAAAGAGATTAAATAAGTAGAGACCACAGAGTCCACGTTTAATGGGAGTGACGTTCCTCCATTCGATGTTGATGGAGACAAATGTTGGATCGAACCTTAGATTCACTGACCACGTGGTTCACCGTAAATTTGATGGAGTACACGCTTTGCTTTCGTCAAATGAGGGTCATGGACTGTGCTTACCTTGTGCTGTTCTCAACACAGAATTTGTACCGTTGTTGGGAAGAAATTGGTCTGACGAAAGTCAAAATGTTCTTGAATTATTCTTACCCAAGATAAAATACAACTATTAAGGGTGTGTTTGGTTATTTTGTAAAATTGGATCAGGATTGAACCTGGCTCAATTTTGTATTGTTTTTTGTTTGTTAAATTTTTGGGCTAGATCAGATCCCATTTTTTAAGTCCAAATAGTGACACTAAACTAGTTTTCATTTGGATTAGGGAAGGACTGGTCCAAATAAAAATCAGTTTAGCATAAAACTGAGACATGACTGATCCTGGCCTGTCCAGGTTTGTGCAAATTGCCAAACAAGAAGAGGTATAAAAAATTGCTTAGGAAAACTAATGTTTATAAACTTTAAAGCTAGTTTTATATGTGTATGCTTGAATCTCAAAAGTTTACATCACTTACAAATAACGCAGTCTGACACTATTAACTGACAATGACAAGAGATTATTCACCCTTAAAGTCTCATATTTTTTTTATTATTTGAAGAAAATAATAACTATATTGTCATCTCATATAGAAATCAAACCAAGTAGCACCAAACTCAAACTAATAATTAAAATTTCATTATATATACTCCTCTTAAATAACTGCATTAATCGATCCCATAAAGCCTGGACAGGGTAGCGCCTCTTATTAAATTTGTTGCATTCAAAGCCTGAATTGAGTAGCAACTAGCAACTGAAAGTGTGATGGCACACTCCTCAATAAATAAATAAATAAAATCTCGAAGCAAGTTAGGGAGCGTTTGGCAACTGGACCGTTTTTGACGTTTCCGCTTTTTTTTTAAACAAAAACAATGAAACGCGTTTGGTGAATGTGGTGTTTTTTTGAGTTGACCCATTAAAAAAACCCATATTAAACGGTTTTCTCAATACACCAAAAAGGTGTTTTGGTGTTCCCGTGACTTCTTTTTTCACCCAAGTCGATCTCCATTTCTGCCCCCAACCCTAACAGCTCGAAATCTCCTCTGAGTAGCCGCCGCTGATCGTCGCCGCCTGCTCCTCTGACTCGTCGCCGCCTTCGAGTCGTCATTGCAGCCTCCTCGTTGCTCGCTCCTCCAACTCAGTGCCGCCTTCGAGTCGCCGCTGCTGCCTCTTCGTCGCCTTTGAGTCGTCGCTGCCACCTCCGCGTTGCATGCACCTCCATCTCGTTGCCGACTCTGATCAAGGTATCTTCTCACATGCTTTAAAAAATCTTCACTTGCCTTGGATCTGTTGCAGAATCCTCTTTCAGGTTTCCTTTCCTTCGAATAGCGGGTTAAAGATTGCATTATCCCCTTTTTGCTAATTTTAGCCTTTTTATGTTGAAAGGGGATGCAAGTATAGGTGTCATATCTTATTGACTTCTTGTTAATTATCACAACTAATGCAAATTTGAGTCCAGGAAATTAATCCACCTTCTGATTCAAAGTCTCAAAACCAGGAGCTTACATAAAGTTGTTTTTTCTGTAGAATTTCAAAATGGTGTTTTCAAAACACTTTAAAAAAAAAAACACTATGGCATGGTGTTTTTCTACAAAAACACAACAATAAAATCACCTTGATTACCAAACACAATTACAATCAATATAAAATATTAGATATCAGATACAACAATGTGGCTAAAATCATGTGGGATTGCAAAAATCAGAGATATATATTAGGGATATGTAAAAAAATATCAGGGTGTCACATCATATGCTTGTTTATGTTAGGACCGTATACGTACAATCGACTTAGTTTAAATAGTAACAAACATTCATCTGAGTTTAATATATGCTTGAAGACATGTGAGTCTAATATGGAGTCTTGAGAGCGAAGGAGGTGGTCATCAATGGGAGGCGGAAGCGGAGGTGGAGGCGACGGTGCCATGAAGAAGAGGAGGAGCAGGAGGAGGTGAGATTGTGTATAATGTGTATTATTGTTGTAGGAGTTTTTCCCTCCATTGTAATGCTCTTCGAAGTTGAGTGTGAATGTCAAAGATCAGCTAGCCATATTAGGAGGAGAATTTGTCTCTTTAGAGTAGTTAAGAGGCGGATGTATTACTTGATGCTGTATTTGGAAATGATTAAAAGAGTTTGAGATTAATGAGAAGGTATTTGGTGTATCAAGTCAACAATATTAATGGCATGGAAAAGAGATGCATGCATTGATATTCTTTTTGGTGCATTATAAATAATGTTATAGATGTTGGTCGCTGACTCAAATTTCAAGTTGGATCTGAATTTGAAGGCTAGGTCCAGTTCTAATAGCTTCTTAGAGGTTAAGTTGACAGTTTTCTTGTAGGTCAAGTTGACTTGGTGGGCAAGCCAGGGATGTCTTTAAATAAGACATTCTATTCTAAGATTTTTTAGTAGAGAGGGAGAGAGATACAATATTCTTGTAATCAGAGTTTAACAGAGGGTGTAACCGGGTTCCATGACATTGTGAGAGAGAGGGTTTCACAGTCTTTGTCTGTGAAAAAGATTATAATTTCATGGTGATAATGGATTATTTTTAATCCTGTGGTTTTTCTTATTAAGTGTTTTCAACGTTAAAACTTGTGTGTGATTCTATTTGCAGTGTTTGGTGGTTTTTGAGATTTTTGTGAGATCTAAAAGTCCTAATAATAGACTAGAAATATTAAATGGAATCTTGTATTTGAAGGGCAATGCGGATATAAGTTATATTGTGACTCTCAGAGCTTTGCCTCAGTTAAAGGATTAGTCTGATTTGAATCTTCTCCGGTAAGACTTCGTTTGACAGAATGTGAGGTGAGGCGAGGGGAAGAAGAAAAAACTAAATGGCGATCTGGTAAAGAATTTTTGAAACGGAAGATAGAGTGAGGTGAAGTGAGGTGAGGTCAGTGGAGGGACATAAAACAAAATTGTCTCTAGTGAAGAGTTTTGTAGAAAACGATAAAGTGAGATGAAGTCAGATGAGATGAGGGACAATTTAAAATGAACTAGAAATGAGGAGAGGAAAAATCCTTCCAAATTAGAGGGACTTAAAAAGAGGGGAGAGCAAATCAACTACAAAATGGTGCATCTTCTCTCTTCTCCCCTCCATCCAAACAAGAACCGCGAAAGGTATGTGAACGGTGACAAATCTAGAAAATTATTCTTAGAGGTATGGACATCAAGTATCTATTTACCGAAAAATCAAATACAATGTTATAAAATAAGATTATTGAAAAATGAGGTAAATTCCCATCTTAAATTGACTAAAATAATTAATTTTAAATGGGATGCAAATATTTTTAGAAGGCTTTAGAATACAATTTAACATATTGCTAGGGGTGCAATTGCTCTCTAACCTTCCCTCTCTATACATGCATGAATTGCACTCATTCACCACTACTGTCAATTTAAATACTTGATTATTTAATTATTGGTTATGGATGTTTGTGATTAATTCAATATAATTCTTACCATACATGTATAAATTGTAGTCATTTCTATTTAAAAAAATCATAATCATTCATCAAATAAAGATTAGGACTAAAAATAGTAATATCTTCGCTATCTTTTTATTTGAGAGGATCCAATACGGATTAGTAGTATTAAAAGGAGAACTTATCTCTTTAGACTAGTTAAAAGGGCGGATGTATTCATGTAGGCGTAATTGGGAATGATTGAGAGAGTTTGGGCTGCTGTGTACTTATTAATGAACGGTGTAGAGAAAGAGAGAGAGAGATCAAAAGCTGCCCTCAGTCAACGGCATCCATTTTTTTAAGGTATTTTTATTCTTATTCTATGCTTTTGGAGTATATATGAGATGATGCTTGAGGATAATTAAAAAAATAAAAAGGCTGAACAAGATGAGCATTTTCTGAGTCGAGTGTCTTTTACAATATTCCACTATTTGATATCGATATTTTGTATGTAAAAATGTTAGACTGAACCTTTGATTTTTATACAGACCGCAAGGTCCACAGAGAGATTTTATACAGACCGCAAGGTCCACAGACAGATTTGATATTCAACATGTCGCTTTTAATTAGAGCTTTCAAGACTGAACTAGGTCCTGCGTGTGTAACGTGACACATTATGCATCCTTGGATTTGATAGACCATTGTTGGGAAGAAATTGATCTCCAGAAAGTTACATGACCTTGAAAACTAAGCTATATCTAAAAAATTTCGATGCTAGGCATTAGCTTTGGTATAACATAAAATTATACGATCATCATCATAATTTTGGATTTTTTTTTAATGCTTGGAAGGATTCATTCACATTGTATCCAACAGGAAAAATAAAGTTCAAGTCCTGCGAATTTCTTTCAAGCACTATGCTTAAACATGTAATTCCATCTATCTTTGACAAGCTTCAAGCCTTCAAGTACTATACTCAAACATGCAATTCCATCTATCTTTTCCTTCATTTGTGAGTATAACGCAAGATCCATATGCCTTGGTCTGAACCGCTAACCATGAAGAGGTAACATTACTATCATCATTGGTAGGATCTGATGTAGAACATGCTGCGAATGCGTTTATGGAGAAACTAAATCGTCAGAAGTCAAAATAGGGAGTCCAACAGATGAATTGATTTACAACGAAAAACGGGTCGAATCTTCCAAACTATACATTGGAATTGAACAAATAATATAAAAATAGTGAATACATATTTTTCTGTAAAATCCTTAGCAATCACGATATTTTTCTAAATTTATGGGAATTTTTCTCATAACCCCTTGAACTTTGTTTATCTCACATCACCCCAACGTTTATGGAGGTATGTGAAAATTATCCAAAGTTCAAGAGAGTAATATGAAATTAAACCCAAAGAAAGAGTAAGCCGGGTGTTAACGGTTCGGACAGTGCTCTGTTCGTGAGAAAATTTGAGAAAATGTAAAATCGGGTCCATTCTCTCTAACCGACTTAGAAAAAGAATGAGTACAATCTCTCAAATGCAATCTCTCTCTCTCTAACTAACTTAGATAAAAAGAAATTATAAATTCTTCGATTGATAGCCCGATTTACAAAAGAAGGAAAGATCGACGGAGATCCTCCCTTTTGTTTAAGGCCGGGTTCTTCTTGGTAGCGATGGGAGCTTGATCCTTGTATCCCGTTGACGATCCGACCGTCTTGGTTCGTTGGAACGCTAATGAAACTCTTA
>JBAKGM010000139.1:36585348-36605747 GCA_037177215.1 Asparagus racemosus
GATAGTGTTGCAATTTATTTCAAAGAAATTCATTAGTGAGTTATTCTAGAGAGAGAGTCAAGTGGTTCTAGGTCCATCATAACATTAAATGTGCATTAAATGTATATCAAACCTTGGATCATTTGAGTTCGAAATTCATGCACAGATCTAATAGTTGGCATCTTTTTGATGCACATTTAATGTCATGGACCAGATTCCTTTGATAGTATTGCGAGATCCAGAAAGATTTTCTGTAACCTATGCATACCTTTTATTCTATGTTTTCAACAAATCAGAGTGTCGCAGCGGAAGCGTGGTGAGCCCATAACCCACAGGAGCGGCTTCCAATGTATTTTGGGATTTTATTATTATTATTATTTGACTCTTGATCTCACCTTAATACTCTTTTAATATTTGTAAATCCTGTAACTCCGGAACAGCCTATTCATCTGGGAGGAAAAGCATTTATTATTAGTTTACTATTTTCTTACATCCTATTAATCTAAAAGCAAAAAAATATTTACTATTAGGTTAATTCTGGCAAAATTATGAGAGTGTTATATTTTGTTGATCCTTAGTAACACATTGGCATATTATCTCGCTTCGCCGATAATTTGGTATATTATGTTGACGACAGTGACAAATTAGATTTTTATTATCTCGCTTCGCCGATAATTTGGTATATTATGTTGACGACAGTGACAATTTAGATTTTTATTTCTAACATAACCCAAAATTATGGTTCAAATTAGGAATTTTTTGTTCTTCTTCCTTCTAGCATTAAATTGGCTAGGCAGCTAAAATTAGAGTTAGATTTTTTACCCTCAAGCTCTTGCTCAAGGTCAGGCTCAAGTATGAGCATGGAAGAAGCAAACTAATGTCTCAGTGGGGTGAAAAGCCTTAATATGCACAAATCAACATTATAGCCAAATCAAGATTTTGAACCCATTAAATGAGACTATGCACAAGTGGAATTTTTGCAATTTTTGGAAGATTCATCCCCTCCCTCACATGAATAGAGAAAAAGAGAGAAATAGAGATTTTTTGAGGGAGTTGGGATATTGGGTTTTCTTTTTTTTTTTCCCCCCCTTTCAGTTACCCCGCCATGTAAGCTCACTTAATCCATATTAGATGCATGTGAGGAGTCACATGACTCAATTTGGCCGGAATTTAGGCTCTGACCAAACTATAGGCTAATTTGTCGCCGTAGTCTAAATAATATACCAAATTATCGCTGGAGTAATAAAATATACCAATATGTCATTAAGGATCAATAAAATATATCAATCTAGTAATTTTGCCGTTTAATATTTCTTAAATACCGTATTAGATATGTTCTTAAAATTATTATTTATATACTCAATTTTTTACAAATTAATGTAAACAAGTCGTTAATGTTTTCAATCAAAGCAAAATCATCCCAATACGTTCTAGAGTGAAAAATAGGTCTGGAGAAAGGGTCAATAAGTGCCCAAACATATTTTTCTTTTAAAAAAGTTTTAAAAAAATATTGTAAATGAAATTTTTGCTAAAGAAAGTATTAGATTTTAATGAGGACTATATCAACAAAAGTTTCAAATTAAATTATCAAAAGCAATATAGCAACGACTTAGGGTTAATTTGACAACTTGAAAACTAATTCAGATTAGTTATAAACAATGAATCCTCGATTATTCGTAGCTAACATATTGGACAAAATATGACCCATTAAAAACTAATTAAGCTCAATGTTCAGAATTTTGACAAACTAGAATTATTTATGACCCAATTATAGTTCCACTTAATTTGGCAAACTCACTACAAGATTATTCAACAAATGCTCAGAGAAATATTAAGATAAATATTGCCTAAAATTAAGACATGAAACAATAATGACAACAACAATAAATTAAAACCAAATTACAACAATATTGTTTTTGTACCGGAACAACAATAAATTAATAACAAATTACAACTAAAATTTTCACTATAAAACACTGTTCTTGCTTACTCTTTGAACTTTTTTCAGTTCCACCTTACCCCTGAACTAGTAAAATTGTCCTTGCTTAGCCCCTAGATTATCAAATTTAGTACCTAGTTACCACCTCTAATTTATTACTTTGTGAGTGTTTTCAATAAAATTATAAGAAGAAAAGTGACACTCCACGGGGCAAGACAGGATCAAAATAGTTCAAGAGGTAAGCTTGCAAACAATTTAATAGTCCAGGGGCTTATAGGCACTATAAATAGTTCAGAGGTAAGAAGTGACAAATGTAATAGTTTAGGAGGAAGTAGAGATTGGAGCCTAGCTAATACAACAATGTTAGAACCGAGAAAAGAGTATCTTACCACAGTGCACAAAAGTACCCGAAGGTACAAGCCCCAAACAAATGGACTTAACTCTTTGGTGCGATTCTCTTAACTTATATTGGGCTAGAGGGCTTAAATTGCTTTTTAGCCCGGCCCAGTAATAATGGGCCTAGTTGTTTACAGTTATTCATTAATTGAATTAATAAAATGGGGATTGCAATCATCAGGTTAAGAAGTATTTTATCTTACCCATTTTTAACTTTTTTTGGAAAAAGATGTTCGCAAATATTAAGACGTAAAAATTGTCCACTGTATTTTCTAAATAGCGCCAAAAAAGTAAACGAATTATATTCTTCATATTCTATAAATTTTTAGCCAAAAAAAATTTGTGTACCGTACTTTCAAAATAAAATAGAGTAAAAATTCACCATAATAATATCCCATATCGTACTAAATTTCGGCTTTGGCCCACAGCCCATATCACGTTGATGCGGATAAGCATGAACGGCCCATAATGATCGAGGGGCACAAATCAAGCTGAGAGAGACAGAGAGAGAGAGGGAGAGAGGAGCAATGGCTTCATGTAAGTAATCTCTCTATAATTTCTTTTAAAACTTTTCATCGAAAACATTAGACGCCCTCTATTTATTTCGCTGATTATTCTGTGTTCTATGCTTCTCCATTTCATAGATTTTATTGTTATCATTATTATTATTATTATTTTGCTTCTCGAGAGCCATAAATTTATGATTTTGTTTTTTTTCGCTGGGTTCCGGCTGAGACCCAGTTCTTAATTTTGGTTAATTTTGGTTCCTCTTGTAATGGGTGTTAATGGGTTGCTCCCTTTTGTGCCCAATTTCATGCTTATTGCAAAATTTTGGGGGAAATTACAATTTTCGTCTTTTGAATTTGGGAAAAATATTGAGTGTAAAAGTTGGTACTTATGAAGAAAATTCTGATGCTGTGTTTATTGTTTTGGCACCCATAGGAGACAAAATTAAGAATGAAAAAAAAAACAAAAAACAAAATACATATCCTCATGATTTGGAGCGACGAAGAAACTTTGTTATTTGCAAGCGAATCATCTGCTTCTTTTCAAATGAAGAGAGGTAATGAGAGACTATTCAGGGAGGGGGAAAAACAATGAAAGAGAAAAAAAATGTTTTTTTTTTTTTTTGCAATTGGCATGTCCTCTTTTTGGATTATAAAAATGGGGTGACAGAAGCTTAGGGGACTTTCAGAAATTAGGTTGTCTTGTTATATTTCACCTTTTTGCTATTTTTTGTCGAAAATGAATTTTGTACTCATACATGGATTAAAAACTAATTTCTTCTGAAAATGATTAGTTACTTATTTATGGTGACATAAATAGATCATATTATAGAAATGTGTGTGAGGAGTTGTTGTCCACAGTCCAATGAGATACACCTTTGTGTAATACATGTCGAAACCTGTATGGTAATATGTATCTTAGCAGTTAATATGCAAATCTTGATGTGTCCATATAGTCATTGCTATTCATCACCACAGACGAGGTTGGCTATAGATTCGTGGGGTCCATTAGTTTGTTCGGGAGCAGGGTGTCTGTTTAGACAATACGTGGTGGTGCGGGGGTAGAGTTGATGATAGTGGAGTTTGAATCATGATTCACTTTTAAGTACTTATCATGGTTGTTTTGATAAGTATTCGTGCATCTTGTATATGCATGTGTTAGGGAGGGAACAAAACACAATGTGTTTGACTAAGTCTATTAAGAAAAGCTAATACTAGCTCTAATATATCAAATTAGCTCACTGAATTCATTAGTCATATTAGTTTGCTGCTTTTGTTTTTTTGGGATGCCAGTTTTAGTTATCCCGGATCTGAATGTGCCATGAATTAAGCGCGTACAAGTTTCGATAGTGAATAAGTTAAGACTGCTAATATCATTGCTTAAAATGTAGAATGCTCCAGGACAGGACTTGTCTCATTTTCATAATTTGTTTTCAACTAGACACTAATCATATTTAGTTGGTGGAAATTCCTGATAAAACCTTTTTGAGGAATTGATTTCTTGAGGAATGATGCTGGATATATAAGCAACTGACACTGGCTACCTGTTGGTCCATAATAATTAGATGATAGTGGTGGTTTGACTTATTTTTTCTTTCATTTTTTTTTGCTGATTCCCAGATGCTTTTTGTTGTGCTAAATTATGCCTTTGTTTTTTTGTTTTTTTTGTTTTTTGGGTTTTTTTTTGGTGGGGGGGGGGGGGGGGGTCTTTCTCAACAGCTTGGCCGCTTTTGAGTCCAAGATCACGATTCGTGTACCTTTGAATATCTGGGAAAAGATCGTTTTACCTCTTTTAAATGTTAGAAATGGTTCCCTCTTGTCTCATTGCAGATATTGAGTTAAAAATGAGGTACCGGCTTCTGGTTAATTGGCAATATGTGCACTGTACATTTTAGTGCTTCTTTTACATAATACATTAAATTGTGTTAATAATTTATGGGTCCTAGTGTATTTCACTGTAGAATTAAATGATAATGAAATCAGTCTGTTTTCTCCATCATACAATGTAATAATAGAATTATGTTTCCACTCATCTTGTTTTCTTTTTTTGGGTATCTATTGTTTTGTTACAGGTAATCTAGGAGGTGTTGCAGATCTTAAACTATTTGATTTTTCTAGTAAAAACAGACCTTCTGGGTTAATCCCAGCTTGTAAAATAAAGTGCAGCAGACTAGAGTCATTTTCCGGGTTAAAAGGAGTATCGATTGTCCGTGGAACCATGCATGTAAAGGGGGTTGATAAGAAATCTCAGAGACTTACAAGTCATGTAGCTGTTAGCTGCTTATCAAATACAAGTATGCCCTTTTCTTGTTGTATATACTGCTTCGTTATTCTGTAAGTTCTAAATCTCAAATTTGTTCAAGTATAAAAGTAGATCAGTGAAAATGTTCTAATGTATCAACAACTTCGTTAAGCTTCATTGCTTTGTAGACATTATTAAATTTTAATAAACGTTATGGTAAATTATAACCTTATCAAGTCCAAGTTCAGATGAAAAGCATTGCCATAGACATATAAGTTTTAATTTTGTATGGTCATGATATATCTATGTATGCTGTACTTCTGGAATTTTTCATATCCACACATCCCAAAGAATTGTGTTCATGGTTGGTGACTTCTGATACTATCGTCAATATAACTGACAAGGGTTTGCATATTTTCAGACAGGTAGCTTCCAAAAAGCTTGAGTCACGTCCTTTGTACACTGAAATATTTACAACACCTATATATGCTTGTAAGATAACTGCATTTCTTTTGAGACAGGTAGCTTCCAAAAAGCTTAAGTCACGTCCTTTGTACACTGAAATATTTACAACACCTATATATGCTTGTAAGATAACTGCATTTCTTTTGAGACTGGTAGCTTCCAAAAAGCTTAAGTCACGTCCTTTGTACACTGAAATATTTACAACACCTATATATGCTTGCAAGATAACTGCATTTATTTTGAGAATGGATTTTTGTTGCATTATTAGCTGCTGATCCTGCCAGTTATTTCATTACCTCATCTCAGTATCCTTTTATTGTGTTGCTTTCGGTTGGGGTATGTTTTTTTCAGACAGGTAACTTCCAAAAAACTTAAGTCACGTCCTTTGTACACTGAAATATTTACAACACCTATATATGCTTGTAAGATAACTGCATTTCTTATGAGAATGGATTTTTGTTGCATTAGCTGCTGATCCTGCCAGTTATTTCATTACCTTATCTCAATATCCTTTTATTGTGTTACTTTCGGTTGGGGTATGTTTTTTTCTTCTCAATGTAATGATCAGATTTCGATGTAATAGTTAGTTCTTCATGATATTTAGTTTACTGATTACTTTACCATGACACATTGATACTTGTTTTGCAACAGAAGAAAGTGATACGGAGAATGCAAACTTGGAAGAACAATCAATTACTAAGGACCAAATCTTCCCAGGTTCATTCAAGGTTAGAGATTACTCCTGTAGTCCAAAGCAAGAAGAAAATAATAAAGAAATATTGCCTTAAATTATATGATTTTTCAAATTTGTTTAACAGAAGTGCCAATTTATGGTAATAATATAACCAATTTTATTTAAAGTAATTATTTCTGTAGATAATAAATTATTTCTACTTATGCTAGAGTTTTTGAACAATCTGTGGTTACACTCAAGACCATTCTTGATTTTCACAGGTTCATTCCTTGCTCACAGCCATCTGTGACACAACTTCCATTGCCGAGGTCGAACTAAAGGTAATGCATCAAGATCTTGTTTCATAAAAAAATCCTTAAATATATTAGGGCTAGTTATGACGAATCCTGTGGTTGAGTTTAATTTTTGCAGATAGACCCCGTGAGTGAATTTTTTTTCAACTCTTTTACCCTCAAGGGGACTATTGGTCAAAAAACAATTTTTTTCTTCTCAGGGTAAAAGAGTAAAAGAATTTCACTCAGGGGTCTGTCTGCAAAAATAAAACTAGAGGGTAGTAAGCTCAAAAAAGCCGTATTGCAAGGGGTCTACCCGCAATGAAACCTTTCTTAACTTACCCTATATGTTATTCATTCCTAAATTCTGTGTGTTGCTTCTATGACTAGATTGGTGGCTTTCGGGTCTATGTCAAAAGGGACTTGGCTGAGAAAAGTATTCCAGCACCTGCTCCAAGTCTGCCCACACAACCAACAAACACCCCAATTCAAGCTTCTGATTCAAATGGGTCTTCTGCCGCAACTTCCTTAAACATCTCCAAGCCAAAACAACTAAGCATTCTTGAAAGAGCATCTGATGAAGGCTTGGTTATCCTTCAATCACCAAAGGTTCTCTCCTGCTTCTCCCTCTCTTTGGGAGTGAGTGTGGATTTTGACTTATATTGTATATTATGCAGGTTGGATTCTTTAGGACGTCCCGTACCGTAAAAGGAAAGAGAGCACCGGTATCTTGTAAAGAGGTGAGTGACTTATTTTGTTCATACTTGGGTGAATATAACTCATAGCTTCTGATTATGCCTGAACTGGGTCCTGGCCAAACCATTTTTTCATGATTTGAGAGTGTCGAAAAAGTTAAATGGAAGTTAGTGTTGTACTTTCACTGCTTTTTTAGTAAGCAGGAGGAAAAGAAATGTAGGCTTTCCTTTGTTCTCCATTATCTTTAAGAAAAGGCGTGTGAAAAATAGTTGAATTTTCTTTTTGGATTTTTTAACTCATAGATTGTATTTCTGATTATTCTTTAGTTTCTAACTCTTTTAGTTCTTACTTAAAGCTTAAAGATACTGTGTGTCAAAAAAAAAAAAGAAGAAGAAGAAGAAAACTTAAAGCTACTGTGTATCGATTCCTTATCCTAGGAACAATAAAAGAGAGCTGCATATGGTCTGGGCGAAATGAATTTCGTGATATAAATTATCAGGCTTAGTTAACCTGTTCAATTAAATCAAAGCTTCACTTTTGAGGTTCCTAAAGTTGAAAAATTAAATTGATTACTGGAAAGAGTAGGTTGGAGGTTTGTGTATTTCTTAATAATGTGACCTTGATTAAGTTGGAGGTTTGTGTATTTCTTAATAATGTGACCTTGATTATCATTTATAGCTAAAAAATGTGTTCTTTTGCTACATTATTTGTAGGTTTAACCAATTTTGCTTATTTGTTCCCTGTGAGTTTGTCTATTACAAACAGCTAAAAGCAGCTACTAACTCTTGCCATATTGGTTTAATAATCTGAAACTGATTATATGATTTATATCTTCTTTCCTTTATTACATCTAGAATTTGTTTTACCAAAATTTTGTTTTGCTGAACTTCTGGAATGAGCAAAATACTAGAGTATACAGAAAGAATTGCCCAAGCTAAAAGCCTAAATCTTTACCAATGATAAATTTTCTGTTTGGTTATCCTATTTGATCTAAAGAGCATCTTTCTGTTGCTCAGTTTTGTGTGGGTTTTAGATCGCATGAACAACTCATAAGAAATAAAAAAGGACAATTGGATTCCTTATATGAAACATTATATTTATATGCTGTTTCTATCTATGTACTCTTGACAGAAACAAGAAGTCAAGGAGGGCCAAGTTCTTTGCTATGTCGAACAATTAGGTGGCGAGATTCCTATCGAGGTAGATTTCATCATTACCAAATGTGTGAAGTTTTTGTTATTGTTCAATCATACTTTCTTGTTTAACAAGTCCTTAACCATTTCAGTCTGATGTTTCTGGAGAGGTTATCAAGATATTAAGAACTGATGGAGGTAAGAATCTAGGCAATTTCTTTTTTCTGTACACGGTGCCTTTTCTCCCCCCGTTTGTTCTACTAACTTTGCAATTGCCTCCAGAGCCTGTTGGTTATGGTGATGCTCTTATAGCAATTCTTCCTTCATTTCCTGGAATCAAGAAGCTTCAGTAGGTATGACGGAATCCCTTTGCATTTCTCTTACAATGATTCTTTTCGAATAGGTGTATCATCTGTAGTTAAGGATAAAGTTCACAAAATCCCCCTAACTTTGTAATCACATGTTATGTGGCGATTATATTAAAATGTCTTGCAAATGCTACTTTCTGTATCTGTTTTTGCCTGTAAAAGATGGCATCTACTGTGCTAAAAAGAGGAAATAATTAGATTATATGTTCTGTTAAATTGTGCATGGTACGTTACATTATTTAGTTACCATGCTGTAATCTTCAAATATATTGTTCTAGTACAATGAACAGATTAACGTCATCAAGCATGATTCAAGTACATAAACCTAGAACAGTTTATGGGTTCCATTATTATGTTGTGAGCTACATTTCTCTGTGTAGTGCAATTCTAATGAGGGGAATAAACGGGAAAGCCCACAAAAAAAAAAAAAAAAAAAGGAAAAGAGAAACTTGTTCTCTTAGTGATATATTTTGTGGTTCCATCGAAATATGATTTACTGAGAACCATAAGAAAGAGTGTCTTCCATCTGTGTTTATGGCTTGAAAAATTTTGAAGTACATACTAACGTTTTATTGTGGAGCATTGAAATATTTACTTTTTAATGTCCAACAATCCAGTACTAATTTATTATCTTTTACATTTCAGGTACTTCTAGAGTTGCACAAGATTCTGACTCGTGATCGAAAGTTGAACTCAATTTAGCGAAATTGTCATATGGTTGTAGAGATTTTCTTTTGCATTTTGTTGTGTTCATTATGACCTTTTCAAATTAAAAGATTAGCAAAATATTGAATATTCTTATATATTTCTTTTATTGCAAATTGTGGTTTTGAAGCTTTGAAGGGTAGTTCTTTCATATATTGAGGATGGATCCTTTCCTAAAAAAAGACATTGAGGAGCAAAGTTGCAAGAACTATTTTTTTCCTTATGTATTTGGTGATTAAGAAAATGATATTTGGAAAATAAAAAGAAAAGGAAAACAAATGCTAAAACACTATTGCCAGTGTATGTAGTTTTTGCATTTCATTAGTAGGGATCCTATCAGAACTATCTCTATAGGAGTGGGATGATTTACACCATAAATAAAATAGTTTAATTCTTTAACCACCCGCGAATGGTATAGATCGCCATTTTCTCTAGGTAAAATGATAGCTTACTCGCATTTCATAGTGATCATTGATGTTTATTTTCTCATAAGAAACAAAATAAAGTAAAATAAAAATTGAGTTCTTTTTCTTAATTAATGGGTTTCCCCATGTAAAGTATAAATATGGTATATATGTGTGTGTCCGCGTGTAAATATATTCATTTTGGACATCGTATATATTTGAAGTGTTTCTTTACATATATTCTCATCTAAAAAATCATAATCAGTATGAAAATTCTAAATGGGTTACTACTCCTTCCCCCGCATTGGTTTATTACCTTACTCTGGTTTGACTCTCTACATTTAACTCTAAGAAATATTACCTTTTACTCTGTATAAAAAGGAGAACTTTCATAAAATACTTCAATATTTTATTCCTGTTCAACAAAACAAAAAATTCATATCAGATTACCTTATATGTGAGCTAGACGTTAACAAAGAGTGATAAATAATCGCTAAAAAATCAAAATTTTTTATTTATTAGTTGCTTTTCAAAACTAATTTCATAAAGCAGTACTGTGGGTTCATAATTTTTATAAAAAAAAATCTCTTTATTGAAATTGTTTAAAAGATTTAGTTAGCATCCTGCTTCCTACTTCTTTTGAAGTATGATATACCCAGGTACACAACTATATATAATGCCAAAATTCTTACCAATTTAATAAAAAATATGCTTGCAACGAGAAAAAGATTTTGAACTAGTTATTGCTATTTTGAGATAGGATTGTGATTTTTGGAGTTATCATCTATGGCAAGTCTAAAATTATGCCGTTTGGTTTCCTTTTGATACCTATATTCAAATTTTATTCTATAAAAGGCACCCTAATATCTCCTTTAAACATAAAGATTTCAGAAAATTTCTTTACAGAAACAATTTGCTTCCAAAATCATCATAACTAGAGTCAAAGAAGCCATTCTACGTTGCTTCTTCTCAATAATATTCAAGGCACCAATATCAAAGGTTTGCTACTTCTTACGTTCTCAATTATTTCTTTGTTCTATTTGTAAATTTTATAATTTCTCATAATATACTTTTCTTATCTTTTGAATTTAGGAGTAGATGAAGTAGCAATTGAATTTAGGAGCAACTAGAATAGCAATGAAATTTAAAATATTTTCAACTATTATTGTTGGAATATGATCTTCATTACGAACACAACATCAGTTCCTCTATTCTGTGATATTTTTTGGGTGTATAGATCACTATTTGCATAGAAAGAAAAGACTATTATTATGAGAATTAAAAAAATTTTGAATTAATGGAATAAAAATTCTCTTATTTACCAACAAATACCATTGAAGTTTTCATAATCCAGTCATGTTTTGCCTCACAAAATAACGCAATTATGTTTCTTTACCATCAAGATAAAAAGTAAATACAGGATTAATAGACCTAAGGCCAAGGTAAAAGGTAATAGTCAAATGTGGAAAATCTTTAAATTCAAACTAATATAACGTAATGGATTTAGAATCCTTAAAATTTTCTTAAAAGTTTTAGTTTAATTCTGTTTCCTAATTCTTTTATAGATAGATGTTTGGAGATAGAATTCAAAACTTTCAAGTTATCACTTGTACCAGACTTCGAATAGAATATAAATTATATTCCCGCGTTTGTTTCCGTTACCTAATAGTACTCGAATTCAATCTATATAAAAGGCATCTCCAAATCTTTCATTAAACATAAAGATTTCATAAAATTTCTTTACAAAGGGGAAAAAACCTTGTTCGCAAAATCATAACTAGGTCTTAAAAGAAGCAGCAATTTACTTTCTCAATATCCAAGGTTTGTTGCTTCGTATGTTCACAATTATTCTCTTTGTTCTAAAATTTTGCAATTTTTATAAGATCATTTCTTGTTTTTTATTGGCAGTAAATAATTATGGTTTTGTTCTTACAGAATTGCAGATAAAACTCGAAGAATCATGACGAACAATCCTCCGGTCTTTCATCATCACTTCGAAGAATCGTGGTTCCACCATCCAATGCAAGTGCCAATGCCAAGCCAAAATCAAGAAGAACATTATCATTCGAAAAGATCGAGATTTTCAAATTTCCCTCCCGTGGACATGCCTCAAAACCCTAACCCTAGCCCTAACCCTATTTCGTCGATATTCTTCAAGACGAGACCATGCAAGATGTTCGACCAAGGCCACTGCCCGCACGGCCAAAACTGCACCTTCGCGCACGGGCCTCAAGATCTTCGCCACCCACCACCAAATTGGCAGGAATTCGTCCCAAGAGATTCGTCGCTCGCAGATAGAAATAATAGGGTTCATGGCGGGGAGAGATTTTCGCATGGTGATAATTCTAGGGGTTTTGGTAATTTTGGCGGGGGTGGACATGGCAACGACAAGAGATCGATGTTTTGGAAGACGAGGCTTTGTCATAAGTTTGAGAAGTTTGGGCAATGCACGTATGGAGATACTTGTCAATATGCTCATGGATTAGCAGGTATTTAATATATCATCATCCTTCATCTTTTTTTTTTTTTTTTTTGCTTGGTCATATCTTGTTTACTTCGCTTTTTAATCCTTTTTGATATTATTATTATTATTTACTTTCTTGATCAATGATCCAAAATAGAATCAATTTTCATAATTAAAGTCAAGCTAATTTTAATTATGAATGATTCTTGAATTTTGTTTCTAAATATTTGTTGTCAATTACTAAATTGATTTTATATTTACTTCAGTTATTTTGTCAGTTTCTTTTCATGGCTTAATAAGCAAACTTATTTTGAAGTTACTTTCTTTGTTATCATTAAATGATTTAAAGCACTATATTTATTAGTGATTTGGTGATCTTATTCAGTTACTTATGTCTATTAATGATCTCGTATATGCAGCTTATTCGTGTAACTTGTGCTCCTGATAATTGAGAGAAATAAATCTCTTATGTCAATAGTATTCTTCTTCAAACACAATCTTATGAGACTGAGACCCATCCTTTATCTTTTTTAAAAAAACTATTTTATGATGATTTTCTTTAAGACTCTCTATTTTGTTATATAAAAAAAACTCTTACCCCAAAAAGATGTTAAAATTTGTACTTTGTAATTATTTACACAGAGTTACAAAAGTTTGGAGCTGAGACTAACACAAGAAAAACAAGTTTCGAAATAACTCCTTCAGAGTGTCCTCCAGAAGTGACTCGTGCTCCTCCTCCTCCTCCTCCAAGCAAGACTACTCATGCCGCAAACCCCGTGGAGGATAATCGTCAAGAATCGGCAAGGGATTTTAGATGGCCCAAAAAATTAATTGGCATATATGCTGATGATTGGATTTAAATGCAAAAATCCCGCATGCAAGCAGAAATGTAATAGATTATTTTAATTGTCGGTTCAAATTTTGAGTTTGCATACAAGAGCTTTAGTGAATATAATTATATATGTTATAGTTTCGGATTTGATCACTCTTTATTGTTGTTGTTCTCCTCAATGTATTACTTGGCCACCCAACTTATAATTTTCTTGCTCTGATATTAGTTCGAAATAAAATGTATTCCCTCTGTTTTTTTTCCCCAGTAAAAAAGATCCAAATTTGTATGGATTTATATGATCAATATATTTTAGAAGTTTCTTTCAAATTTTTGTTTAGCAAGCTGAGTTGCTTGCCATGATTTATTAGTTATATGCTCAAGAATCTTATATGTATCTTCTGTCTGAGCAAATAAAAAGAATCCAAATTGACAGATGTTGATATTTATATAAGCTTTTCTACAATTTCCTTTCCAAATTTTTGCTAAGTGAGTTCATGCTTACCATGTTTGAAAAGTTAATTGTTTGAGGATAATCTTATATATCATCTGTCTGAACAATTTTTTGACAGTTCTTTGATGCGTTAGTTTCAGTGTGTGATGCATTAAGAAAAAAATGTTAAATTATCTAATACGGTTAAAGTCGGATCAATAACCCCACACATAAAGTTTATTTTAATCATTGATGTTTACAATTGTTAATTTGATAAAAGAGATTTTCATTATTCGTAACTAATTAAAGTGTTGGTTTCTAACCTATCTAAATAAGTTTATTAGTAAACCCCCTAATTTTGAACGGTTAACTCTTTTTAACCCTTATAGAAGTATATCTTGTTACGAGTAAGGATCTTAACAGAACACCCCATGAAAAGGGGTGATCTATACCAACCACGGGTGGTTAAAAGGTTAGTTTGATAATTCTCACTATCCCATCAATAGTGTAAAATTACCCACTCCTACAGGGGTGTTGATCTGATAGAATCCCCTACCGTCTTGTTATGTCACTTTTTTTTGGTGACGTGGAAACCTTAGTCAGCAGGTGCAGTTGAGTAGTTAGCCCGAGTTCGAACCACCACTCCCCTGAGTATTAAGGCCACGTGGGGTCTGTTCCTTTAGTGGCAGGGCACCCACTCATATACCGTTCCGCCAACAAGGACCTCTGACCAAGTAAAACTTCGATCCCCCACTAACCACCATTCTCACTAATAAGAGACGGTTGAGTGTGTGAATGGGGCTTCGAAATTGGGGTATTCAGCAGGGAATTTCCTGCCTTTCCACCCGAGCACCCCATCGGTGGTTTGTTATCTCACTTTATTTCTTGCTAAAATTTAACTTTTGTATTGGACAGGATAAGAAAGTGTTAACTCTGCTTACCCTCTCACTTAACTCGTTACTAACCAACACCCATCTATAAGTATTACAATTGGCATTGAGCGTTAAGATAGGTGTGAGATTCTCTGACTTTTATACAAACAGTATGAAAACTCAGTATTTTACTCTATATATACACATATCAAACTTAATTTCTTGCATATAACATGCCAAAGTTCTCATAAAATCCCTCACCAAGAGAGAGAACCTAAAGATGGCTGGTCTGCAAAGGTCAAGTGAGACCTTCAGGAGATCAGGCTCATCGGGGTTAGTATGGGAGGACAGATTCCTGTCAGAAGATCCCATGAAACAAACAAAGAAACCATCAAAGGCAGCAGGAGGCTTTGAGCTGCGTCACTCTCGCAGCACCGGCTCCCTGGACATGCAGGGTGGCGGCGGGCGCCACGGGCACAGCACGGTCCATGTGTCGCCCGTGGTGGACCCGCCGTCGCCGAAGATCTCCGGCTGCGGCTTCTGTGCAGTCTTCAGGAAGGCTGACAGTATGAAGAGGAGGAAGACCAAGAGCAAGAGGACCGGCCATCACTAATATCTGAAGAGAGATTGAAATGGACATGGTTAGTTTTTGGAGTCTCTAGTTTTCTTTTCTAATTTTATTTGGGTTATTTGCACTTTAGTCCTTAAAGTTTCACCCAATGTTATCTTTGATATCCTGAAGTTCTGTTTTGACAATTTGATATCAAAAGCCCTAACTTTAAATTTTTACTTTTCATTTACCTTTTAATGTTGATATTCTTGAGAACAAACTTAACATCGAATTTCTTACACTCTATAAATAAACATCAAATTATCAAAATAGAACTTTAGAGCATTATCAATATTAAAAAGGGTGAAACCTTGGGAAATTAGAGTGCAAATAATCCTTTTTTTCCTTTCCTTTTGTGTGTGTGTATGTTCATAAACATGATTTATGTTGTAATTAGACGTGCGGAACAGAGTTACATATTATCGACACAGAACTAATATTTTTCTTTTATTCTTACAAAAATATTGGTTAATGTGTGTTCTATATGAAAGAAAAGTCTAGTTTCATCCTTACATGTTGATCCTTTTTGGGTTTGAGGCTTCTCAGTTATGAATTGTTTGTGAATCAAGAAGAGGAAAAGTACACATACTGATTTTCTCTGCCTATACGAAGATTTATTGATTTTCTTTTTGCAAAATATAATTATAATTAAAGATGATGGCTTGGTTTGGATGTTGAAGATTAAAAAAGATCATAATATTGTGCTTTGTTTCTAAATTTGTTGTGACATGTATCTATATGGATTTTAGAGATTAGCTTTGGTTTTAAAAGAGCGCATGTTTTTTTCCTTTGATATTCATGAAAGACTGTAGCTTTGTATCCTATTTGAAAAATAAAATGGAAAACTCTAACATATATATGTCTTAATTTTGGAGAAGCATTAAAATAAATAAAGATTATTATGAGGGCCAAAATATTAGCTTGATGAAAGATGCCTTGTAGTATTTAATTAGTTAGCATGTTGGTGGAAAAATGTGGGGATGGTATCATATCATCACCAACCACGTGTTTCTTTCCCCCCTCACTCATGCTTGTCATCTCGTTTTCATGTTCATTATACAAAGGAAGTTAGTTCTATATTATTCTTTTACTTTTTATTAGCATATAAACCCTCCAATGTTCAAATTGATCAATTATCTATTAAAGAGTGTGTGTTAAACACCATACTAACAATAGATGGTCTTTCTACAATACAAAAACTGTAACGGAATTTCTCTGCAATACATTGAATTCATATGACACTGATGTAACAAATATAGATAATAGAGAAAGAATTAATTAACTTTATTAGAAAATAAGAACGATCTAAGTACTAATAAAAAAGTTGGGGTATTAAGTGACTAACCTTCAATATGTGGGTGCACATGGAAATAATTTTTTTTATTTTTCTAGAACCAAGGTGAAGAACAAAGAATAGCTCTCTTGTTTGCATTCATGATAGCTCAATGTGGACTAGCTTTACACGTTCGATCTCTCATTGTTGTCAACTGAAGATTTCTATATATTATCAATAACATGGAAAGAGTTGGCTGAGGGCTTATAACATTAAGGTTCAATTTATAAAGGAAGTTGAAGGTGACTTTAAGAAAGCTTCCACTTCTTTTCGAGACAAAAGGATAAGAAAAAAATATAAGGTAAGAGTAACATTTGCTTTCCACTCAATGCACAAAGGGGACATGGATATTTCTTTTAGTGGAGTAATTGACCATGAGGATTAAGATAATTTATAAAAATTATGATTAATTGCATGGGGGGGGGGGGGGGGGGGGATTTCATCTTCCCCCCCCCCCCCCCGGCGTACTGTAGGGTTTAACCACTTATTGTCTCTAATTTATTTTAGCATTTAGACTCACTGATATCAGTATTGTAGAGGTTTAAATCCATTACCGCAAAGAAAACAAATTATTACATGGACTGTTTAAATAGTCAGTTTCCATGAAATAAAATTACATTACAATTTTAATTAGTAGCATATAATTGTCATTCGTGGTTGGACGCACGTGTCAGTCGTGAATGCATTTCACTACCATTATGTTCTGATAAAATCTGTATTCTTTGTCTGGGAATATGATTCAACGTTGCAACAAGATATCATGAGCAAACATCCCCCATCTTGATGGTTTTTATATCTACTCACATCAAGGAGGTTGGGGATTGAATCATATCCCAACAGCCCCCAACAGTATTGTAGGCATTGGGGGACCAAAGTAGAGGGGGGCTTTTATTCACTTTATAGAGGAAGTTTTTATTAATTATCATTTAGGTGCATTCATTGAATGTGGGTGCTCTTGTTTACTTAAAAACAGAGGGTGGACATAATATTCTTTTTTCAGCCGTTCATATGGTTATGATGGGAATTCATTGGCATCGTGAAAGATAAAAGCAGGAAAAACAATCCTACGAAGGGTTCTCTGTAGGTGAAACTATATCGCTATCAATTCTGAAGTAATGTTAAGTATAAGTATCAGTGCAATCAATATCAGTACAATTATAATATTGTACGCACGCAACAATACTCCTATATAAGTGTCATTACTAACTTTAAAATTTGTACTGGAAATCATGCTATAATATCCTTCCACCCTTCTATAGAGGGTCCTCTGTAGGATTTCTTTTTCATGCAAGTATGAACTTTGAGGAAACATTTTGCACAAACGCATCATAAATCATTTTCATGAGAAAAAACTATCATCACTTTTCTCACTAAACTACCATATCCGACGGTAGTAAGAGCAAGTTTTTTACTTCACATGACATGTTTTGGACAATTATCTTCGTATTTACTAATAACATCAGCAACAATTTTCAATAGTCATGACATTTCTCTGGAGTCACAAAAGTTGAAGACATCCTCCTCAAATAAGAAAAGTTTAAGTAGCTTTTTGCAGACTTTCCCAACTTTCATGGCAGTTTAGCAAAAACAGTTGCAACCATGATTTCTTTGAGATGCAAGTTCTTTAACAAAGCTCATGAAGGTTGCAAAGGAAAAAAAACACGAAAAATGCACATTAAATACAGCTCAAGCAACTAGGTAGTTTTACTTACATATAATCTCAACTTTCTTAATTGAAGGCATCTTGCATAAAATCTAGAATGTGTTGTGTGATAAGGGTTGATTCAGATTACATCGGAGGAAACCCAACAAAACAAGGTTAAGAGGTAATAATGTAATATGCGAACAACATCAGAAGCCAAGTTTCTCTATGCATTAAGGAAACTTGATTTACAAGTATTTTCTTGCAAGCGCTCGAACTTTTGTATCAAAGTGTGACGAAGTTATCCGTGACCCAGGTAAGTATAGAGGATTCAACAGAATCTGTACAGATTTAGAAAGAATATATTAGTATGAACACTTTGAATTCGGACAAAGATTACAAGGTTGAATTAGACTAGTATGAAATGAATCATATTGTTCTTACACGAACATACAAAATAGTAAGACAGCAAAGTTAGAATTAAGGAAAAGCAATTCTGCAAGAAAAAAAAAATCTAGTTATATATTATCCATACAGCCAAACTAGCTACCAAGGTAATAAGATCTATTGGCAGTTTGGCACACAATAGTTTTTCCTTTCTTTTTCAGCATTTTACGAGGTGACCTACCGAACTCGCTTATGCGTGTATGTGTGTGTGCTTTTTTTTTTGGTGGTGGGGGGGGGTTTTGTTCAGGATCAATAGTTTGGATTGAGACTTTTTGTCGGATTTTGATTTAAATTTAAAGTGGTTATTCGTTTAGAACTAGGATTTGGAATTAAATTTAAGATGTTATTCATTTAGGATTAAGACTTGGATTCAAATTTAAGGTGTTATTCATTTAGGTTTAAGATTTGAATTTAGATTTAAGGTGTTAATCGATTAGGATTAAGATTTGGATTTAAATTTAAAGTTTTATTCGTTTAGGACTAGGATTTGGATTTAAATTCATGGTGTTATTAGTTATTTTGGACTGTGATTAGGATTAGAGTTCTAGAATCCGTATGCCAATCCAACCACATATTTTCAACCTCAAACACTCCAAAGAGAATTTTGTGGGTTTCTTATTCTCATCATGGATTTTAATAGAAGATCTATTCTATTATAGTATTAAATACAATTCTTTTATGTCATTACACACACACACATATAAATTTATTTTACGAACATTTTATTAAGATAAGTGAATATCATTTCTCTTTCTTATAAAAATTAGATCAATAAATTATTACATCTAAATTAGGAATATAAACTCAAAATTTTAATCATATTTTAAACATGTCACCTCAAATTAAAAGCTTCAACTCCTATATTTTTTTTCTTCTCACGTGCGCTTGCACGCATTAAAATTCTAGTTTCTATATAATTTCTTTTGTTCTGCTATTCCTTATAATCAAAATAAGAGTGTCTCATGAAATAAATTTTTAATTATATTTGATAATAACTATTATCTAATGTTAAAATCCTAGTTAAAATAGTCCATAACTTTAAAGTTGAAGAATTCTACTAAAAAGGTTAGTCCGAAAATTAAAATAGTCCACAAATTTTAGTCCGAGAATTCAACCTTTAACCCGATAATAAAAACCAAAAGTTCAAGAATTCTACTAAATAAAAATAAAAATCCACTCCAAGAATCCATAGCTCTAAACTAAAAAATATTATTCCCAAATCCAATCCAAGAATGTCGGATTCATGGACTATTGCCCTAGTCGTACTAACAACCCGGAACGAATAACACCCCCTACAGGTTAACCTTAGTCCTTAAAAATCTGACCTCATCACATCATAAATAGCTAAGTGTGCGTTAATCTTGAATTTGCCTCTAAACGACCTGGGTATAAGAATCAGGAAGTTTCCTTAATACGCAAGTATTTAGTTCATAACCAATCTTGCTAATTAATAGCATATCTTTTTGCAAGTTAAAGACCAGAAATTAAATGCTTGTTCAACAAGCAACGACTATTACATGTAAGCAGATAGCTGAGCTATAATATAATTCTGCAATGTTGATAAAATTCATATGGCAACCAACCTGCATCTTTCCTTTTCCAATTGTCAAAATTTTCAGAATAATTAATATTGTAAAACATATCTAGGTCCTAAAACTATTTCGAATAACACTAGCGAATCGAGCATGGATAATCAAATTTATACTGTTACTCTCTTAATTGCTGGAGAATTCTGTGAAAATGAAGATCCAAGTGAAAATCAATAATCAATACCTTGTCATGCAAGTGGTGACAAAGATGCGGGACAATTTGAAAAGAAGATAAGCGTCCAGCAATACAGAACACGAATTATATATGTCAAAAGAACCAACATTTGTTGTTATAAATAAAAACGATAAAATGTGGCCAAGAAGTTCTTTCAGTATAAAGATGTAGATGAGAAGCAGCAGAATTACCTTAATATAAAGTTC
>JBAKGM010000139.1:36616220-36633474 GCA_037177215.1 Asparagus racemosus
AAACAATTATTAGTGGTGTGTTTATTCATATGACAAGTTTATTAGGGTATTAAATTGTAATAAATATGTGATTATCAAGGTAGAACCTTTTATGCCAGCTGTGTGACCTCCTTGTTATGCAGTTGGACTGAGGCAACTAGCAGATGGGGAAGGCTAGAAAGAGTCTTATATTGAAAAGGATATATTTTGTAACACTGATGAGGAAGATGTCATGAAATGATTTCAATAAATGAAGCCAAGAAGAATGCTATTGTAAACACTATATTATAATTGAAAATATAATTTCGAAAGTCTTATTATTTAATGTTGTGGAGATACTTTCAACTTTACTAAATTTTTTCTATGTTATCTATCGTGTTTGATTATTTCTTGGCTCCTCTTGCCAAATTTGCTGGTTCCTCCACCGGTTAGCTGCTAGAGGTCAAGTTTGGACTTTGGCGGAACAATAGGTTATAATAGTTTAGTTGAGGTCTAAGCACAATCAACAAAAATCGAAAATCATTAGAAGTCGTCAAAAAATTAGTGTTGTAGACATTGTCCGTTGTGGTTGGAGAAAAAAGATGATAATTAGGCATGTCAAGAAGACTAATATGCCTCACAAAATTGCACAATACATATTGTAATTGCACACATTCAAAACATAATACCATTGGAGTTATAAAAAAATATAATGTTATTATATAACTATATGGGTCAGGGTGTAATCTTGGTCGAATGTGGATCCTATCAAAACCATCCCTTTAGGAGTAGAATGGTTTACGCTTTAGATAGATTAAACATAACTCTCAAAACTAACTCTCTAACCATTCATATATAATATAGATCGTCTTGAAACCTATACCCCATTCACAACCAGATGTTGTAAACATCCCATAACAAATGCTAAGTTATACAACTTTCTTGTTCACCTGAATGAATTATGAAAAATCAAATCTTAGAAATTTCCTATGATTGCTCAAGAGACTTGACACTGGACCGCATCTCCAACAATCATCTTCTAGTTGTCACTATATAGACTAGTAAGAGCGCATGTGCGCTACACGTGCTTGCTTACTATAAATGTAGTACAATATTCAAAATATAGAGTATGATAGATATGTGTTGAGGAATATATATAGTTTGGCTTAGTTCTTGCCTCCGGGCTTGAACATAGAGTTACAAAACAATAGTTTCTGTGTGATTATGCGACAAATCTCTCACGGTGGTGCTACACTTAGATTTATTTTACCTAGTTGCAAGTGATAAAAATTATGTGCCAAAAACTATGTGTGTCGAGAGTTCTTTATTCATCTATGTACTTTTATGAGTTCTAATGGACATTGTTGCACTCATAATATCTTAGGAATGTATACTTTATGAGGTAAAAGCTTGGATTTGAAAATAAGAAATCTTTAATATATTGATAGGGCCTCTACTAATAATCAAAGTAGGTAGCGTGAGCACATAGTTGATAATATATTCGTTTCTTTTTTTCTTTTGTACAATTATTTATTTTTTATTTCCATTTTTTGCGTATTGTAAGCCTTTTCTCAGTGGGCCCAAGCAATTCTTGTGAAAATTTTGAGTTCTATTCTAGTTTAAAAGAACCACAAAACTCATAAATGGTTTTGAAAATTTGACAATGAACCTTTATGTGCTTCAAGTCATTTATGACCCATAATTTTATAGCCTCGTATTCGATCATCAAATGGTATCATCAAATAGTGATAAAATGAGCAATTCTTGGAATATACAAGTTTATTATTTTAGAACTTTAATAATATATAGATCAATGTGAGCAGGCCGGATCATTATGAACCTCATAATCCTTGAGTGCAGTAGTGTAGAAGTTGTTTGGAAATTATAGTCTAGTTATCACTACTCAAAACAAATAGCCTTAACTTGCCGATAGACACTAGGGTCATCCGTGTAATCGCAATTAGCAATATGAAGATCTCACCCATACAAATACACAAACTTCAAGGTCAACAGCTTAAATAGTTTTTGGGGCCCGAATGTCATTACCCCAATAAGAAATTCCATTGCACAGAGAAAACAAACAGTACCTAGAAAGGTGTTTTTTTAAAACAGCCCATTTTTGCTAAATAATTAGCAAAACAGACCGTTTTGCTAGTTATTTAGCAAAACCGACCTCTTTTTGGCCAACAGAGGTCGGTTTCGCTAGGGAGCCATTTGAAAACATACGGGATTACTAGTCCCGTATGTTTAGTAGCCAATTACTAGCCAATAATTGGACCCAGAAAACCTACGGGACTAGTAGTCCCGTGGGTTTTGGCTAATCAAAACATACAAGACATGCTATATGGAGAGCCGGAGTTCCTCTCGTTTGCGTTTTGAGAACATTAGCCGAAACCCACGGGACTACTAGTCCCGTAGGTTTTGTGGCACCAATTAGTGACCACTAATTGGCTGTTAAACATACAGGACTAATAGTCCCGTATGTTTTTCAAACCCCCTTCTGCGAAAACGACCACTTTTTGGCCAAAAAGATGTCGTTTTTATTAAATAATTAGCAAAATGGTCTGGTTTGCTAATTATTTAGCAAAAATGTGCTATTTTAAAAAAAAACTCATACCTAGAAAACATTCTTTAACCGAAGGCAATGAAGAGGACGTACTTATTTGTCGGTGGCGTTCCTTTTTTTAAAGAGAGAGTTTCTCCAGCTCGAAACCAACTCGATCTCATGTTACATCACAAACTGTTACATGTCGCCATCTGCAGCATTTCATCAAACACCTCACGTACGCACGCGCATTCTCTCCTATAAACTAATCAAGATCCACAGTCATTCTTTATATCTCCTTTTCCTCATACTCCCTTCTCTCCTCTGCAATGGCATCTCCTTCTACTTCCCAAAATTCTCTCATTTTTGTTGTTTTTGTTGGAATCTCGCTGCTGAATTTGATTGTGGTTGATGGGTTTGAGAGCGGGCTGAAGCTCCCTTCATCGAGAGCTAGATCGAGGAGGAGGCAGTGGGCTAACCTCACTCTCTCGGTTTCGCAATTGGGAGCTAGAGGAGATGGATGCAGCGACGACACCCAGGTATTTGGAGGAAAAAACCCATCAAAATTTCATTTTGGATGCTTAGTTTTCCTTTTTCTGTTGAGACAGTGAAAATGTGCCCACAACCCATGCATGTTTTCTGATGATGATGGGAAATTTTATTGATTCTGTTAACAATGAGGCTAAATGGCACTTAAATACATTATAGTTTCACACTCTAAGCACTTATATACCCTCAGTTGTATTTCTTTATATTACTCTGAGTTGGTCAAAATTGGCATATTAATACCCTATGTTTTGCAAACGTGACAATTTTTATTCAAAGTTCCCATATAATATTTATATATTAATCTTATATTTTTTTCTCTATTAAGTTTGGTAAATTCATTGTTAAAGCTTTTAAAATTCTATTTTTGAAATAGAATTATGGGTAAATTAGAATTTGGGTAGGTTTAATAGTAATTTAATAAATATTAATGGTTAGATGAATGTTATATGGGAACTTTTAGATGAAAATTTCCTCGTTTGCAAAATATAAGGTATTAAAGTGTCAATTTTGACCAACTAAGGGTATATAAATGCTACAAAGTACAACTGAGGGTATATAAGTGCTAAAGGAGTGAAACTATAAGGTATTTAAGTGCTATTTAGCCTAAAAATGATAATGCCAATGTTCTATGAGAATTTATGTGAGTGATAACAAGCAGTAGGTAGTAGAATCAGCAATATAACAATTAAAGGCAGTATATACCCATGAAAAATGCTAAATATCAGAAAACCCCCTTAACTTTGGATGATTATCAGATAACCCCCCTTAAGTTTAGGTGTTATCAGAAAACTCCCTTTATCTTTAAGATTTTATCAGAAAGCCTTTTGCATATGTGGGTAAAATTACTCAAGGGGATATTTTTGCCTGTGAAAATTGTGGCTCACACTTTTAGAGGGGTTTTCTGAAAAAAAAATCTGAAAGTTAAAAGTCCAAAATTAAAGGGGGGTTTTCTGATATTTAGCCTAAAAAAAAGATACCACATTTCAATAAGCATAAGAAGAAGGCTGAGTTCTGGGTAATTATTTCTGAGAAATCATAGAGTATCTGAAATATTCCTATTTAACTTTTCGTGTTGCATATGTCTAGACAACAAATATACAAGAATAGTAGCCTACATTTAATCTTCAAATTATGCTTATGCATATAGTTTTTCACGTTCATTATTAAAAACAAAAAAACAAATGCATCCTTCTTTTCTTGAAGAAGTTTGCTTATGTAATAGGGTTCTGTTGCCTGATAAATTTGAAAAAAATCCACTTGAATTGATCTGTTTCCAAAACAACTAACTTTAGACTTTGTTTCACTACGTGTTCTAGCTTGATAAGCACAAAGTACAGGGTCTTTCATTTTGAGAAGATATGGCTCTAGGACGGAAGCCTATATGAGATCGTAGACGGAATCTTTGAGAAGATATGGCTCTAGGACGGAAGCCTATATGGGATCATAGACGGAATCGAGGTTGCAGAATAATGGCAAGAGAGGGGCTCACTCTGCACGATAATGTAACTAAACATGCGAGGTAGAGAGTGGAAATTGGTGAGATTAGTAGAACCAGGGATTATGTGAAGGCAAAAGCTTAGGTGTGAGTTGTTAAAAGAAAAAGTTTTGAACACACTATCCTTTCCTAAATAGCAGATATGACTTATGAGACTAGATACAACATCGGGCAGGTGATGTCTGCCCTATGCAATGAAAAGGAAATTTATGGACATCCCAACTCCTTGTATGTGGAAAATTTTGGTACATGATCAAGCGGATTTGATGAGGTTCATAGTAGATTTCTCTTCGGATATTTGATAGGCTGAACTGCATTATATTCTGTGTTTATCTAAGAGAAATAGGAATCATTGGCTTTAGGAGACTACAGACTGTTATAGTCCTTCGGGCTTTCATGCATCAGAGAAAATTGTTCCGAAGTTTTAATCCATCACTTTGAAGGTGACATTGATAAAGTTGGTATGAAATAGCAAGTATGCTTTATTATTTTGCTCATCTTCTTTTTTTCCAACATTGCAAAGGGCACTTACAAAAAATCTATCCTCTAAAGTGACTTCAAGAAAAGAAAAAAAAAGAAAAAAAGAAGAAGAGAATATGATACTGATGCTGATCCCAAATTCTCGTTCTCTGCACTTAATTTTCAACATTTGTGCTCCTGGTCGAAATGTTTTACAGCTGTGACAATCTCTATTTTGTGTGAAAACAAAAAGGAATTTGTCGTATTTTGTTTGTAGCTTTTGGTGCAAAAGGAAATTATATTATAATAACTATATCTAACAGAAGGAAACAAATTTTGCAAATTTTCAGGCATTTGTACAAGCTTGGAAGCGTGCTTGTTCTTCAAGAGCACTAGCTGTCATTGAAATCCCTGCAGACTATGTATATTTGATCAGGCCAATTCAATTAGGTGGGCCATGTAAAGGAAAGATAACATTGTTGGTATGTTTTTTTGTCATAGTGGTAGACATGACTATCTTATAAACTTCCTGTTTCCATGACCCTTTTCCTATAAAATTTCTCCTTTTCATTCCTCCTCCCTCCTCCTTACCCATCATTTTCTTTTCAAATGAATGCAACTAAAAATTTTATTGGAATTTTTATCCTACTAGGTATCTGGAACAATTATTGCGCCATCTGATCCTGATGCCTGGAATGGGCTAGATCCTCATAAATGGCTGTATTTCTACGGTGTAAAAGATTTTGTGGTAACTGGTGGTGGAACTATTAATGGCAGGGGACAAGAATGGTGGGCAAGCTCTTGCAAGAGAAATGCATCAAATGTAAACTTCTGATCCTTACATTTGTGGAAATAATGGGCATAACTGTGTAAGATGACAGCTCAGTTTGCTAAATGAGCTATCAAGACTAAGAGACCATTGGTGAGGTCCACCCTACTGGCCATAGTGAAAGGTGTGAACCTTACCACTTTCATTTCTTGATAGCTCATTTTACTAACAAGGTAGTAGCTCATATCCAATATCCCACACATACATGTCTGTGTGTGAAAAAAATAAGTATGAAATTCCAGCTCGTTTTACTAAATGAGCTGCCAAGTGATAGACTAATGGTGATGCCTATGTTGCTAATCACCTCGGAGTAAGTGAATATCACCATTGTTATAACTTGGTACCTTATTTCGCTCAATGAAGCAACAACTCATATCCAGTAATTGCCACATGTGTGTGTTTTCATTGTCAAAAAGTGACTGAATTCTCAAGATATCTTCTTTTCTATCTGCAGCCATGCCGACATGCCCCTACGGTTGGTAGTTCAACTCATAAGTTTTCCATGAGGGCAAGCCTCATTCACATGTTCACCTCAATCTTTCTCTGAAAGTATAAAACTGTCACGGTGCAGGCAGTTACTTTTCACAGAATCAAGCGTCTTAGGGTCCATGATCTAACACTGATCAATAGTCAACAGATGCATATGGCTTTCACCACTTGTTCTTTAGTTAAAGCATCTCGTCTACAAGTGATTGCGCCAGGCACGAGCCCGAACACTGATGGGATCCACATAAGTTCATGTACTTCTATTATGATCGAGGAGAGTGTGATCAGGACAGGTTTGTACCACCAACCACTGTCGCCAATCTTAAATGTGTTCATATCTTTGCTCATGTTAATATTTTATCTAATTAGTCAGAAACTAGTAAACAGTTAATGAGCATTTTAAATTTAACTTCATTGTGCTGTTTCATGAGTTTATTTGTTCAAGACACCAATTCTGATGATGGGAATGAAGTTATGTGCAGCATGTTATTATTATTGAGTTATGAGAAAACAAAGTGCATGAAACAAATTATTATCAGCGAAGTTTGTCACTTTAGCAAGCAGTGGTCAATCAATCAAATTTCATAAAAAGACTATTGAGATTCAAATATTTAAAGACGATAGCCCCAAAATAAGGAGAGAAAGAAGAGCCAATTTATTGTTTAGCACAGTTTAGACCGACTGACTTCGCATAACATTCAAAGGGGTGCTGATTAGGAGAAGATACAACTCATTCTCAGGCTTCTGAAGTTCAGTTATCTTATTCAATCTAGTAGATGTTAGTGAGTACCGAAAAGATGGAGATGTGTGAAATTAGGCAGGTTTAAGAAGCCACCCTTTAGCATCAGACGACTTCAGTTTTTAAGTCTACCCTAGAGTACTTGTATAGTGCAGTGGTCTCTTCATACCCCCAACCTTAGAATTGGGAAGGAAAAAAAAGAAGTCATTAATTATAATTCTTTTACTGGGCATGGTGAAATATAAGAGAGACTAGGAGAAGAGACCGACTCATATTGGGCAAATATTTATGCCATAGGATAGTTATTACGAGTTACAATATTTTCTTTCCCTCATCAATCTTAAATTTCTTACCTCATTGCAGGAGACGATTGCATATCTATAGTCGGCAACTCTTCTAAAATTCTAGTGAGGAACATTATCTGTGGACCAGGTCATGGCATAAGGTAATTACATCATATACTCCCCACTTTTGAATAAAAATGTCTCGGTAATTCACCCTCAATCACAGGCTTCAAATTTCATAGAATGATGAATATTGCCTAATGCACCCAGTATCATTGATATTAGTATTGGAAGCTTGGGCAAATCAAAGTCCACCGCCAAAGTGCAAAATGTACAAGTTGATGGAGCCTTTATTTCCAACACTGAGAATGGTGTGAGGATCAAAACATGGCAGGTGATTCTGTGATAGTTAATCTCCACTAATATCAGGCAAATGCAAATATTTATCCCCTATTGCTTCTGCTTGGATCAGGGTGGTCGGGGTTATGCCCGCAACATTATGTTCAAGAATATTTTAATGAATAACGTCTCGAATCCAATAATAATTGATCAGTACTACTGTGATTCGAAGTATCGATGTAAAAACCAGGTAAATGATGGTCCGCTTTGTATTTGTTCTCATGTTGGGCAATTGGTAAGTGACTGAAAAATAATTGGAAGTAGACGGTGCCAAATAGAATTTTTACACAATTTTCAATTCACCGAACATTTTGAGAAAGTGAACATAGGGACAGAGAAATTAATTTTTTATTTTCTCTTCTACCATTTCAACATAAAGAAAGTGGATGTCATATCAGCTGTGACCTCAACTTTCCATGTTTTAACTTTTTATCATCAAAACAAGATTTGCAATAGAAAGTAATGAAAAAGTATTTTGTCAATAAATACATTTCCTTAACTTCTTTACTTTCGATTTACTGTCAAATGCAGACCTCAGCTGTACAGGTTTATGATATCGCATTCCTTGGCATCAAAGGAACATCAGCAACAGAGGACGCTATAAAATTTGCTTGCAGTGACATTTTCCCATGTGAAAACATATACCTCGAAGATATTCAATTATCTTTGGACTCTGGAGGGGTTCCCACTGCTTTTTGCTGGCAGGCATCAGGGTTTAGCTCTGGTGATGTTGTTCCCCCTTCTTGTCTTTCAAGTGTTGATAGTCTCATCGAACAAAATGTTGTTGTCGAAACGAAGCTTCATTCCATGTTCAGATGAGAATATGTACTTACTCGATAAATAACTACGTACAGGGTGCTTATTCTTAAGATTGGATTGGATTGGGGTTCTGTTGTTTGTTTCCGGTTATGCACGAATGAGTACCCAAATATATGTACAGAGTGCATATTTCTTGATAGTTGATCGGATTTGGCTTGTGTCGATTTCAAATGAATACCTAATTATTTACAAAATCGAGTTAAGTTATCATGCTCCGATGAAACAATGTACTCATTCATGAGTGCCAAATTTCATTCTCCATGGGAAAGAGTCTGGATTCTCTGGAATTTATTCTGCACGAAAAATTGTTTTGTTAAGTAGAGTTTGAAATATGAATACATAGGCTCTCAGACAAAATAAATTTCACAGATCAATGATAAGCTATCTGGTGTGTTGCTTAAAAATGTTACAAATTATTTTATTAGAAAAATTATCATAAATTTCTAAATTTGCACCAAAAAAAAAACCACCATACGCTAGGCATTAATGGTGCTATTAAAAAACTTAAGTTATATTTATGTAACTTTACGAAGTTATCTAAAAGTTTATGATAATAAAATAAGTTATAATACTTTATCTAAAGCAGTTCATACTAGTTTTATGGAAACCTACCCTGATTTACATTACTGTATCCTATTTTCTTATTGGATTCTTTTTCGAAAATGGACCCTCAAAAATTATTAACGGATCCAACATGGATCCATCAGTTACCCGCCTAATCCATACCCGTTTTCCTCTCTAAATTCCCCCGACCACCGCGAGCGCCTCTGAACTCTTTTCATTGCGCCCCAATTTTGTTCAGCAAATACCTAAACCCTAATCCCCAAATTTTGGTGCTACTTTCACTCCCAAATTCGAAATCTTTAGCTCCATTGATGGATTCAAACATCAAGATCGACCTCGACAAGCTCCCGATCAAGCGTCTCGAAGCCATCGAAGAATCCGGCGTCGAGCATTTCCCTTCGTACGAATCATCATCCCTCACCTCTTTCCTCTGAATTTATTTCCGAATTTTCTCGCGATTTTGTTAATTTTCAGGGAAATTAGCAATGAGGAGACTCGGCTGAATGCGATTCGGAGAATCGATTTCTCGTCGATCATCGAGAGGGATTCGAAGAAAGCGAAGAGCTCTAAGGAGTCTCCTCCGGCGGCGGCGGCCGCGCCGGCGTGGCCGTGGCAGAGTTTGGTGGAGAATCTGAGGCAGGCTCACCAGGAGTTGAATGTTGTTATTGATCTCATCAACACCGTGAGTTTTCTAAATTTTTAAAAATCTTTTAAAGTGTTAATTATGATGATTTTATGCTCATTATGTGCTTTTGTTCAAGATAAAATTTGTAGGTTGAAGCAAATGATGCTGTCACAGTTGCTTGGATGCAGAGGCCGAAGCAGTTGCCTCATGAAGTTTTATCGGATCTCTCGGTGTCTGCGGCTACTAAGCTGCAGCGGCTGCGGGTAATTTCTCAGCATAAAGATTTGATCTTGGTTTTCTAATTTATAAATATTCTTACATTCCCCTTAAAACAGCTTATTTAATCACTGAGCATGGGGTCATTCTATTTATCCATGTTACTAAACAATTGATTAGCTTAAATTTGTCATTTGCTATCAACTTATCATGAAAAAACTTTACAGAGTCGAACACATACACGGACAATAGGCGACATTGATAGGAAAATAGAATGAGAAGAAGCTGACATGTTTGAAATTCATGGGGAATGTCTTTGTTTTTCTGGAGTCCACTAAGAGGAAGAATGTATGGTGGATATGTTCCTAAAAGAAACTTAGAAAAAATCTATGGAAATTGTAATGACAGTGATGTCATGAATGGCACGGACTTGGTAGCTGGTAGCTAACACTTTCTAAGATTTGGGTTTATCCTCCCCTGTGACGCAGGGAGATGGTATATGGAGGAAGTGGAGAGTGTCAAGCATCACCTAAGTATGTTGTTCAGGATGATAAATATGTAGGGGATTTTAAGGTATGGAGAGCATGCAGGTGGTCGTAAAGGTATTGGGAAGTGATTTTCTTTTAAAACTTTGAGAATGGATAACATGTCGAGTTTTGTTATGTCGTTTCATTGATCCTAGAAAGAGTTGTTTAGGAATTTGTTACTATATGCTGCTTATGCTGCTTATCATCTTAAGTGGATAGGCTATTGAAAGAGGAGGAAATTAAATTTCATAGTTGAATGGATTTTAGTCGGATGAGAGGTCATGTACGATGTATGGGTCGATGGATTTAAGGAATTAGCAGTCATACAACATTAGATTAGAGTGAAAAGTCCGTCTTTACCATTTTTCTCTTCATTTTCGAAGGCAATAGGAAAATTATTTACCAAAACTTGTCCTCCTTAGTTGTGTACGTGAACTAAATCACAGTTTGTATGCAAATCTACATGCTAATGCATTTTGGTATTTTTGGTCATTTGATGTTTGTCATGCAAAGCCCAGTGCTAGTATTACTCATGGATCCATGAACTCCTTCATCTTTTCAGTTCTAGTGCAGTGGTCACATATCTAACGATGCAAATGTATGGAATATGATTTAGTATGCATCTTTCGTGTTCTATATCTAACGTATCCTATTGTGCATGAGATACACGCATGATGCGTGTATGCTTGTCTTGGATGTGGTCAGGTAGCTATTCCATTGAGCTTAAGTAACCCTTCTGGTGAGGTTGATCATTAGATTTGATGTGAAGAATGATGAGAAGTTATGCCAAGCATTGGTAACTGCATTATCCTCGTAATTTATTGGAAGTTCATGACTTAATATAAAAACAAAACTTTTGACTTTTGGGGAAGTTACTTTGGGAAAATTTGGAGGTTGCAGGCCTAATTAGGTCAAAATGTTAGCTGGTTGCTCTGCTGTATATGTACGCACGCCTGTGCGCACATACACATGTATTAATTCGCATCCATCAAATAGTGGATCACAATCAAGGCACATTTTGAGTTGGCTTCTCGTGGATGGATCTCTACAGTATTTAATTGCTTACATATTTATTTTTCCAATTTTAGTCACCTTACTACATCATATAAATTTGTTGGACTTTCTGACTCCATATTTCTTTTTTGGGTGATGCCTGTCCTGTAGCATCTAGGGAGGTATTTTAAACAATCTTCTAAAGCATTAGAGCAGCAGGTCTCAAGAGAAGCCAGATTTTATGGTTCGCTGATCAGGTATATGTTATTTATTGACAAAATTCATTCATATTGAACTACATGCATTGCCTTACTTGATGAACTGACAGACTGCAACATAATTGGAAAGTGAAGCGACAGCGTTTAATGGGGAGTGTTCCAGGCAATGAGAGTTTCACAATTGATCTACAAGATAATTCAATATTAGATGGGGCAATATTGTCTAGGCCATCTTCTTTATCAACAGTTCGAGTTGATGAAGACTCTACAGGCATTCTGGCTGTACAGCGGCCACTGAAGTCATGTCATTCTCTATGTCTTGGATTTCTTGGTGCTAATCGAAAACCAAGGAGCTTTACCAGAAGGAAAGTAGATGGGTCAAAAGATCATCTTCCGGAAGTTAAGAAAGATGCTTTGACTGACGAAGATGTCAATGAATGCGTGAAAGATACACATTCAACACTTCGTGAGATTCATCAATCTATATTTCAAGAGCAGGTAGTTTTTCTAACAGTTGTTTATCGAGTGCTTTCTGTGTTCTTTATCACTCATTGGGTCTATTTTCAGGTTTTTGATATGGTGAACCGTGAGACGTGGAATCCCTCCCCAGGAGTTAACATGACTGGGATGCGAGAAGACTTTCTGCAGTTGGCAATTGGTCAAGAGACCTCTATATGCTTGTATCTTGTGCCCTCTGGAAAAGATGATGAGCCTCAAACGGACACATCTATAGGTCAGACCCAAATTGAGGAAAATGGGGATGAGTATTCACAGCTGATGGTTATAGATGAGAAACATGATTCAAGAGAGGTGAAGTCTTCAGGGCTTCCCGATCCAGTCAGTTTGGAAATTTATTTGCAATATCTTTTTCATGAAACTGTTCTAATAAAAGCAAGAGAAAAGCGTTCTCATGGCCCATCACAAGTTTCTGGTCAGTCTGCAGGCCAAGGGGGTAGTCTTTTGGGTCATTTCTGCTTGACAATAGCTCATAGGATTTTTTCAAAGAAAGTACTTTCCAAGCTGGAAATTCTGGTACTATCTTATCTGAGTTATCTCTGCATGTACTTCTATTGGTGAAGCCTGAGAATAGCACAATTTTTTGTTGTTGATTTTATAACCTTACACTGCAGGTTAGCAGGGTTCCATACCTTCATTTACTCTCTCATCCTACGTGGAGTTCTCGAACCTCTTCATGGTCAGTCTCTTTGAAGGTTCCTCAATCAATTCTCCATTCTGGCAGACGAATTAAAGCATCAGATAATCGTGATGCAAAGAGGGGAACCAGGTCACATTTTCATACTAAGGTGGTGGTGAATAACGATCAAATTAGTGTGAGTGCAGAAGGCGCCCCTAGTATCATAGGTTCATTCCGAGGGAATGCTACCAATGTTTGCTCGATAAATAGTTATGGTTGTGATTTGGAAGATCTGCCAATGACTATCTTGCAGCAGGTATGATTGCATATATGGTTCTTTGAGCATGTATTTTTACTCTGAGAGTAAATTCTCTTACTTACATAAGATGTTAGCCTATCGAATAAAGATAAATTCATGCCTACTGCCCAATACTCTGCTACACATAGTTTGAATGTTTGGTTAAGAAATCAACTTGGATCTCTTAATCTCTTAAAATAAGCATACTACCTACAATACAAAAATGCAGGTGGGGTCAAACATAACATCATGCATACAGCACCACAAGTTTTAAGGGATTAAATTTGAAATGAATATTTGATAAGCAAACGAATCAAATGTATAAATCTCATTTTGATTCATTTAATATATGAATACTAAAACTTATTGATTCTCTTATATGATCTTCCTAAATGAATTCGAATAAATAACTAGATGAATAAAAATCAAACTACTTGAGATTTATTTGGTCTACTTCCTCCCCTGACTAATGGAATAGAATCCGTGCACCAAAAATTTTACCTGTAAATTTAAAATGATACACAGCAGAAGTTGGGATAAAAAGCAAGTTTTGAGGAAGGGCACAAGTGTGCAAGTATTTAGAGCAATTATAGTTGCAAAGTAGAAAACTATATTATCATAATCAGCATTATTTGTTGCATATTGTTCATACTTCATATACAAATTTTTTGAATTAAATAGTATGAGCAGACTGTTGCCTTACCACCCAAAAATCCATAGTGAACGATGAGTAGTATTGTGGAGTGATTGGCTATTAAAACTTGTAGTCAGTTACTAAGAAGATCAACATAGAAGAATGAAGAATCTTGTAACTTGCGTTCACTTGGAACCAAGAGGATGAAAAGTGGATTTTTTTTCTCAGTACATTGTTCAACAGAAACCACAGAGGAGATTATATACGGGAAGAATTGGTCTATCCGAAACTAAAAGCTATCAGTAATGTTAAAAATTAGGGCTGTGACCTGTTTTTTTGGTAAGTTGTCTACGAGATACAGTATTGGAGATAAAATACAGAAAGAGCGGACCTAACTCAAACCGAAAGCTATCAGTGGTGTCAAAAATAGGGCCATTCAAGTGGAAACAAGAAGAGCTTGAAAACAGGATGTGAATTCAGCTGAAGATCAATCTGATTCTGGTATAGGGTCACGTACGGCTGATTAACAAAATACATAGCCTGAAGATTGAGAAAAATGTTTGATGAACGGATAAGTGCCTTGAACTAGACTATAATACGAAAGGTGTTCTAAATTGTTTTAAATTTCAAGCTATGAAACTTATGAGCTATACTATTCAACTTTGGGAGGAAATAATTGACCAGAGACATGGATCAATAATTTCCAACATCATTTTCGGTATGCCTACGGTGGAAGCATTCAAATGCTAACCATTACACAAAAGCTCCGAAATTGTGATGAGCGTTGAGAATTATAATTTTATAATATAAACATTCCTCTGTAGATAGAGCATCCTTGTCATGAAGCAAAACTTTGGTTATGTTAAGCATCAGTGCATGTTTTTCAAGATCGACATTAAACTTTGGTTTGGTGGGATTTGAACATGGGTTGCTCAGATACCATCTTAAAATCCCTTCTACTACACCGAAAACCACGAAGATACAGTGAGGGTTGGGGGTTTTGGTTTTTTATGTTCTAGAAACTAAGAAGATACATGGAGAAACTACACACTGTCCCCCGCTTGCTATTTCAATTCTGTGAAAACCCTTTCTAGAGATAATTTCTCAAAGAAATCTTAAGTCATGTGACATTACTTCCATTATGCTAACTTCCCTTTCCAACCAGGTTGCTAGTCAAGTTATCCTTTGGCTTCACGAAGAGGCTTCAGTAGTCGGTATGAAAGCAAGTCAAGACTTCCTAAGCCTAAAATTCAATCTGGACCAAGGCGAGACCCTCAGCCTAGTCGCTCACATTGACCCACATGATGTCCGAGGGTGCATCTCATGGTGGCTCATTGTCGAGCACGGTTCCTCAGAGGAGGGGCAGATATCGGCAGAAAATGGTGGATCGGATTACAAAACGTTCTTAGGGTACTTGACTCTTGAAGTCCTGTATTCTACAGTGATGGATTTAGTGAGCTTCTGTAGTACTGGTGGAAGCCACTGATGTTGTTTTGATTTTGTAAATTGAATTTGTTCTAGTTGTAGAGCAGAAGGAATCAGAAGTCAATCAGTGTGGATGCAGGAAAGCTAGAAATATGCTTGATTATTTTGTTTGGCATTCTTATTTGTATTTGACAGAGTAGGAATCTGTAACTTTGAATTTTTGAAGCTGTTTATGGTCTCCTAACAATGTGTTGATCTCAGTTCATCATTTCATGATTTTTTTGTGGGCTTTTTTTTCACTTCGATGCCACAAATTTTACAAGATCTTCAATTTGATACCCTAAAGTATTATTTCAACACTTTTGATACTCTAAAGTTTCAATCGTAGTTAGTTTGATGCCTGAAACTAGTTTCCTAAGTCTTTAAAACCCCACAGTTTTGATCTCATTTTATTCAGATATCCTGGTCATATTTCGTTAGGGTTTTTTTTGTTAATTTTGTGTAAGATATCAACGTGAAATAGAATCGTAACTTTGTGACATCAAAATACTTTGTGAAAACGCAGACAGGCTTCTGGGTTGAAACGTAAGTTTGGTCCATTCGTAAATAAGGCCTCCCAAAGACAAAGCCCAGCCCAAAATCCCAAACAAAACGAACAGCAAAAAATGTATCAGCGTCTCAGATCAACGGTCGAAAATTGATCAATCCCGCGCTACAAAATCCAACTCATCTCCTCCCTCTCATCTCCGCTCCAAATTCTAGGTTTAGGGTTTTAGAGTTGTAGGGTTTTAGGGCTTCCTCTCTCTCAGCGATGACGATGGAGGAGATCACGGACGCAGTAGGGAGCCTCAACATCGGGGATTCTCACAAGAAGAACAGGATCCAGGTCTCCAACACCAAGAAACCCCTCTTCTTTTATGTTAATCTCGCCAAGGTTTGTGACAAATTTCGATCTCCTCCTTTCTTCTCCCTCTAAACTTTTTAGGGTTTTGATCTCATGTTGCTTTATTGTGCATTTGTTTGTAGAGGTATATGCAGCAGCACAACGAGGTCGAGCTTTCTGCTCTTGGGATGGGTATCTCTCTCTCTCTCTCTCTCTCTCTCTCTCTCTCTCTCAGTTCAATGTTGCGTATTTGATTATTGTCTATAAATTTGCTGTAATTTTGCATTCATTGCCTTGGGGGTTATTTTGAGAACTTTACTTGTAGATGTTGTGATTTTAAATCAGAAAGTTCATGACTTTACTTTAAGATTGGTCATAGCACGTCTTTGTGAAACCATTTATGATTATTACTTTGTTTCTAGTGATCTGAGGGGCTTAAACTTATATTTAGATGTTTGATGTTTCTGTAAAAAATATCAGATCTTCTTCCTTGTCTTTTATATATTTGTGTTAAAAAATTAAAATACAAAATGTACTTGCCAATTGTTTGTTGGAAAGATATGGAGCTAAAAAAATAAGAGCTATCATGTGTCCAACAATGTTTTAGTAGGCATTAACATTCCAAAGAAAATAGCGTTCTTTCTTCCTCTTTATTTGTTCTTAGCATTCACTCTTCTCCTTCGGCTGTGTCTCTTAATAGAAGCAATGTTTGGTGCTCTGTCTAGCTATTGCCAAAGAAAGGAGAGGATTTGAGCCTCTATGGTGGTCAAAGAATATAAAGAAAATAAGAGAAATAAAAAACAAGGTATCAAATTAAGATAATTTTGTCGACAGTGGTGAGAGGAGCTTTGTTGATCGTCAAGCCTAGTGTTCATTGATTCGGAAAGGAGGATTTATGGTAGGAGGAACCAGTTGCAAAGCTAGGAATTTCGGCAAGGGGGTCCAAAAAATAATTAAAGATACGTATAAAATTTTGGCATGATTGATTAACAACTAGACGTCATTATATAACAAGTCTTTTTGAAAATTTACTGCTTACTTTAACATTCTTTTTCCTTTGTTTGTTAAAATTGTTTCATGACATGTTCCTCATCAACGTTATAAAATATATCTTTTCAATATAAGGCACCAACAATCATTCGTATACTCATCTTGCATTCTGTTTCAAATGTCA
>JBAKGM010000139.1:36659841-36677696 GCA_037177215.1 Asparagus racemosus
AGAGGGTTTGGGGTTTACTCTTAAAAATAAGAAAAATAAGAGAGAGAGAGAGGGAGGAAGAGAGGGAGGGAGGGAGGGAGGGAGGGGGGAGAGAGGAGATTGAATGCTTATATAGCCACAACCCATGTGGGCTGTATTCTCCAATTATGGCCAAGATAAGGGGTTTTGTGCAAAATTCTCCCACTATTCATGGCTGACCAAAATCTGGAATAAAATACAATATATTATGATTTGGAATGGTTCTTTTGAAATAGGGTTGAACTAGGGATTGACCACGGTTCACTTGGGGTTCATATTGAGTTAATATGCATCCTATAACTTAATTAACTCTATCATAAATGAGAGGTTAGCTAAATTAGTATCCTCGTGTTAGAAGATTATATGAGACAAAAGAAAGAAAAGGAAAATACTGATTCATGGACCAGTATCGGTAACAGTATTTGATCATCGGAAGGAAAAATTGCGATGTTACAACGGGTCTGTTGGTTTTTTAATAGTGATAGTGGATAGTGATGTCACTTTTGTTGTCACCAGGCACTAAAAAATGTGTGGTTGTAGTTTGGTTTTGGAAAGAAAGATAATAGGAATTGTGTGGCTATAGTCTAGAAGGTTTTTTCTAATTTAACTTTAGTGAGTAATCTCTAATTGAGAAATCAGTTTTATGTTTTTTAGTTAGACATTTATTTGAAGTGTAAATTATTTTAATGTTTGTATATGCTTGTATAGATAATTTTTGGCTTCTAATTATTTATTGAAGTGTAAATACTTTTCTCTTTTCTATATATGATTATTAATTCATATATGTCTTTTTATATGTAATTATAATATTATATTGCCATGTCTCCGTACCCTAGCTTTTACAAATTTGCTGTGTCATGTACTAGTACCTGTACTGGTACCTATTCAACTTAATTATCAACACTATCATGAACTTATACATGAACTTCTAGAAACTAGCTAGTGTATTTAAATATTGAAAAGTATCACTACCATCACAGTTTTCTAAATTTGTTCATAACTATCTTCTTTATTTTAAAACACCACACCGGCTTTGTATACTGTATTATGCTTATGGCTAAAAGGCCAATTTGGTCCTTGAACTAAGGCTTCATTCTCAAATTAGTCCCTCACTTTTTTTCTTCTCTTAACTTAGCCCCTCTAGTCTTTGTTAGATAGTAACTTAGTTCTAGTTTAACACTATCCGTTAAGAACTCCGTTAAATTAAAAATGAAAGGACATGAGTTCAAAAGAGGAGTTTTAAATCAAAAGTACAAGGGCCTCTATTGTCATATAATTGAGGTAATATGGTCTTAAAAGAAAAATTAACTGCGAATTTCTAAAGAATGTTTAAAAAAAGACTTAGTTTGTAACTAAGGTGTGGTACGCGGACTAAATTTAGAAAAAAAAGTAGAGACCTTTTAGCCTTTGTTTATCAAATTTTGCCCATTTGCAAGCCTTACTTTCACATCAATTTTTTCTTCCTCAGTGCTCATTGTTGACATGCTTAATCTCATCTTCTTTAAACAAATTATCCCCGCAAGTTTTAGTTTCCCTCAAATTTTTTTCCTCAGTGCTCATCATCACCATGCTCAATCTTATCTTCTTCTGGAATTAAATCATCTCCAACATCAGAGGCAAACCATTTCCCCTTTCTCACATTCCTTTATAGCACCTCTTACTACGGTGAGGAAGCACCAGTGACATAATTTATCATTAACATGTCTCAATGAATTATTCATCATAAATCCTTCACACCCAAGACTCATTTTATTCATACCAGATAACCGTCTTCAAGCTCGACCTACATTTAAGCCTATTAGTAGCATTCAGGTTCATCCCCCACAACATTGGTGGGAAACAATTTGATGAGTTCGAGGTTGGGTAGGTTGAAGAGATAAGATGGAAGAGAAGATTGTGAGATGAAACATTTTTTTTTATAATGTGATGTGATGCCATTCCTTTTGCAAATCTGGTTGTAGCTTGTGTTTGAGATACTTGATTGGTGGTTGATGGTTATTGAGTGGGAAGGGTGTCTGTTGGTTCTGAGTTTTTTATGGGTTTTGTTTTGTTTGGGAGGGAGATTAGGGTGAGAGTAGACGGGCATTTTCATAGCTTTTCTAACAGGCTAACAACATTCCACATAACAACTACTCATACAAAGGATCTTCTGTGGCAGTTTCCCATAATTTAGCTTGGACATGGTAGTTTCTGGACATATATAAATTAAAAAAAGAAACTGGAAAGTCCAATCCAATACCTTACCTCATACGAGTCAATACTATGCCTCAAAATTTGCAAAACCTTAAATTCTATAGAACAGTAACTCATGTTTTGTCTTTGTCTAGTTTCGTCTTTTTTAATGTTTGTTTAGACGATTTGCAATTCCAAGTTATTCGACACACCATCATCAGATTTTTAAAAAATCCATCATGTATCCTATATATATTGTTTATCGAATTTAACATGGTTCTTGCTGTATGTGTTGGGCAAGTTTTGTGCTAATTTATGCTGTACACGCGTCAGGTTTACACATAACTGACTCTATAGTGTTTGTGCTTCGTAATTATTAACTCCCAGTTATTCTTCATCACCTCCTACATTTTTTATGATAAGGTGGTGTATTTTGAAACTAACAACAAAAGATATTAATGCGTTTCTTAAGATGTTTTTAATTGGTATCCTCGAAAACAACAATGTTGATATTAATGCGTTTCTTAAGATGTTTTTAATTGCTATCCTCGAAAACAACAATGTTGTTTCGCAGACAGGACGAAATATGGCTTTTGCTTAGAGTTGTAACTAAAAGAAATACATATCACTTTAGAAAGCTTTCAGTTGACCCAGATATGGCTAACATTAACAGCTTCATAGGGATTTTGTATCTAATTCATTGGGAGTTATATGCTCCATAGCCAACCACTTCTCGGTGGAGGAGACTTGGATGATGATTACTGAAGTTGAAATAAGGGTATAAATCATGCTTGTAGTGAAGGGACCAAAAGCTTCAAGTCAAAGGTGGGTTTTACCTTTTTCCCTTTTGTTGGATATAAATGTACAAATATCCTTGCACAAGTAAACACTATTCATAAACAACAGTTTAGGCATCTGATTGCTAGTTTTTGCCCTAGATAATTGACTACTCAGGGTTATATGAATATTTTAAGGAAGAGTCAAAATAATTCACTGTCTGAATATAAACTCGACTATTAGTTCTAATGAGGTGGGGACAGATTGTGCATTATACTCTTAGAAGTAGCGTCTTCAATGATATATGGGTCAATTATCTTAATGGGTCAAAAAATAGAGAGTTGGCTGGTTGGTTTTGTTGTTGATTGATCCACTATTAATGGTGAAATGCACTCATTGTAGTTTGTCAAGGGTCAATACTTTTTGCTCCACTGGCCTTGAATGATGATTGTGCTCCTGGTGAGTGAAAAGTTGTTAAGTGGGAATTTCTTATCAGCCCGCCAATCTTGGCACTCTTTCAAGAATTTGATTTTTCTAACCCTTTGTTCTTCTTATTCAATTTCGAATTATGAACCGGGATTCTTTAAGTGGGTATTCTACTTTCATATGTTTTATGTGACATGATTTTTAGTTATTGGATTATTGACATGGCAGATGCAATAAAGCAAATGATAGACAAGTCAATAATTATTGGCATCTTTTGATTCTTCTAATTTTAATGGAAGCATTTGATAATCGTCTACATTCCTTATGATTCTATGTTCCTGAATTTGTATACTTAGAGGCCTACTTATTACAGGGAAGAACAGGCGCATGTGCTTTGTACAATAGAAGAGCTAATGCCCTCCATTGGAACAACTGTTCCATCGCCATCTGTTCTTGCCGTCAGCCTCTGCCAGTTAGAATCTGTCATTCAGAATGTTGCCAAGCTTTGCGCAGGTGCTTCAGACATTGAATCGTCGTTTGATGCAACTTGCTTAGCACCTGTAAATCTTTGTAATGGAAGCGTCTATGTTTGCAAGACATACTTATTCTCCATTTCGGATGATGGGAAAATCTGGAGATGGCTTCTGACTAATGACAAAGCTAAAGATGCTCAGAAACCATTCAATATGACTACTATTAATGTCAGTGGGGAAACAGGTTCAGAAAAACATACTGCATCCAGTGATTCTCTTCTCGAAGTTGTTGCCGATGTAGTTAAGGAATCAGAGCCTCCTGTCAGCAACAGTTCCTCTCAGCAAATTAGATCAAGTTCAACTGTAGACCATTTCATAAAGGTAAATCGAGTAAGTATTTTGCGTCATATTCTCCTAGGCTGGTATTCTTTTCTACTAGGACCTAAAAAATGTTCTGATAAGAAACACATTGATTTTTTATTTTGAATTTTTTATGTTCATAAACTGAAGAAGTTTGTGTTTGCAAAATTATAGTTTAATTTGAAAAGTTCACACGCAACTGACATGTTATACATGTTTAGCAGATGTTTTGCGTGATGACCTCCTATATGCATGCTACAGTAATATGCAGCAATCTATTGCACTAAGAATTCTTCTTAACCGATTTCTTGACTAGATAAATTTAGTTTCTTGCAATCAAATCCTGCGAGAACTCTCTCCAATGTTCAATGTTGATGCTGTTGCAATCCAATCAGGATTTGTGTACTTAATTTCAATGAACATGAGCCGAAAATATTATTCTCGGACACTTAGGTTCCTCCTCAGAAATAAACTATTCATAGAATTACTTACATTTTTCAAAAGTTCATTTTTGTTATGGTCCAAGATTGAGATCTTCTAATAATGTTTTTTTATGTTGATGGATTTCTAGTATCCTTTTTGATCATGTGTTGTATCTAAAAGATCATGACTATATTCTCTTGCAATATCTAAGAGATAGAAAGGAAGTTGGAAAAAGATTCCTTCTCTTTCTATATATATGTACATATGTATATGTATCTGTGTGTGCGTGTGTCTGTGCATATATGCGTGTTGCGTACGGCTAAGGTAGAATAAGCTTAAGTGGATAGGAGTTCTTGTCCACCAACGTTTTTAGCCTTTGATTCTGCTTTGAGATTTGTGTTGTACATCATGACTACCAAGTTTTTTAGCCTTTGGTTATGCTTTGAGATTTGTTGTACGTCAAGACCATTTTTGGGATGTGTGTATTGATTTGTATCACATGTTAGCACAAATCTCAAAACAAAATCAGTGGATAAAAAAGTTGGTGGACAACAAGCTTCTATCCACTTAAGTTTATACACGCATGCGTGCACGCACACACATACATACTTATCACAAGTTATGCTATTTACTAAAGGAAAATAATCACCATCTTCAAACTGTATATTCTTTAAAAATTGATGAAAACATTCTACAACCAATGTATACTATCAAGAACTAATATAATAACACATGATTGTCATTTGAAGATAGTTTTAAGCATTTAGACCCTCTTTTGAATAGTTTGGTATGTTATTCATTCTATCGAAGTCAATTGTGGCTCAAATTAAAGGTTGAAGAGTTTTGTGAAATTAGATGAGGATGTTCAACTCGTGATAAGATTCTATTATTGTAACCAAGAAAATGTTGAAGCTCATCAACAGAAGGAGATATGAGAATGTCTCCAAGCTTTTGGAACTTGTAATCAAGTAAATTTTAGCACTTGCCGCGCTTAAAGACAGTAACTTTAAACTGTTTTTTGGTGAAATGTATAATCTGAAATATGAACTTCAGAATTTTTTTTCTTGCAATACGATAGTGGTGCAGTAGTAGCATTCAGTTTTACACCATCACTATGGCTATAACTTAGCAACATTGTAGCAGTCTCGTACTGAAGCATCATTGTTGCAATTAATTGCGAGCAAATATAAGTTCTGGTAGATGTTACATTGGTAAATTCCTTTGGCTTCTATATCAAGGGTTTTTTCCTAGAAACCACCTTAAAAATAGGATAATTATACGAAAGCCACCTTTCATTTTCAATTTATACATAAACCACCTTTAAAGTTGGTTTTTGTTGCAATCAACCGTCTCCCAGTCAAATTCTTCACTTAAAACCCAAAATTACCCTTAAAAACTCACATTCAATGTACATGACTCCTTTTTTAGTGTTTACGTTTTGTTAGGATACAACTCACGGTTACCTTGAACTTGAACTTTTAAGCTTATTTTTGGGTTTTTAGTGAAAATTTGACTACGAGGTGGTTGAATGCAACAAAAACCAACTTTAAAGATGGTTTATGTATAAATTGAAAATACAAGGTGGTTTCTGTATAATCACCCTATTGTTAAGGTGGTTTCTAGGGAAAAAAAACCCTTATATCAATTAAAAAGGGACAGAATTAGAGAGATTTTAGGGTTACATGGGGTAAATAGTTGCAACAATATAGGGAGTAGAGTTTTTGGTTCCCGCCTCAATCAAGCACTTCACAGCAAACTCTTCAAAGAATATCAACTCTACAATGTGAACTCTAGAAAATAACATACAGTTACGTGTATACGTAGGTTACAACTAAAAGTAAGAAAAACTTGGTTGCTAATCCTGATTAAACTGAAGCAAAAGAAACTAAACTATTAATCTTAAAACAAAACATGTCAATCATGAGTAACATAGGGTCAAAGCAAGTAAAAAGTTTCCAAAGAGAACAAGTTTAATCCTAACTAAATTAGGATTCTTCTAAGTCTTAGCAGTTAGGATTTCTTCTTATAAGACAAGGTTTTGACTGGTTTGCTTTATCTCCAACTCGAAAGTTGAACTCTAGGAGCCATTTTGCCTCATTAGGTATCTAAGGAATTTATACCTTCTATATCATACTGCAGGGATGAATCGTCAATTATCCACAACTGAGGACATTCTTGTCTTATGCCAATTGATTCCAAATACAAATTATTATTACTTCCTTGAGGTTCCAAATCTTTTGTTTCTTGACATGTCAGCTGTTTGGAGACTCCATGATGCTGCATGTATGATTCATCAATAATCCACGACTGAGGATATTCTTGACTTATGCCAATTGATTTCAAATACAAATAAACATTACTTTCTTGAAGTTCCAATTTTATTTGTCTTGACATGTCAGCCATTTGAACTCTGTGAAACTTTTGAAATCTCCAATGACATTTCAATTTATAAAATGATGAAAAAACTATTTTATTGTGATGCTGATTTTTTTTTTACATGCCAAGTTCCCTAGAATGGAATTTATTGAATGAAAGAAAATTTTATTTTAGTTGACCTGTACTCCATTGGTTTTGTTAATAGCTCACTACACAAGCATAGCCACACATAAACACATTTTCTTGCATTCTATATGTCCATGTGACACTGGGTACTTGCAAAAAAGGAGAAAAAAAAAAAGAAAAGATATGTGAACTATAAAGTAATACCTATAATCATGCGACATGCGTAATGTATTGTGACATATTATTTATACAATGCTGATGGTCTATGCCATTCATTTTTTTCTTTTAGTGATCTTGAGTTTTGTTGTTCCTCTTTGACTCTCATTATAAATTTTGCACTTGTGATGCACCGAAATTTAACCAGCTGTTTATGTCCATTGCTTCCAAAGAACTTTGTTTCAAAATGTTATGATATCCTTGTCCTTCCTGTAGATTACCTTGATTGGCGTACTCCTTTTTTTCGGAAATTTGAAATTTTCATTCCTCTTATCTCTTATTATACATGTTATACTTGTGTACACTGCAAATTTTACTAGCTGTTTGCATGTGCATCTTCCAAAGAATTGGGTTTTAAAATGTTGTGTTCTCTTTGTGATTTCCTGCAGATTAGCTTGATCGGTCAACTCCAACTTCTTTCTTCCACAGTGACAACTCTAGCTGTACCTTCTCCATCTCTTACCGCTACATTGGCCCGTAATTGCTGCATCCACCATTTGAAATCATTTTATTTATTTTGATATTCATGTTTGGTTTCCTTTATGATATTCTTATCATTAACATTTCTCAGTGACATGATTTAAAATTATCCTGTATCTAGGAGGTGGTAACAATCCTGCTCCGACAGTTCCACTTGTTGCTTTAGGAACTCAGGGTGGAACTATCGATATCATTGATGTCTCTGCAAATGCAGTGGCAGCAAGCTTTTCTGTTCACAGTGGCACTATCAGGGGATTGAAATGGCTTGGGAATTCCCGGCTTGTTTCATTCTCACACAGCCAGGTGAAAGAATTTTTTATTAACTATATAGACGCCTGTCTTTGAATGCCATTCTTTTGTTTGTTAGAATAGTATTAGTTGGCAAGAATATTTAGTAAGTTTACTGTCCTATGCTCTATGGTCTAGCAATGTTAATTTCTACCTTATCGACGTGAGCAATGAGCACTGTTTTTCCATGAGGTTCATGCTGGGATACCTTTATTAATAAATGGTGGAAGACTTCGATCTTACCGCTCCCAGGAACTTTGCTGGTTATTGCATTTTCTTCATTTGGATGTTTCTTATAAAATGAACATCACCCCACCATTTAGGAGCTTAATCTTTTGGATGAAGCAGTTTCCAAGATGGCATCATAGAACCTGAGTGAAATATTTGGGTCTGAAACTCTCCCAAAACCTTTGAAAATATGTATTACTTATCATGCATGTTTTCTCCACGTTCCTAATAATGTGTATTTCACATTAATGGCGGGAAGAGTGTTGGATCATAGATGTGTTGCTGTAAATCAATTGTTACAGCCCAATTCTGTGATGATCTTAAGCTATCATCTAAAATAGTTTTTCTGGTTCTTTTGAATTAAGCTAGTTACATCTTAATGTTAGTCTTTCCATGGTGCTGTCTGCTTGTTTTAGCCCTAGCCTATAGATTTCATGTTATCCCCTCCTCCCCATAGCTTCCTTCAAAGGAGCTTGGTAAAACAGCTCAGAGAACTAATTTCAAGTGGAATCCAGGCCTAATATTGGTCAATTATTCCTCAGATTGTCGGTGGTTCCATAGACAACCTCATTTTGATTGAAAAGGTTCAGATGATCATGTTGAGGTTTTCCCAATTCTATTCTTATTTCTGAGAGCAGGCTGTAACTTTACATGAGTTGAATTTCAACACAGAACCTTTGCATGGCAAAGAGCAGCTTTGTCACTAGGTTCAATTGAACTCATAGAGGCTGAAGCTTATGACAAGAGATATGTTTATTTTGCTACAAACAAAGTGTAACTATATAGTATAAAAATGTTTTCAATTTACAGTGTATATTGATCAATACAGAAGTTAGTGAATGGACGATTCTGAATTCATTTAGACACCATTTCCGGATTCATTTGGATGCCAAGTTTTGAGAGTGAGGGAACCTATCATCTTCATGTCTAGTTGTATTCTTAGAGAAATCCTCATAGTGAAATCACTTGGAATGAGGTTAATGCCTACCTCCCAAAAAAAACGAAGTTTATCTGAAGAGGAAAGGGTGTTCCAATGCTAAGAAAAGTTGTGTGCCGTATTTGAGTTGTGTTCCCAAGGCCTGTTATGAATTGGGTAAATTTCACGAAACCATCTATGAATTCTGGAGTGTTTTGCACAAAGCCCCCCTAATTTTACAATTAAGGACGTAGCCTCTATAATGTATATTCATTGTCACATATATTTCTTTTGAATTTATAGTTATCATAACAAAAAGTTTTGATCAAGAACTTGGTAAATCCAGGGGAATGACAAATCAGGAGGCTATACTAACAGACTTGTCGTAACCTGTCTTAGAAGTGGCCTTAATCGTCCATTCCGTGTACATCAAAAGCCAGAGCGTGCTCCAATAAGAGCTCTTCGTGCTTCCTCATCTGGAAGGTTGGTTTTGAACCATGGAGTTTGTTCTTATTGGACAAAGGCCACTCAACTGTTCTTTATCCCCCTTTATTTATATTCTTTATTGTATTGTTTATTTTTTTATTTATTTAAATACAGTTTTTATAAACGAAGGGGATACTCGTTTCTTGGAAATATACACTCTTCGAGCTGATTGGTTCTGTCCCATCTTTTCCATGTGATTACCGTCATCTTTATGTGGTTTTCTTTGATGAACATATATTCTATGCAACTTGTCTTCTTGTTTCTCTGCTAGAGTTGTGAAAGCCCTTTATTAGTGGCTTTTCATGTGCATCTGGAATTATGTTATAACAAAATCAAGTTAACACATGACACATAACATCTGCTTCATTATCCATATAAACCTTTCTAATTGCAACTTTCTTCATTGGATGCTTCGTCTTTGCCTTTAATTATGGTATAACTGTGGCCCTGTGGGACTTAGATAGCTTATACAGACTACTTCGGGCACATGGTAAAAAATGCTCAAGCATTTAATTCTTATTAAAACGAAATACACCTTCATGCTGCTTAAAATATGAAAACTAGCCGAGCATGAATCTGTGCTTAAACCATTGGTCTGTTCTATGGAACATCATTGTTGAGTATTATCTTGATGCACATTATTTCACAATAAGCAAACAGAAAAATTGTAAGTTAATCTCCATAGTCATAAGGTTGAAAACTGGAACAATCCTCATGGTTTTTTATATCCCTTAGCTTTTGCGGGAATCCTTGTCTCTTGATATTATCACATGATATTATGTTTCTTGGTACCTAGGTAGGTCTGCCTCAAATCGATAACAGTTGGTCTGGTAAATAATATCTTAATTGTTATTTGTTAAATATCGTCCTTAATGTTTGGCTAAGTTGAAGACACTACTGTTTCAATTTGGATTCTTCATCCGCCAAAAGGTTTCCGTTATAAGCTAAATGTAATAAATTATTTCCTTAAATACTAATCTATTTCAGCTAACAAAATTGTCAGGCACTGTGATAGATGTCAAAGAATCATTTAATTTGTTGTTTTCACCCTGTAGAGTACTTCAACCTTTATTAAAACTTCTATTCATTTGTATAATGACTTGACTTATTATTTTTTTTTTGTAGGTACCTCCTTCTATTGTTTCGTGACGCTCCTGTTGAGGTTTGGGCTATGACAAAGACTCCCATAATGGTACGCAGTCGTTTTGGTTGTCCTTCCATAATTCTCTCACTATATATAAAGTAGTGATTTTATTCAGGGAAGGCTCTGAGTGTCACATAAAAAACATATATTTCCTGTAATACACTCCAAATGCCATCGGGAGTGTTTGTTTTCCCTGGTTATGTCTTACATGTAAAGTCTCCCTGAAAATTTGGATGTATTACTTAATTTTCTTTTGAATGCTATGAAGCTGAAAGAAGGGGGAACGAGAAATGCAAGGAACAAATTGAAATCAAACATCTTTCAGCAGCGCAGAAAATGAGCATAACATGCAAGACATAAAAAAGAACAAGAAGTTATTCTGATTCTTGTTTAAGATACATGAACTACTAACTCTGGTCACCTGCCACCCAGTGCATCACTTGCAAAATACACCCATGTTTGATCTTTTCTGAACAACCAAACATTGTATTTTCTCTCTCCATTATTCCACAATCCTCAAATAACATGAGACCTAAAGCATCCACTGTAAAAATGAAAATGAATACATGCCTTGAAAAATTAAGAAGGCAAGCATACTACTTCCAATTGTTGATATGCATGAGGCAAAACAACCATTCATTTATACGCCAGTCACAGACTAGTTTTCGAGTCCCCTTGATGCATTTTTTTTCCTTCTTGCTATTAACCAATGCTTTAGTTTCAAGTGAATCGTGCAGTTGACAGTTTCACATTGTTGTAAATTAATTTGAAAGCTTCCCAGCATATTGTCTGCTTTGCATTGTCATGCTTATCATGGTCTATCATTCTTTATTTACCCTTGTAGCTTAGATCATTAGCACTTCCATTTACGGTATTGGAGTGGACTCTCCCAAGTGCACCTCGGCCTATTCAAAATGCTCCTGCAAGGCAATCTTCGTTCTCATCTAAGGAACAGTCATCTGGTGCATCTTTGGCAAGCAATTCACTTTCTGCAGATTCCAGTAAGGATCATTCTTACATTGTTCTCATATTGTATTGTTTGGTAAACAAATGCGTCTGGGTTTCATCTTTGATCTATATTTTGTTTATGCTGATATATGGAACATTTGTTTCTAGAGGTAACAAGCTCTGAAACTGCTGGAGATGAGACGTCCGAGAGTTTTGCATTTGCATTGGTTAATGGCGCACTTGGCGTATTTGAAGTTCATGGACGACGGATACGAGATTTTAGGTACCTTCTGCTGTTAACAATGAGTAGCCAAATGTTATGAATGAGCCAATTATCAATACTGAAGTATTCTTTATGAATAATTCAGTTGATTGATGGGGTAATAATTGATCATCTACTAGGCTCTAATGTCTATGAACTTACTTTTTTCTTAACCAATCTCTACTACCTTAATGAATGATGCCCCAGTAGAAGCATACACACACCTTTCGTGTGTGCAGACACAAAGATGTGATTCAAACTAAAGCCAATCTAGTTATCCAAGTGTTATTTGTTTATGAGAAACATCCAGTTACATTGCCTTCCTCTTGGCCATGTTAATGCCTCTGAAAGTACTATCTAGCAGTTTACTATCATGAATGAAGAAAACTAGCATTTTCATTCTTTACTGTTATATTATTCTGTTAGCATTATAAAAGTACTGCAGATGCTGAAGGGAGAGTTTGGCTTAGGACAGTATCTTGTTTAAGCTCTTTGATTTCGTTTCTTCTCATGCAGTTTTGACTTTGACCTTTTTAATTTGCTTCTTCTTGTCCTCAGACCTAAATGGCCCTCCTCAGCATTTGTATCTTCAGATGGATTAGTTACTGCTATGGCATATCGCCTTCCACATGTTGTACGTATGATATGTTTTAAGTCTTCCTGCACAAAAACAAAGTTTCTACTAAGAAGAACTTTTAATTCACATCTTGTTGATAATCTGCAGGTCATGGGAGATAGATCAGGTAACATACGTTGGTGGGATGTAAATACAGGCCTTTCTTCATCATTTAGTACTCATAGAGAAGGAATTAGGAGGATTAAATTCTCCCCTGTTGTTCCTGGAGATCGCAGCCGAGGGAGAATTGCTGTACTTTTTTATGATAATACTTTCTCAATTTTCGATCTAGTAAGTTTCAAACAGAGCAGTTTTATCAACGCTTCTTATGATAACTTTGTATATTTGATTTGTGTAAATCCTTTTAAAAATGTGAAATTCTTATATCAATTTATTTGTGGCACATGACATATTGATCCTTAAATAAAATGTTGCATCTTACATATCTTGGTGTTTATCCCTATCAAAAACATGTTACATTTAGGTTTCAACCATAAACAAATGCAGATGCAATCAGCTAGCCTATATTACCTCTGGGGGAAAAAACACAATCATCCTTGTTTTCTGTGATCTGCACTGCACTTACCAAACCGTAGAACATTAGATATAAGAATACTGATGTCAACCTTATCATATATACATGCAACATGTATGTGCTTTCAAGTCTTTATTTTTCAATGAAATAGAATATAAATGCTTAAATCTCCGAAAAACTCTTTCACATCAAAGATATGATCCTTTAATCTGCATGGACAGAGCAAAAGATATGGAGGTAAAGCCTTAGTATAAAGAGGCAAAAAGATTAAAATTCTTCCTCCTTCCTTCTTCCAATTTAATGCTTAACTCTACCGTATTCTAGGATCATGTTATGATTCATTGGATACATTCATATCATGGATGCATGACTTAAGTATAGATTGATCCATTTTGTCCCTTGAAGTAAAACCTTAGTTTGGTCATTAATTACACAGTTTCTCACATCTCTGTACACCCGCAGTTACACAAAACTTAATGTGCAAGACAAAAATTTGCATGTTTAGTTTTGATCTAGTGTAATCAGTATGAAATACTCATAATACTGAAGGCGTTGCATGAGAGCTTATAATCCAGTGCAGTGATTTTTCCCTTCAAAATTTAGACCACATCCAGATTTGTGTGATATACAACTAGCGAACACGAGAAATATTATTCGATGATATGATTTTTTTCTCTAAGATTTAGTGTCTCCTTCAGATTTTCTCTCTTATACATTGAATTCTCTATTAAATTGTTTTTTTATGAAAAGTGTTGGATTTCAATATCAGTTAGAGATATTGTTTGACCTGACCTTTATGTTAACTGAAATACTTTTGTCTCCCTTTAGTGGTGTCGAATCATTTTTCATTAAATTTAATAAGCTTTTGAATTTTTTAATTTGCATTTTGCAGGATACAGCAGATCCACTGGCCAATGCCCTTCTGCAGCCGCAAACTCCTGGCACCCTTGTGTTGGAACTTGATTGGTTGCCAACGCGAACAAATAAAAACGAGCCATTTGTGTTATGTCTTGCTGGAGCTGACAGTAGTTTCCGTCTTATCGAGATTACTATGTATGTTTTCTTCCAATATTTTAGTTCACTAATATATAAATGGCAAATAATGATAATCATAACAAACGTAAAAATAGTCATAGTAGTAATAGAAAAGAAATTTTGAAGTACTTTACCATTGATTAACAAATGTTGAATGGTTGTTTATCTAGATCAATTGAGGATAGAATCATGATGAACGGTTTGTATTAACCATCATTCACCATGTGATTTTGGACCACCATGACTGAATATTTTCTAAGATGTTAGGCTATATCCATTAGTCTTATGTAGCTGTATTTGAGCTTGATTGTTGTTCATTAATATGCTTTTAGACAAAATCCGTCATCTTTAGAATCATGAATTTGGTGATTGTGGTTGATTCATGCTTTGCTAATTATAACATGCTGAGATGGTATAAGTTCTCTTGAAAGAGTTTCAGTATGACACTGATGAAGTTCTAGTCTATCTTATGTCTCACAAGTTAAGGTCCATGGTTAAGATAAACCAATGATTTCGTGGGTAAATAAATTAAAATTTTCACGTTCCTCTTCATGCTGAAACGTTACTGTATACTGGTACCCAAACTTTCTGTTATTTATGTGTCGCTTGTCTCTGGACTTATTCATTTAAATTAACATCTAAAACCATAGAAAAGCACTAAATATGTGACTTCAATGACAGGAACTAAGGATAAGTTATTAGTGCAATCAGATACAGTGATTCCCTAGTATTGACTTGAATGCTTTATATCTCACTATAGTATCATTTTATTTGATGAAAAGAATATGCCACACTGACAGGCCGTTGGATGTTTTTATTAGAATATATTATATGATTATTGCGTTTAATAAAGGTTTCCAGATTCAATGTATGATAAATAGAATATCTTCCTCTTTATGGATTTCCTTTATTAGATGTTTTCTTTTCATATTGTTGTTTTCTTTTCATAGATATTGTACGGTGTGTACAGGTTTGGGATGGTTACCGTTTTCTTCCTAATGAATGAGAATATAAAAAAATTTCTCTCTTTTATTTCTACCATTTTGTTCTGATCCTTCAATTTACTTTGTTTTACACTAAGATAATAATTTGAATTCAGTTCTTGATTGAATAAGTTTCGATTTAATAGATTGATGAAGTGACTAAACATCGACCATTTTTCTCGTTCTTGTGTGTTCAGTGATGATACTAGGGCCAGTCCCCGTGTGCAGCCAAGAGCGATCAAGGAAAAATTCCGGCCAATGCCATTGTGTTCACCTGTATTATTCCCCACTGAGCATGCCCTGGTAAGAAGCTCATATTCGTGAGTGTTTTGTCTGTGTGTATATGCCTTTTGATGTAATGAATTAGCTTGCTCTATTTATTATCCTTCACATTTCGGAGATTCACATTTTGATAAATTTTTATCTGGGGAAGAGTATCTGCTCAAGTAATGGCATTTTCAAACGTATTCGATCCACAGCTAGCACATGACTAAATGCTATGTAGATAGGGTACCGACATGGATTTCGTGTATGCTACAATAACAGACAAAGGGATGTGTTTAATCCGAATCATATTTTGACTTTCTATATAGATCATTTTCTCTCTGATCTAAGATGTTTATATTCACTGTTCAGTGAAGTTTTAACTTTGTGCCTCAATTCATTTAGTTCTTGGTCTACCTTACCAGCACCTTCAATTGCGGATATTAGTGTCTGACACGACAGTTTCCATAAACCCCGTCATAGTGAAGTACAAATCTGTGTCTGACACGATAATTTCCATAGACTCCGTCCTAGTGAAGCACAAATCTGTCAACATGGACGAACATATCTCTCTGCCGTCAGTAGGCCTTCTACTGTACGTGTGCCGTTGCTGAACATAATAGTTGGACCAAACATTAATGTTCGTGAAATTAGAGAGGGAGGGAGGGAGGGAGTTGATTTGATTTGTCTGCAGAATATGACACTAATCATAATTTTCAGCGAAAGATTGACAAGTCTTTTGACAAGTTGAGCTGAGTTGAGTTGGGTTGGGTTGGGTTGTCAGCAGACTATGACACCAAGTCATAATTTCCGGTGAAAAATTGACAAGTCTTTTGAGAGTTTGCCAACCTGATTTTAACACTCTAACAGTTGCTCAAAATTTTGGCTGAGCAGTTGAAGTGTCTGACTTGTGAGCAAAATAACTATTTGTCATAAACTCGAATAAACCAGATGGGAGGAAGGAAGGACCTTTCGACAACCAAATTAAGTTCATGAAATTGAGGAGCGGGCATTCAGCTTTATATGAAATAATCTATAAAAATAAAGGCAGGTTTGATGTAGGTTGCTAAAAGTTCACCTCTTGACAAGTGAGACACACAGGTCTTTGGATCTTTTTTTTATTTTCTTTTTACCGTAGGATTATTGAAGGAAATAAGGAAGTTGATGCGTCAGATATCATGTTTGACTTTTAACATACACAGGCACTACGGATGATCTTGCAGCTGGGTGTAAAACCGTCTTGGTTTGATCTCACTGTTACAGATACAGATATTATGCATAGCCATGTACCTGAAGCTGGGCCAGCATCTGTTGGAGACTTTCGAAGCTATATGATTGAGTCAAATCTTCCTGCTATAGGTGATTCTGTCGTGCCTGAATTACTTCTGAAGGTTTTAGAACCTTACAGGAGAGCAGGTAAACGGCTAAATGCTTTAACATGATTGGATTATATCAATTGTTATTTGAACATGTAAACTCATTCTTAACTCTTCTTGGAAAAGGTTGCATACTCGATGATGAAAGGACTAGACTATATGCTTCTATAGTGTACAAAGGTTCTGCAGAAAGGTCTGCTTTTGCTGCTGCTATATTTGGAGAATTTTCAGAAGCCCTATTCTGGTTGCAGCTACCTCATGCGCTCTCCCATTTTGTGGATAAATCAGCTAACCGAGCTCGAGAAACATCAAAATCTTCACAAATATCAGAGGCTGAAAGTGTATCCATGTTGAACAGGATAACATCAAGGGAAAGATCTGTGTCAACCAAGAGGAAGAAAAACTCTGTTGTAAGCAATATTCTGATGTTTATCTATTCGATGCTATGTTTTTGTGTTTATTTATCTTTACATCTTATACTAATTTTAACTTGTTGACCTGGCTAATACTGAGAGGGTTGATTCAAATGTCAGTATTTGTATGCAGTATACCTGCTGACTACTCGGAACAATATTGTTTGCAGAATCGTGGCCCACTTAATCTTATGTCCTTTAAGCAAGAGGAATTGTGGGAAAATGCAAACGAGCGAATCCCCTGGCACGAGAAGTTGGATGGAGAAGAAGCGATTCAGAAGCGTGTTCATGAGTGAGTTGCTGTCAACCCCCCTCGTGCTTGTGTTACACATTTACACAATAACACCTATTTCCTCTTCTCCACCACTTTCGGTAAAAGCTGCTGCGTTCATCTTTGCAGCTATGCGGTGCAAATTCTTTATTGCAACAAACCCGTAGAGATAGGCTTTAAACTTTTAACATACATAAGGAAAAATAAACATATAATATTGTACAATAATTACAGGAAAGAAGG
>JBAKGM010000139.1:36683389-36710345 GCA_037177215.1 Asparagus racemosus
TGCTGTAATTTGAATTTTGTTGTAAAAAATAAATTTGTAACAAGTTCATTTGCAGATTAATGAAAATGTCAGCAACTACTTTCGCGGCGAACAAGCACAAAATTAATAAACCTCGAAATCCACTAAGAATTATCCTCTAAATTCACAAAGAACGACCTTTGAATCTATGAAGAACTTTAAATCCATGAAAAAAATATTGTAAAGAGGAAATTTTATTGAGAAAAAGTTATCTAATAATTTTGGGGTTACATGTCTCTTCTTAAATAGAAAAACAAACAAGACTCCTAATAAGCCTAAAATTATAAAGAAATAAAAAGTATCAAATCCTACTCTAAAAAGACTCTCTATAATATTGAAAACAAATCAGTCCAAATTGAATCAAAATTGATTTTATTTTCTAATCTAAATTAACTCTAACGTTTTTACTAAAAATAAACTCAAAGCTGTTTATTTTCAGATTTTAGTCAAAACTGAGTATTACTAATGAGATTTTGAAACTCTGACAATCTGAATAGCTCCGTCTCATAGAGATAGGTGTTTTACGTTCATAATATATTAGAATCTACCTTTTGGTTTGGAAGATATGATCATTTTCTTGCAAAAGTCAATAATACAGATATTGTCTGTTAAATGTCCTACATCAGTCTCCCCTTGTTGAAAGAAGCTCAACCCCGAGCTTATATTTTCTTGAATTGTAGCTTCATTGATAAATATTTTTTTCTCCTGCATCAATCATCATCCACCTTATATTTAGCATTGATTTTCTCTATTTGTTATTTTACCTCCTCGGCTAGGACTTCTTCTAAGTCAAACTTTTAGATGAATCTTTTCCAAGCCATGTGTATGTGATTGGGATCTATAGATGTCTTGAAAAACTCCTCCACATATATTCCTTGTTGCTTTGCATAGTCTAGTGTCAGAAGTATTATCTCAACCTTCTTGAAATTATTCACAACCTTTGCTTCCAAAGAAAACTTTTCCTCATACTCCATACACAATTCTTTTATCTCTTTTACCTTGAGCCCTCCACCCTCGCTCGCAATTATATGCATCTCCTCCATCGGGACAATATCAGAATGTGTAACATCAGTCACGACGTCTTTGAGAATATCATGCATAATATACATCTTCATTAACATATCATCATCAATATCAAGAATCTCATGCACAATGAGGGTTTGCACTTTAGGATGAATATTGATGGTGGCAAAACCTTCCTTTTTGGTTGTAGCATCTCATTGTCTACCACTAGAAAAACCTTATCCTTAGCAATCTCTGTTTTGAGTGAGTCTCGCTAAAAGCTTCACTTTGACTTGTTGTTGAGAGCGAGCTTTATTATTACTTGGGCGAGCTTCGCTATGGCTTGGGCGAGCTCTGCTGATAAGTTTAGATTTGACTCAGAATCTAACTTGAACCCATTTATTGACTCGGCTAACATGGGGACACCTTTTGACTCGGTCCTGAGTCCATTTTGAGGATTGGCTCGGACGCAGGTCCTCTTCGGCTAAGATGCAGTCATTTTCACATGTGATCCAAGTAAACTTCACTATAGCCTACCATATGCTGATGCTTGAGCCTATCTGAAGTATTTAGCCCATGGGTGTTTTACTTTTTAAACTCAAACTCAACACTGGTCCAATAGAGTATATTTTAACCGTCTACAAGACCCCCCCCCCAAGTTTTCATGATCCTGTATTCAAACTTGTAGCAGGAAACAAAATACTTTGGGTAATTGCCAGAGGTGTACTGTTGAATGTAGCTTTGGTCGACTTTCTTAGGCTGAAATATTCTATTTGACTACTTAGCTGCCAGAGGTGTACTAATAAACGTGGCTTTTCATCGTTGGACTCATCTTGGTTGAATGCTAGGTTGTATTTTGAAGTGCTTATTGTTGAGATTCTACCCAATTTGGTGTTTAGAACCCATATTTGGTGCGAAACTGCTCGAGCATGCCTAAAGGTTTGCATAGCTGCTGGAGCATAGCTGGATCTTGGTGTAACTACTGGAATGTAGCCGGATGTTGGCATAACTGCTAGAGTGTAGCTGGATGTTGGCATAACTGGTAGAGTGTAGCCGGATATTTAACCATAGTTTATACTCATACGTAGCTGGAGTATTCCATCATCTCGACCAAGCTAGGGAGATTCATAGTGTCTACAGTTTAGGCTCTTATGTAGTTGGAGCGTGGGAAATAGTTTATACTCATGTATCTGTTGGAGTCTACACAGTTTAAACTCTTAAGGCATTGGAGCATGGAGAAGCAGTTTATATTCATATACTCATCAGAGTGCAGGGAGCAGTTTAACCTTGTATACTAGTCGGAGGTTGGGAAACAGTCTAACCTCATAATCCCATTGGAGGTTAAGAAAGTTTAACCTCATAATTCTATAGGAGGTTAGGAAATAGTGTAACCTCATAATCTCATTGGAGGTTAGGAAACAGTTTAACCTCATAATCCCATTGGAGGTTAGGAAATAGTTTAACCTCCTAATCCCGTTGGAGGTTAGGAAATAGTTTAACCTCCTAATCCCATTGGAGGTTAGGAGAGATTGACAGATGCGTAATGTTAACCAGTCGACAAAATCAAACTGATAGAGGTGTAATGTTAACATATCAGATTTGTAAAATTGGTATTGTTCAGAGGTGTAATGTTAACATAACAGTATTAAGAAATTTTTGATAGAGGTGTAATGTTAACATGTCAAATAAAATGACCGACAGAGGTGTAATGTTAACCAATCGGTTCAAAAGAGTCCAAAGGACGACTACTGTTTTGAAGTGTAATTTTAACTTAACAGGAGGAAATCGATAGAAGTGTAATGTTCACTAATCGATTTTTTATAAGAGCGAATTGACAGAGGTGTAATGTTTACCGGTCGAATTTGACAAGATAAGTCGACAAAGGTGTAATGTTAACCGGTCGACAGAATCAAACCGATAGAGGTGTAATGCTAACGTATCAGGTTCGTAGAATTAGTACTGTTCAGAGATGTAATTTTAACACAACAGTACTAAAGAATTTTGATAGAGGTGTAATGTTAACGTGCCAAATGAAATAATCGATAGAGGTGTAATGTTAACCAGTCGGATTAATAGGATGGAAACCGTTCAGAGGTGTAATGTTAACATGATGGTGGTAATGCATTTGGAGTCAAGCAGAGGTGTGATGTTAACTTGATAACTCGTTGGGGATTTTGATTTGATTTTGGATCAAGATGATCAAGACTTACGGTCAGAGGTGGAAACTTGAACATGACCGATGTCTCTGTGGGGAGATGAAATTAGCTAGGATCAAGGGTAATACTTCTTGAGGAACTTTCCATTGATCGGTGCCATGAGCCTATTGCCATATTGGTCAATTCGGCGATGTGCTTCATTTGAGCAGACTGTCTCTACTACAAGTGGACCTTCCTATTTTAGCTAGAATTTACCTTTATACTAATGCATCATACCCATGGGTTGACGAACGGCTAAGACGAGGTCGCCCCCTTTGAAGGATCGTTCTTTGACTCCTATTCAAAGCTTTCAAAATCTACAACTGGTAGATCTCGATTCTTTGCTAAGCTCGAAGCCTCAGCTCATCTAACGCTTCTAATTCTTAGAGGTGCTTTTGGTAATGTTCTTCGATCGTCATCTTCTCAGCAAGAGCGATCCTTAATGATGGTAGAATATGGCTCGGTCACTGAATATGTCCAAGGAATGACGCGATCATGGGGAACGAAGAGCACTACCCCCACACCTATGACAATAATTCCTTTATGGGTCCACTATGAAGCGCCGTTTAAATAGAGTTCCTACTCAGAGACAGAATGATTTCACAAGCCCGGAACTTAGAGATTCTGGCTTCATTATGAGTATCCGCAGAGAGCTAAGTTCTAATGTCATGTAAGGTGTAAAGACCATCATCAGAGGTGTGATGTTGAACTTGACGACTAATTACTTCGGCAAAGGTTGTACTATTGGACATACTGAAGAAAATGGTGTCGCCATTAAAGGCTCAAGCTGTTATGAGACGAAGCCATAAATGCTGATCTAGCATTGCTGCAGAAGCATTGCCACAGCCATAGAAGGTTGGGTTGGCATTGCTGGAGAAGCATTACTATAGCCGTAGAAGATTGGGTTGGCTTTGCTGAAGAAGCATTGCCATAGCCGTAGACAACTGGGTTGGTATTGCTGAAGAAGCGTTGCCATAGCCGCAGACGATTGGGTTGGCGTTGCTGAAGAAGCATTGCCATAGCTGTAAAAGACTAGGTTGGCATTGCTGAAGAGGCGTTGCCATAGCCGTAGGTGACTGGGTTAGTGTTTCCACTCGACAAGATTCGAAGAGTGTTGAACTTCGATCAGGAGGATTGTCCCCTCTCATTCTTATCATCAGATGATTGCCTTATCTCACTATTATCATCTTTGTCAACCACAAATTATGTTGATTGAATCTCTCAGCGGATTTCTTGACAAGTTCTGCCTGCTCAACCAAATCTTTCCACGAATTAGCCTTGACAGCGCCCATATGGGCTTCCACGCAGCTCAGAAAGTTATGTTGGCATGTCTAGAGCAATATTGGCAATGGCATGTCTCGGCATCGTGAGGACAGGTTACAAAACCGTTCAATGTAATCTCTGACCGAATCATTCTCCTTCTGTTTTTCTAAAAGGAGTCCGGTCATTGTTACATCAGATTGGTCCTCGTGGAATTGGGACAAGAGCTGTGATTCCAAATCAACCCAAGATTTGATAGATCCTTCAGCCAGATTTTAGAACTAGTCAAAGGCTACCCCCTGAAGGGTGCTAATAAAAAGTCGCGCCTTGATGGCGTCATTCCATACTACATTACCCGTTTGCTGATGGAAGTAGTAGGCATGGTTGTTCGGGGAGCCTTTGCCATTAAACATGTGAAATATTAGCGACTTAAACTTCATCAGAATAGGGACGTAGTCCCATTCAGGTCGAGTGATCCTAACCTCCCTTAGCTCAGTCTTCTGTGTAAGAGCATTGAGAAGGTTTTGTAGACTTTTGAGCGTTTTCAATTTACGCCTCGTCTTCAGTGTACTCGATGGTTCAGACTCCGATCGAGAGGAGAAAACATCTTGTTGGTGCAGTGACTCCTTATTTACAGAGGTGTTAACTAGCTGCTTCCCTTTTGAAGTGCTCGCAAGGGGCTAGGAAGTGAGTAGCAGTTGTTAAAGCATATTTTTGAGTCGGTCTAAGTGCTCGTCAGATGCTTTCTTTTGGGTCTCCATCCGACGAATTAGATCATCGATGGCCTCTCTATCTGCCATGTTGGCAGTTCGCTCCTGCTCTTGACTTGAGTTAGGAGTTGTGTTTGACGCTATGGCCTCTCTGTCTTAGCAGAAGGATGACCCCCTTGTAAAGGAGTTCGTCGAACAGGTGACCTCAAAACAGAGTAGTCAAAGGGGATAGCTACCTCTTGTTTCGATCTAGTGAGGTGATAAATACTATTGGTCTCCGGATCTGATGTGCTAGTGTCATCTTCTTGGGTTACACTGGTCATATTAACCATGAACCCTTGGAGATCAAGGTCAAAAGCAGCCATGTTCTTTTGAGATCGTTGTTGCCGCTTGTGAACTTTTAAGGAAGCACGATGTGCATCACGAGACACCTTAAAGAGAACCCCCAGAGGGGTTGTTGATTGACGTCCAAATTTGAGGGACGTTTGAAAGTCCTGACCTTTGCTCTGGGCGAGGGTCACTAAGACCTCGCTCGGGGCGAAGCTTATTTTGCCTCTAGTGATACTGAGGTTCATTTCACTTTAGACGAAGCTGGGGTTGTCTTCTCTCTAGGTGAAGTTCACCCTACCTCCAGCGAAGTTGGGGCTATCATCGGTGAGACTGGGGCTATCCTCAGAGAGGCTTGTCTTGCTCTTGGTAAAGTTCATTTTGCCTTCAGTGAGGTTGGGGCTGTCTTCAGCAAGGCTCGCCTTATTGTAGGTGAAACTGGAGTTGTCTTCACTCTGGGTGAAGTTCATTTGGCTTCCAGCAGATCTCAAACTACCTTTGGTGAAGTTCACCTTGACATATGCGAGGATCAATTTTAACACTGGGTTTGCATTGCGGCGAATTTTGCGATAACTTCTCACAGTTGCTGTCGATGAAATAAGTTTGTCAAACTTTGCTTGGTCAAATTCAATGACCAGCGATTCAACGAAAGACTGAGTGTCTTAGTGTCAGACTGTGACACAATGTTCTCATCAGTTGAGAAGGAAGTCCCCAGCAGAGTCACCATCCTATTTCGAGTCTTTTTAATATTGTAATTGACGCAGATTACAATAAAAGATTACAATGAAACTAAGGAAAACTTTATTTTTTCCTGGGGGTTCTTTTCTGTGTGCCGGTGGAGCGTCAATCTTGTATTCTGTTGACGGTCCGACTAAGATGAAATGTCTTTCACTGATTGATGATCTCTAATCTCTCAGAAGATAACGCAGTCTTCTCTGGACGAAGAGATATTAACATATTCTTTCTCACAAGAACTGTTGATTAAGCTAGATGACTAGCTGAAGAGAACGAATACTTTCTCACAAGGATCATTGATCGGGCCAAATGATTAGCCGATGATAATGATCTATAAAGATCAATGAGAATGGAGGAGAGATGGGCTTTTTGTCTAGCCTCTAAAATCTCTCTCTTTTTTCTCAATGGCAAAGACCTTTCCTCTGCCTCTCTCTTTTGTGCCCTCGTGCCCTGTGCCCCATGTTGATCATGCCTATTTATAAGCTTGGAAGCATTAAGTGGGTGAGTTAGTGGACCTTAACTCCCCTTAAATAGGTGAGTTAGTGGTCATTAACTCTCCCTAACTCCCCCTAAATGGGTGAGTTAGCGGTCATTAACCACTTCCTTAAAAGTAGCTTTTAAAAATGGTTATGGGCGAGGTTCGCCAATAACAGCCGTGGGTGAGGTTCGCCAATAACGACCATGAGTGAACTTCACCACAATGGGTGACACGGCTCATGTGGGCTACTTGGCAAAGCTCGCTACTACTTGGGTGAGCTTCGCTACATCTTTGGTGAGCTTCGCTGCGGCTTCGGCTTTGGCTTTGGTGAACTTCGCTATATGTCCCACGTGGACTATTTGGGCGAAGCTCGTTCTGAGTGAGCCTCGCTAGAAACTTCACTTTGACTTGTTCTTGAGAGCGAGCTTCATTATGACTTGGGCGAACTTCGCTATGGCTTGGGTGAGCTCCGCAAATAAGTTCACGCAAATAAGTTCAGACTTGACTTAGAATCTAACTTGAACTTGTTTATTGGCTCGGTTGTCTTGAGGACACCTTTTGACTCGGCCCTGAGTCCGTCTTGAGGATTGACTCGAACTCAGGTCCTCTTCGGCTCAGATGCAGTCATGTTCGCATGTGATCCAAGTGAACTTTGCTGTAGCCTATCATATGCTGATGCTTGAGCCTGTCTAAAGTTTTTAGCCCATGGGTGTTTACTTTTTGGACTCGGACTCAATATTGGTCCAATAGAGTATATTTTAACCATCTACAGAATTAAACTATATTTAGGAAAGTTCAATAGAAGAAGAAGAGAATGAGTCAGATCTTAGTTTTGAGAAAATCTTTGGTGAGGAGCTAAAGATATTAGAAAAATCAGATCAAGTCTTTCAGAACGAGGAAACTGTGTTAATACATGCTTCTTTAACCCAACTTTTGAAGACTTCTTTGCTGATGAACTTAAATTCTTGAAAAATAAACAACAGCTAAATTTTCAACCCTCAAACATAAATCTTATGTTTGAGAATATTTTTATAGAAGAACCAGTTGTGATTGGTCAAACTTTTGTTAATAAGGAATCTAAGTTCATAATGCATAACATCACAAATACCTGCCTTCAATTGCTGTAAATATCATTGAAAATCTTAGAATGTTTAGAATTTAAGCACATCATTGATTATATTATTTTGGATTTCTTTAAAATTTGAGAAAGAATTTTCAGTAATAAGATAGGATTTGATATAAAGTATGAGCTTTTCTTGTTCAATTTTTCATTCTCCATATTTATTTTTTATCTCATAATAATGATAAAAAAAATTATTCTTCTCTCATTTGAGAGTTACTTATTCTTTTGAAAAAAAGAGAGAGAAAAAAGAAAAAACCAAAAGGATATGGAAAAAAGGAATGGCAAAAAAAATTTTGACTTCATCCTCCTCACATCAAAGGTAAATTACAGATTTTTATCATCATTGTTCTAGGTCGACCGAATAAGTGTAAGTGCTTCATTTCTTATCTGCTTTACTTTGTGCATCATATAGTTTGCATTGAGGATAATGTGAAATTTAGGTGTGGGGGTGGGGACAAGTCATTTTCTCTTCTTTATCTTAGACATTTTCGCCCTTTATTTTATAATTTTTTTTCTTTTTCATAGAAATATTGTCACTTGCCAACTTAATAGAGTTGACTAATAATTAATCTATTTGATAATTTTTGAATTTTCTAATCATTAGGTAGTTTTATACTTAAGTTGACCTTTTATGATAACTCTAAATAAATTTCTTAAGAAATGATTTTCAAAGTATTATACTTCACTTAAGTCTTAACTTAGATCTAAAGTAATGAAATTTTTGCATGCTTAGTTTAGAGTTGAATATAACTTTTCAAGTTGTCTTGATCAAAATATTTTTCAGGATATATATACATATACACATATATATTATAAAAAAACTAACTTTACAAAAGAAGAGTGCGAAAAATAGGCACCAATTAAAATTCTCTAAAAATCCAAGGTGGTTTTATCTTACTAAGTCTAAGTTGACCGAGTAATTAAACCCAATGAGTATTTCCATGCTTAATGATCTAAGCCCAATTGGGTTGGAGTTCATTTTCCCAAAACTCATTAAATGGTCACTTAGAAAACCCGTTCAAGACACCAATGAATAAAGAGTTTAAATAATTTACTAACAATGTTTTTATATATATAGTTATACTTGTATATATGTTCTTGAAAAATAAATTGATTAAAAGACTTTAAAAATGTCTAAAACAAAGAGTTAGCATGTTCTTTTTAAAACCGTTAAATTAAATTTCTAAATTAGACTTGGTTTTGTATATCTATAATGAAAAGATTTTCTAAGAAGATTTACTTTGGAGTTATACATAAAAATATTTTCTTGAGTAAAAAAAATTAGTTTCAATTAGAATGTTTAAATATATCAAGTGAATTAATTATTCATAGACTTCTTTAATTTGGCAAGTTAATCAAATTTTGTGGGTATATTTACTGCAAACCCTCACGAGACTACAACTCCTCCACTAGGGTAACCTAGGGGTTTAAAGGCTTGTTGTATGCGCAAAATACGATTGTGATTCATGCGAAAGTGAGTTAGGATTTTTCTCTCTTTTCTTTTCAATTTCTTCTTTGCTAGAGGACTAGCAAAAGTTTAGGTGTGGGGATATTTGATAATCACATTTTTATTATAATTTTATACCCTCATCATCTATCTTATATAAATAAATATACCACAAATAATTATTTTTATCTTAATTTATAGTCATTTTTTCTTCTTTATCTTAGATATTTCCCCCTTTATTTTATCATTTTTTTTCTTTTTCACAGAAATATTGTCACTTGCCAACTTAATAGAGTTGACTAATAATTAATCTATTTGATAATTTTTAAATTTTCTAATCATTAGTTAGTTTTATACTCAAGTTCACCTTTTATGATAACTCTAAATAAATTTCTTAAGAAATGATTTTCAAAGTAGTATACTTCACTTAAGTCTTAACTTAAACCTTTAATTAAAGTAATGAAATTTTTGCATGCTTAGCTTAGAGTTGAAATAATTTTTCCAAGTTGTCTTAATCTAAATATTTTTCAGGATACACACACACACACACACACACACACACACACACATTTAAAAAAACTAACCTTACAATAGAAGAGTGCGAAAAATAGGCACCAATTAAAATTCTCTTAAAATCTAAGGTGGGTCTATCTTACTAAGTCTAAGTTGACCGAGTAATTAAGCCCAAGGAGTATTTCCATGCTTAATGACCTAAGCCCAATTGCGTTGGGATTCATTGGCCCAAAACTCATTAAATGGTCACTTAGAAAGCCCGATAAAGTAGAACAAAATCACCAAGGAATAAAGTGTTTTAAAAAATGGATTTTTTTACTAACAATATTTTTAAATATATAGTTATATTTGAATATATGTTTTTTGTAAAATAAATTGATTAAGAGACTTGAAAATTATTTAAAACAAAGAGTTAGCATGTTATTTTCAAAACTTTTAAATTAAATATCTATGTTAGACTTGGTTTTGTATAACTATAATGAAAAGATTTTCTAAGAAGATTTACTTTGGAGTTATACATAAAAACATTTTCTTGAATTAGGATTTTTCATAGACTTCTTTAAATTAGCAAGTTGACTGAATTTTGTGGGAATATTTACTGCAAACCCTCACGAGACTACAATTCGTCTACTAGAGTAACCTAGGTGTTTAAAAGCTTGTTGTATGCACTAAATATAACTGCAATTCCTGCGAAAGTGAGTTAGGATTTTTCTTTCTTTCTTTTTCAATTTCTTTCTTTACTAGAGAACAAGCAAAACTTTATGTGTGGGGGTATTTGATAATCACATTTTTATTACAAATTTATACCCTCATCACCTATCTTATATAAATAAATATACCACTAACAATTATTTTTATCTTAATTTGCAGGTTAATGAAGAAATAATGAATAAAAGCCCAAAAGACTCAAACTACCCGATTTGTTAACCTATTGATTTGCAATAGATTTAGTTTAATGGCTGAAATTTAATTCCTTAGTCTTCAAGTTTCATCCAAGGGTTCTCTTTCATTGCTGTAGGCTATAAATAGGAGTAGAGGGTAAGAGGTTTGAGTGTGAAATATTTTATAAAAACTCTTTTTAGAGAGGAGGGTTACTCTAAATTGAGAAGTCCTTCTAAATTTGTAACTTTTAGTTACAATTAATAAAAAAATATTTTCACCCCCTTATATTTCTTTTCTTCTCTTTGTCCAAGGATGAAAAGAGGATGAAGATGAGGATTTACTTTTTATTCCTTTCTTTTCTTTTCTTGTAATATATTCTTTTCTTACTTATTTAATACTTTGTAGAGTAGATTTACATTCATGTCTTTACTTTCATGTATTCACTTTCATGTCTTTACTTTTTTAAATTTATTTTGTAGTTTAGATTTTATTTTCTTGCACTATTCAACTTGAGGCTAGAACCCTCTTGGAATTAGTTTTTATTTTTGTTTATTTTCCTTTTTTTGATTCATCTTGAGGCTAGAACCTTCTAGGGAATCGCCCTTTTCTAAAATGTGAAACTAATACTTGTGGGAACTCTAGAAATTGCATGAAACTAAGCTTTATTTCTTTCATAATTTGTGAATCATTCACTTTTGCTTAAAATGATCATGTTTAGGATAGTCAATTAAAGAACTAATTGATAGAAGAAATTCTAAAATTACTATTTAGTTATTATTCTTTTCATGAGTATAAATTTTACTTGAATAATAATTTGATAGGTTATGCTTTTCTAGAGTGGTTTGATAGTCTATACTTAATAAATCTAAAGTAGAATGTGATAAAAAGAGAATGGTTCATATTTTATGAGTCAGATTTACTAGTAGATTCAATTCTAGATTTCTCATATCTTTACTTGAATATTCCATCTTTACTTCCTTGATTTTCCTCTTTATGTTTGATTTTTATTTGTTTGTTTTATTTTTCTTCATTTTCTTCATCATTTCTTTCGCCTCTCTCAATCTTGTTTTGTTTTTATTCGCATATATTCACAACCACTTTCAATCTCTCCACAACCACATTCATCACACTCCTAATTGTCACACACACATCATAAGAACCGATTTTGGGTTAATTCTTACAACACGTTCCTCGTGGGATTGATAACTTTTTATACTATAACTTGATAGTTGTATACTTATAACTTTAGGTACATGCTTATATTTACCCATCACAGAGGAACCATGAGCAGAAGCTTGTCCATGCGTTTGATCCCGACACTCTCCATGTTATCCAGAGGGGGAAGATTGGAAAAATATCATTGCTGTTGTAGACATGTGAAAAAGCTAAGGCAAATTATATACCGTCAATGTATATGAACAACAGTAGACGAGCGTTATACACTATCTTGTAGTTTCATCAACTGACGTTCTAAGGTGTGGTTTAGATAATTTCATCATTGTCACAGTTTTGACAACACCATCATTGTTGTCGTTACCCTTGCCCGTCACAGGGGTCCTCATCATTATCTTGGCCCGTCAACGCTATTGACCTTCACCAAATATCGTCACCGAGCGACTGACTCTACACAACAAATTTGTTGATGTACCCTCACCGCAATTATCGTTAGAACTCCCCTCAAAACCTCACCATTGCCATCATAAAAAAAGCCATTCAATGCTTGCTGTTGACACGCTCGAGCTCCTCCTCGAGCCCTCATCTACCACTTGCAGTCATGAATGTCAACCGATCCTCCACGACCCACCGTCGACATGTTGAAGCCATGACGAGCTCCTCCCAAGCTTTTTGTCATTAAAAGACCCCGCCATCGAAGACTGAAGCAAACCACAATTTTTGTCAAACTCATCATCGCCGAAGACCACTGTTGCAGCCTTGCCACTACTCCTAATGGCTGCCAAGGCTTCAAAGACCACCATCAAAGCCTTTTTGCCACTCCCAATGGTAGACAAGGCCTTGTCTGCTAGGATTGTGTCCATACAATTGACTTTTTTTGATGAATAACAAACCTTCATATTTGTCTAATATGAGTTTGAGATGCTTTATGCAAGTTTATATAGGTGAGAGTTGTTATTGAGACCAAACAAAATTAGTATCATCCCAACAGGATAATTTCGGCTCTTTGGCCATTGATGAGCCCATTGCCTATCGATGATCATTTGATCATCAATGATCAAGGGTTCTCATCGATGAACCTTGAGCTAATTCATCAATCAACAACTCCTTATTGATGGCAAATTTTTATAGATAGCCTTCACTCATCAATGAGCATGTCGATGAGCAACTCATTGGTCATCGATTCATAAGCTTCTGTCAATCAAGAAAAAAGGCATAAGAGGTTTGGTGATCAATGAATAGTTTAGCCATCGATGTGAACCTTGCCCATCGATGAGAAGGTTGCCCATCGATGAGCGTGGATCATTTTACAGCCTTTTGAGATTTAATCTCAGCCACTCCTTGTTGTTAAGATACATTTCCTCCTATCTTATTTTAAACAAAACTCCTAGACCTAATTGAGAGAGAAAAAGATTGATCGGGGGGCAAATAATACAAAAGTTATATGTGCACTACAATCAAGTTATGGTATAGTACAGATGTCGAAACTACAAGGAAGGTGTGTGTTTGAAATTTCTAAATTTGGTCCTAGAAAAGTGTGGACAAAAATGATTAAGAGTGAAAGTGCAGAGATGTAGAGTGAGATTTATCACAAAAATAAAAAGCTAAAACAAGAGGGAAGAAAGAGAGAAGGACAAGACAAATAAAAGGAAAGCAAAGAGGAAACTAAAAAGAAGTAAAAAAGAAATAGAAATAAGAAAAGAGAAGGAAGTAGGATACGAAAAAAATTAACAAAATAAAATCAAGAAGAGGGAAATCAAGAGAGGAAGAGAAAAAAAATCAAATTACAATGATTGAAGAAAAACAAGTAGAAAAGTTAGGAATCTAGAATTGATTTCACTAGTTAATTTCAATTAGGATTTATGTACTACTATCTTTTTATCATATTTTACTTTAAATTTACTAAGCATAATTTATCAAATTATCATCTAAGCAAAATTTTCATTCATGAAAAGAACAAACAACTAGATAATAATCCTAAAAATGAATAAGCATAATCTATTAAATCACTCAAGATAAGCATAGATTATCAAACACTTTTTCTACCAATTAGTTCTCTAGTTAATTATCATAAACATGATCATTTTAAGTATAAAGAGGGCAATCCATAAACCATAAAAGAAATTAAACTAGTTTCATACAATCTTAGATTTTCTACAAGAATTAGTTACTCATTTTGAAAAATACAAATAAGGAAAAATCTATACTAATAGGCATAAAAGAAGTGAATCTAAACTACAAGTAAGAAAATAGAAACTAATAACAAAATAAGAAAAAAAAGAAAAAAATATATACTACAAAGCATGAAATAAAGAGCAAAAATAAAAACTGACTACAAAACAAGAAATTAGAAGAGAAATTCTTCAAAGCATTTAAAAAAAATAAACTACAAAGAAATAAAAAAAGCATGAAAATAAATCTATATGACAAAGCATAAATTTATACTACAAAGCAATAAATCTAATATACCAAACATAAAATAAAAATAAAAAAATAAAATCCTAAAACATGCAATTCTAAAACTAGAAAATAAAAGGGGAAAATGAAAACTTACATTACAAGGAGTTGGCCCATTGAAAGCAAATCTTCATCCTCATCATCACAGAAGAAGAAAAGAAAATTAAAAAGGAGGAAATTTTTACTGCCAACAAGAAGTTTATAATTTTTAGAAGGTCTTCTCAATTAAGAGTAATCGTCCTCTCCAAAATGGATTTTTTTACAAAATTTTTCCCCTCACACCCTTCAATCTCTACCCCTATTTATAGCCTACAGTAATTGACAAGAGCGATTGGATTTGTCTTGAGCTTCAAAAACTAAATCTCAACCATTAACTGATTCAGTGAGGATCTAATCGATTGGCCAATCGATTAACTAATTGATCATGATATTTTATTACACTTTTATACCCTTATTATCTATTTTATTTTGAATAAAATATCTGCTAATAAGTATTTTTTATCTTAATTTCCATGAAAGCCCATGTTGGAGCCCAAGATCAAAATAAAGAAGCCCATGAAAGCCCACACAAGAGAGCTCAAGAAATTCGGCCAAAGGAACAGGAATTGAAGAAGTATCGATATGGGTATCGATACTTGTATCGATAGCCGTATCGATACTAGTATCGATACCAATATCGATACAAGTATCGACAGGGGTATTGATACCAGTATTGATACTAGTATCAATACCTAGTAAACAGTTACGAACCGAAGACTGAAATTGCGTAACTTGGTGATTAAGTTTAACCTAAAGGCTAATATTGATTGTAATACTCTATAAATAGGGGTAGAGAGTGAGGGTTTAGGGTGTGCAAAATTTTATAAAAATTTTATTTGGAGAGAAGAGTTACTCTTAATTGAGAAGACCTTCTAAAATTATAAACATTATTTGCAATTAATAAAAAATTTCTCCTCTTTTAAATTTTGTTTTCTTCTTCTTTATTGATGGAGATGGGGATGAAGATTTACTTTCAAGGGGTCACCCCCTGCAATGTAAGTTTTCTTTTTCTCTTTTATTTTTTTTTTAGAAATTCATGTTTTTAGATTTTATTTTGTTAGATTAAATTAGATTTACTTTCATACTCTCTTATTTATGTTATTTTCTTGCAATTTTGTAGTATAGAATTACTTTTATGCTCTTTTATTTTCTTGCAATTTAATTTTGTAGTTTAGATTTACTTTTATGCCCTTTAAATTTTTAGTTAGATTTCACTTATGCGTATAGTTTAGATATTTATTTTCTTGTTCTTGTTCTTATTTTTGTAGTTTTTATTTTTCTTGTAATTTAGATCTCTTTCTTTTATGCTTTATAGTTTATATTTTATTTTCTTATTTTTATTTTAGAAAATGAGTAACTAAATCTTGTAGAAATTCTAGAATTGTATGAAGCTAGTTTGAATTCTTTTGTAATTTGTGGACTGCCCTCTTGTGCGTAAAATGATCATGTTTAGAATAATTAACTGGAAACATAATTAGTAAAAGAAGAATTTAATAATCTATACTTATATTGAGTGGTTTGGCAGGTTATACTTATGAATTCTAGAATTTTTATCAAGTTATTATTCTTTTCATGAATGAAATTTTATTGGATGTTAATTTGATAGGTTATACTTTGTTTTAATAGTTTGATAATCTATACTTAATAAATCTAAAGTAAAATATGATAAAAAGAAGTAGCTCATAAATGTTAAATGAATTTAAACTAGTAGATTCAATTCTAGATTCCTCATTTTTCTCTTGATTTCCTCCATCTTTTACTTATTTTGATTTTTCCTCTTTGTGGTTATTTTCTTATCTTGTTGATTTTTTCTTTTCTATTTTTTTATTTCTCCTCCTTGTTATTCTTTATTTCCTTTTATTTATCCACTCTCTTTTTCCCCTCTTGTTCTAATTTTTTTATTTATAAAAAAATCACACACTCTTCTTATATCTCTTCTCTTTCACTCCTATTTGCCTACACACAACTCTAGGAACTAATTTAGATTTTTCCTACACTCCTTCTTGAGGGATCGACATCTTTCTATACTATAACTTGATAATTGTGAACTTGTAACTTATTTACCCCCTATCAAGTTTTTAGCTCCGTTGCTGGGGAAGGTACTCATAATTAGGATTTTTCTATTTTGGTTCTTGGATTTGTGTGTTTTCTTGTGAAGGAGCAATTTTGAAGCTTGAAGATTGAAGATTTGCTTTGCTTGAGACGGCAAGTCCTCTTTCTAGTATTTTCATATCCACCCTGTAGTTTAATTCCTCACAATTAGATTCAATTAGGATATAAAAAAATTCTCTTGTCAACACTAATAAAATCCACCCTCTACTTGAACATCTACTAAAAAGATAATAAATTTAAATAAGAGCTCTCTCTCTCTCTCTCATTTGTTTGATTGTTAACCGTAATTAAAAAGCAAAAAAGATTTTACTTTTGCATCCTTTTGTAGTTGCTTTTAATTTCTAGGGTTGCATTGCATATAGTTAGTTCGAATTCACCAAAGTGATTTGAGCATTTTGATGTGAGCACTCACTTGAAAATACTCTTAAGGGCAAAACCCATAATCAAGATGAGGTGAGAGATTTCATCACCTTTTCGTTAGCCCACAAATCACTAATTCCTCACTACATAAACCTAAGCCTTTTAGAAACTCATTAGACGTTGGCCCCTAAGGACTCGAGCTTATTAAGGAATGAAAAATCTTTAAGTGAACTGGTCAAAGTTTACTTGAATCCGTTGGTGTCTAAGACAAGTTTTAGTAGTTGTGTAAAGTGCTCCGTAATGAAAGAGGTACTTAATTGGTCCTTGACCTGAATCTATTACTATCCTTTCCTAGCTAACTAACCGAGTAAACTTCAATCTTTTCACTCAAGGAGTTTTTAGTCAGGAGCTGATTTAGTTGAGTCTAGACTTAACCCTAGAATTAATGGTGATTGTTTCAAAGTGATTGTTCTTGATTTGTTTTAGCTAGGTTCTTCTTTTATCCTTCTTCTCCTCTCTCATTTATCTTTTAGGTCTTTTAGTTTTTCTCTTAATAAAAACTAACTCTTGTTTTTCTTAGATCTATTTCCTAATTTTCTTTTTAGTTAAAAAAAGAAAAAAATTCCAAAAGATTTTGTCTTAGTGTATGTGAGTTTGGATTAGGGATAAGACCAATAAATTAATTTGTGTTGAACCAAGTTTTGAAATAAAAAAATGGCTTATCCTAATCCACCCATTCTTCAAGATATGTGCTATTCCATTAGGAATACAATCACATCTTGCATTAGGCTATCCGATGTCAATGGAGCTAATTTTGAGCTTAAACCACACTTCATAAACATGCTTCCAAAATTCTAAGGAAATGAATCTGAAAACGCTTACATTTTTATCTCCGAGTTTGAGGAAGTTTATCTTATGATTAAGATTAGGGAACTATCTGTGGAGGCGATTAAGCTTAGATTTATCCCACTTGCTCTTAAAGACAAAGCCAAGAAATGACTGTATTACTTACCCACAAATTCTATCTCAACCTAGGATGAATTTGTTACCATTTTTTAAAGAAAATTTTCCTAATCTAAAAAACAGGTAAGCTTAGAAACAACATCCAGAATTTTAATATAGTTCCAGGAGAGCCATTCTGAAAGTATATTGATAAGTTTAAGGATCTTCTTATCGAATATCCTCACAATGATCTAGAAAAGTGGTGATTATACCAAATTATCTATGAAGGTTTGGATTATTCTTTAAAAACTTTATTAGAATCAATTTATCAAGGGGATTCTTGAAGAAAAATGTTGATGAAGCTCAAGAATTTTTAGAGAGTTTATCCAAAAAACATGCAGTGGGAATACTGTGATGAAAGAGTTACATCAATTTCCCAAACCAAACCCATTGGTCCTTCCCTAGAGTCAAATATTGCCTCTAAAGTAAAGATCGCTACAATCTTGCGTAGGTTAGAAGCTTTACAAACCAAAGAACGAGCTCCAGCTCAAATCAATCAAGTTTCTGCCTCAAGATGCCATAATTATCTTTCTCTAACCCATGTTTTAGAGAAATATCATCTCTTAGGAAATATTCAACCACTAGAACAGATGAACCCTGCATTCCAGCATCCTAGAAATGATCTATTATCTAGAAAATTTCTAGTGAACAACAAGAGGGAGAGTGTGAGTCAGATCTTTATTTATCTAACTTGAGTCTTGAGGAGATTTTCGATGACGAAATTAGGCTTTTAGAAGAGCTAGATCGGCAGGTCGATCATATATTTACAATTAGTTGGCAACCTAAACCCTTGGATATAGAGCCTAGAGCCTAACTTCGCCCATCTATAGAGGAATCCTGATGGGTAAATATGAGTGTACCTAAAGTTGTAAGTATACAACTAACAAGTTATAGTATAAAAAGTTATCGATCTCACGAGAAAGGTGTTGTAGTAATTTATCAAAATCGGTTCTTATGTTGTGTGTGACAATTAGGAGTGTGAAGAATGTGTTTGTGGAGGGAATATGAGAGTGGTTGTGAATATGTGCAAATAAACACAAAATGAGATTGAGAGAGGAGAAAGAATGATGAATAAGATGAAGGAAAGTAAAATAAATAAATGAAAATCAAGAATAAAGAGGAAAATCAAGAAAGTGAAAGATGGAGGATTCAATTAAAGATATGAGGAATCTAGAATTGAATCCACTAGCTAATCTCACTTATAAAATATGAATCATTCTCTTTTTATCACATTCTACTTTAGATTTATTAAGTATAGACTATCAAACCACTCAAGGAAAGCATAACCTATCAAATTATCATTTAAGTAAAATTAATACTCATGAAAAGAACAACAATTAGATAGTAATTATAGAATTCATAAGCATAACTTATTAAACCACTCAAGATAAGCATAGATTGTCAAATTCTTCTTCTACCAATTAGTTCTCCATTTGATTATCCTAAACATGATCATTTTAAGCACAAGAGAATAATCCATAAATTATAAAAGAGATTAAGCTAGTTTCATGCAAATTTAGAATTCCTACAAAAATTAGTTCCGCATCTTAGAAAATAAAAACAAAGAAACAACTAAAAGGAAGGAAAGTAAACAAAATAAAACTAATCCCAAGAGGGTTCTAGCCTCAAGGTGAATAGTATAAGAAAATAAAATCTAAATTACCAAATAAATACAAGAAAGTAAAGACATAAATTAAAATACATGAAAGTAAAGATATGAATGTAAATCTATTCTACAAAGCATTAAACAAACATGAAAAGAAAATATTACAAGAAAAGAAGAGAAAAGAATAAAAGTAAACCCTCATCTTCATCTTCTCTTCATTTTCATCCTCTTTTCATCCTTGGACAAAGAGAAGAAAAGAAAATATGAGGGGGTGAAAATATTTTTTATTAATTGCAACAAAAAGTTGCAAATTTAGAAGGTCTTCTCAATTAAGAGTAACCATCCTCTCCAAATATAGTTTTTACAAAATATTTCACACTCAAACGCCTCACTCTCTACTCCTATTTATAGCCTATAGTAAGTAACAAGAACCATTGGATTTTACTTGGGCTCCAAGGATTAAATCTTAGCCACAAAACAAGTTTATTATAAACCAATCGGTTGACCAATCGATTAGAATTGTAAAATTCTAAAAATGCGGATAGCTCCGTCTCATCAAGATAGGTGATTTTCATATATTATATGTTAAATTCCACCTTCCGGATTGAGAGATATCACTATTTCTTTGTGGCGAATATCTTAAATATGATTTTGACTTGATTTCTTTTCATATTGGATCCTTATTTCTTCAGTTTTTGTATACTGCTTAGCTTAATCCTAGGCTTCAATAAAAGGTTAAAAAATGAGGAAATTTTAGTTCTTTTTATCTTTTATTCATTAATTCTTCATTAACATGCAACTTAAGATAAAACATGTTATTAGTGACATATTTATTGATATAAAATGGATAATGAGGGTGTAAAATTGTAATAAAAATATGATTATCAACTGCCATGGCCTACCTAAAAGTATATGACAAGTATTCATCTTAACCACATTACGCAACAACTCATTAACATAATTTGGGTCGTTGAAAAAAGGTACCGATAGACCTCATTGATTTGAACATTATTGCCTTTGCGAATCTAGCCAATCTTGCAAGGTGTCGGGGTGTTTCTCTATCTTCAAGCCTAACTTCTCTACTATATACTGAGAGATGACATTCTCGCTACTGCCGCTATCAATGAAAACATCACAAGTCCTCTACATTATGATGCATCTCATACAAAAGATATTGTGCTTCTGAGGCTAGTCTTCTTTCTTTGTTGCTTCTTCACTGCTCTTCATAACTCCAAGGTCTTGCTTACAAATAGATTTGAATTGCTTAATCTTTGCATGATCATAGTTAGAGTGCGAACTCAAATATTTATTGAACATATAATAATAGGTAGGAAGAAAACAATCTTTCAACAATTCCTTCATCTTAGCCCATGATCTGAATTTTCGCTTTTGCTGACGGGTTCGATCCTCACATAATGATTGCCACCAAAAAGTTTCTTTACCTTTAAGTCGGTAGGCTACTCACTTAACCTTCTAATCTTCTGTGATTCCTAATTACCCAAAACTTCATCAATCTAATCAAGAAAATCCTCTACATTGAGGTTCCCATTGAAAGACAATAAATCAACCCTCCTATTTTTAGTATCGTTGATACCTTATCTTGAGTAGTTTTGATGACCGCAATTTCAACGCAGAGCTTCATACTTATCAATGTCATTATTGAATTCTTTGTGCGGAGTTTGATCAAGTCTTTGACGACCATCAACGTGATCTTGAACTCATCCCTGGTTCAGACGCTCCATTACCAACGAAAGTCGGTTCGTGTGAGTTTTAATCAGAGTTCCGGTGATAGGGGTTTCATCACCTACAATTGGATTGGAAATAGAGCTCTGATACCAATTAACACAGCACGTAAGTGATAAGCCTCGGAGTTCACTAAGGGGTGCTATTTGAATCCACAAAGAACGATCTTCGAATCTATGAAGAACTTCAAATCTATGAAGAACATATTAAAAGAGGAATTTTATTGATAAAAGTGATCTAATAATTTTGGGATTACATGTCTTTCTTAAAATGAAAAATAAAATAGACTTTTGATAATACTAGAATTACAAAGAATAGAAAGTATCAAATTCTACCATAAAAAGAATTCCTACAATAGAGGAAATAAATCAGTCCAAAATGAATCAAAATTAAATTTGTTTCTGAATATAAATAGACTATAACTTTATTACTAAAAATAAACTAAATGTTGATTAGCCAAAAACTGGTGATACTGATGTGATTTTAGAAATTTGTCAATTTGGATGGCTTCGTTTTGTCGAGGTAGGTGATTTTCATATTTAATAGGTTAGAATCCGCCTTTCGGGTTGGGATATGTGGTTGTTTCTTTGCAAGTAAGTAAATAATTCATCTGCATCCGCATTGTACTCGTGAAGATGCCAGTTCTTCTTGAATTTGCTTGTTATGCATCCTACATCATAAAAACTATTATTTGTTTGAGACTCCAAGTGTAAAAAACCTAAATTATATTATATTGGCACTAGTCTATAAACATACATCGAGATTCAAAAGAGAGGAAGACCACAAAGGAAATCACAAGGAGATAAATAGTTGGTTTCCGTTTATCTCAAAATATGTAATTGGGATTCTCTTAAAATCTCTTGCAATAGAAATTAATTGCAACAAAAATTCTTGGGATACCTCAAAGCGACATATGATGTAAACCAATATTCATTAACCAAATATGACGTTGGAGCCTCAATAAGTGTTTATAATAGAAAATCTTTTTGGTTGATAACACAAGGATATTCCAGCGGTTCCTATTTATGGATATGACATTATGATATCCTTGAGCTACATCATTTGTGTCTATTCTTTATATATGGATTTAGATTCTCTTCACTAAATTAACTGAATGTGATCATGTATGAAAATAGATAAATCCCTTTTTTGGAGAATATGTGTCTAATCCGTGCAAGGATTGCCGCACACTTATTTCTCATCTTTGAACAACGGCTAGAGAGTGACCACACCGATACTGCAAGAAGCCCCCACATATCACCCATGATTAACGCATAAATCACAAAATTGTGAGAGGAAGAAGATGACAGTAGTTGTTTTTCTCTATCTATTTAATCTCTACATAAGTGCATATATACAGAGTAGAGGATAAAATCCTAACCTTTTAGGATAAGGAACCGGTTCACTAAAGGACCGGTTTGAGCTCACTTAGGAACCACCCACTCAATTAGGTAGACTCTGCCAATTACTAACATACTCCCAGTCGCAAAAATGAATGGGTGTCATCTATTGCTCCCTGCGTTGACTCCCTGAGCTGTTGACTCCCTGACTCCCTAAATTTTCCCTTCTTGTCAATACAATGTCCATACATCATTAGTGCGGCGTGGACTATTGAGAACCTGCAACAGGGTAGCCTTGCAGCCAAATATGTTAGGACGGATAGAAGTATCTCCCTAAAGAAATAAAAAATACATAAATAAAAGTGCAAGTATCTTGTACCCTAGATCTTATCAACTATGTCTGCTCAAGGACCTTTGATCCCTCGAAGAAGCGTACATGAACACTTGGTTCTATCCTCGATTCATTGCACTCTTAAAACCTTACCCTTGACATAAATAAGAGTATTGTATGCAATACAATCAGGAGACATATCAAGCAATCTTCCTCTAGCCATGAATAGTTAAGCGTGTTAATCACTCGCTTTCCTGACACTGTCCTATATGTGTAATATTGTCTCATCACAGTAGGAAATAACAGCCAAAAAAGCGGCTACTCATACCAGCCTTTCTAGATAGCCTAGTGTCTTTACAAATATAGTGACTGACCTTTACCACTGGTGCTCATCTATAAGGGCTCACATAGTAATGAAGCGGAGATCCATCTCTAAACCTTCTTACATATAGTCCAAGCACAAGTTATATGGCAACATGTTATGGTATTACTCTTCTCTCTCTGAGAGCATACATCATTAAATGAACATCATACTAACCCAAGTTCTATTATTCCATAATGAACTTGTCTGGTCATATCGCCTAGTGATATGACTAGGATCTTTTGACAAGCCCGCACCTTGTGTACCAAGTCAGACCAGTCTAGCTATTAATAAATAGGTAAAGTGGATGTGGGATTTCTATTTTGGTTGCTTTAACGTATTAATGCATAACAACCTCATCCTAACATAGTCAGGGTGACCAATAGAGTGCTCCCACTATCGTCCTACCCAATACTACAACAGTGATGTCATTGCTCCAAGCCAAATGAAATTCAGCACTCGGTCTCAGCTTTGATAACTGCTACAGCTTCGAAGGGGATTTCTTATGTGCTAAGAGCTTCTACCTGCTAATATAACTTTCTATTAGTGCACCAATCAATAATCAAGTAATAATAATACACTAGCAATCCCAAATATGCATACATAAAAAAATAAAACAAATATCATTTTTTATAAAGCTGTTAACCATAATATGCCAAATGTCCTAGGTCTCAACTAACATATAACAAAAGTTTGTCACTAAAGACGTTGCCCATAAGGCTCAATTGCGTTGCACCAACCGCTCCTCAACTATTCACTATATAAGTAGATCTCCAATCAACTGGCTCATAGGGATATACTTTGCACAACCTCCTCCATCTCTTAGTTCTTAATGAAATGGTATCTGATCTGTATTTTATTCAATTTCCCAAACTAATAACTGGCAGTCAACATGCTATCATGGTAGAAAATATATCAAGTTATACATATAGCATTATAGTCAGATTCTCCAAGAATCTGTGCAACTAGACTGTATCTAATACTATTGTATATATCACCATATACTCCCTTCTAAGTGAAAAAGGGCTACACACTACTGCTTCCTACTACTCCAAGAAATGACCCCGTAACTTAGTAAGAGAGCATGATCAGACATTGACACTCACCTATCAAGATTATTAGCCAATCAACATCTCGCCTGTCAAGATTATCAGCCCAATCAACATCTGAATATCTCTATATGTGAGAGTCCATTCTATCATAGCATAATACACAAAGTGCAATTTGAATCAAATATCTAAAAATCATCTTGACTCATCCCAGGATTGGACCAATGCCTCCAAATCAGTCCTACTATAAAGGATGTATTGATTATTGCACGCATATAAGACTGTCGACTATACTTCTTAGAAGGGATTCTTAGCCTTAGCTTCTTCATTGCTGTCATGTTGAGACATTGCTCTATATTTAGAGCATGACTCTTAGCAATTGGAGTCCTAATAGTCTCCATGTTGTATCCAGCCAGTAATTTGTCACCGGCATGTGAAGACAAGGTTTTAAACTTTTATCAGCTTAGTATAGGTGGACTTAACTATCTTGATCGACCATCTGAAAATCATGACCTAGCATGGTCCAATAGGAACGACAACATTACACACAGGGAAATTGTTTCAAGCCATAGTTAGGATTCTTTAACTTGTACACATTGTGCTAAAACCTCTTGGCTATAAAATTATAGATTGATCCACATGGATAACTTTTTTTAGTTCTTCATACATAAAAGTAGTCTTGATGTCTATCTGGACTAGTTCAAGATCCATTTATACTACAGGAGTCAATATCATGGGAATAGAGCTAATTCTCACCACTGAAAAAAATGTCCATTTTGGTAGTCCACCCTACTACTTGGGTGTACTCTTTCAACATCAAGTGTGTCCTGCATCGCTTGAATATCCCATCCTGCTTGACCTAGAAAATCCATTTATTTTTAATAGTTTTGTACTCAGTAAGAAGATTCACCAAGTCCTAGACTTGATTCTCCCTCATGAAGTCAAGCTCTTCAACCATTGCTGCTTTCTACTCTTTCATTGCAAATCTAGAAATAGTGTCCTCATGTGACTTGGGCTCCACAATAGTATGTGGTGCTACCATGAACATTTTCTCATCGATCTCAAACTATCATCTTGATACTAGTCCACGAAATTATCTCGGAGGCTATTGAGATTATGTAGATAGCTCGAGATCATCTAAAAGTATCTTGCTCTCTCTATCCCTAGCTGGTATAGGAAGTTATTTTTCTTTTATTGCTGGATCCATGACAGTCTCCTCGATCTCGTATGAACCTAAATCTTGACCTATTTCTTCTTTGTACAGGAAATCCTCTCTGAGAAACTTAATATATAGCAACTCTCGTGGTCACAATCTCATCATATTGCTCACATGTAAATACAACGCACATAGTATATAAAATATTGTATGGAAATATACTTCCCAATAAACTTCTCAATCAATAAAAAGTATTGTATGAAAGCAACACTCCCATATGGACGTAGTGACCCAACATCGATCCTCAGTCGTTCATGATACATAGGGCATTGATTGTACCAATCTCAAAGGTATACAGTTCAAAATATAGTCACCATTAATAGCATATCTCCCCAAAACTAAATGGATAGACTAGCGTCAACTAACATATTCTGAACTACATCTAACAAAGTTATATTCCTCATTTCTACAATATTATTTTATTGTAGAATATAGGGTATTGTCAACTGTCTGACTTTTCTCTTCTCTTGATGTAGTTCCCTAAATTGACCAGGTAGATATTCTCTCACGATTAGTGCACAAAGCCCTATCGCTTTTGCTTAACATGTTATCAACCTTGTTGATTTAGTGCTTGAAACAAATCCAGGTGCTGAACTAGGTGTGAAATTAAATACACATGATCGCAGATAGAGTAACAGCACATACTTATGAGGAATGAAAATTCTTTACTTCATACCTTCATAAATTGGAATGCATATATTAGAGAGTTAATTGCATCGGAGATGCTCCTAACCTTACCAAATAGCTTTCTAGTAATTTATCAATGAGACTATACTCGTAGGTGGATAAATATACCTTGCTACATATACTAAGGAGGTCACCCCCTGGCGAGCTTTGAAATATCCTCCGATGTAACCTAGTCTTTTTTTTACCATAATCAGATCTAATCTTGATTCATGGCACAAACTAAAGTAGAAGATAACACATTTATCTAGTAATGAGTCACATTCTAAAATCAACTAAGCTATCAACTTGACATTTTATAAATAGAGGAATTCTGAAGCAAATATAAGTTACCCACAAATGAATCCCCAAGTCTAATACTGAGAGAAAAATTCCTCCTTGTTGTAGGAGCGTATAGAATATCCTACAAGATTTATTTGTTCCTTGAACTCAATGGAAAGCAACATGCATCGGTGCCTAGTGCCTTTGCGTAGTCCTCATCTAGATCTTTTTGCTTCCATTTGTATTATTTCAAAACTCTATGAACCCATCTATGTTCGACGGGAAAACAGTTGCGGATGACATTCTCATTAATCTGCAATTGAATCTGTTACAAATTTATCTTTTGACAACAAATTACAAAATTACAGCGCGCCTTTTTATAAGGCTTTTACAACGAGAAATATCAAAATAAAATTACAACTTTATTTGTTTTTCCTTTTGAACAAACGCGGGGTCCGTTTATCGGACCCTCGCTTGCGTGGGTTCTTTGCCTGTGCCGGGGACTTCTTTTACGTCCGTGGACCACCGAGCA
>JBAKGM010000139.1:36710445-36724426 GCA_037177215.1 Asparagus racemosus
TTTGAAGTAAATCAAATGTTGTGTGGGTGAGCCTCTTCCATCAAATGGTGTGAAGTTGATCAAATTAAACTTCGGTGAGTATGGAATTGAGTCCCACTCTCTCGGGTATGGACACGGAATGCCTGCCTACTTAATTTCTTGAGCGGATAATAGAGCATTGATCTTGCCTTCAACCTCTTTCATTCTTCCACTTTCACCCTCATCCTGCTTGAGATTACTACCCCCAGCGGGATGGGTTGGATCATCTCCACTTTGAGCACTTTTCGGAAGTGGGTCAACAATGATGTTTTCCTCCACTTCCATATCACTATCATCCACATCGTGAGCGATATTGTGACTGGGTCCAGCTTGTGGATTGGATTCAGGTTGTGCAACCTTCTGACTCTGCAACTCTCTCATCTCCTGCATGGCTCGCTCCATCTCTGTCTTCATTTCGGCCCTGAGCTCTTCTTTCTGCTTAGCCAAGGCTTCTTGCAACATCTGAGCCAACATTTTAGGAGTGATCGTGTACGCTTCTCTAGCCTAACCTACACTTGACATTGTGTTATCAGACGCTATGGCTGAGTAGGAGTCAGAGTTCTCATCTTCAGATGAATCTCCTTCATGTATTCTTCTATAATCTTTGTGTTGTGTAGCCCGCAGGTCGAATTGAGACATTCTCTAGGAAATATGTGCACCGACTTTTCCTTCAGGAGTAAAGTCAGGATCTGAGTCTGCCGTAGCTGTCTCTTTCCCTTTGTTTACCATATTAATGGTAACTTCAAGGAATTCGTCTCTTTGGATGGCGGATCTTCTTTCTCAGAAGCGTCTACACCTTAGCTTCGACTCTTCTACAATTGACAGAGAAAGCCTTTCAAACACCGGAGCTCATTGCGAATGAGTTTTTAACTCAGAACAATCATAACTTGACAGTAATGTCTTGATCAGGCATGCACATGAGCAAGAACAATCAATTTTATCAATTGTCCTCTTTCGCGTGCTGCCACCACCAGCCTGATGATGTAGTCGTATGATTTTCTACTGTGAGTCATCATGAGTTGAACCCCCACCCCCAAGTGTAACGTTGTCTTTAATTGGAGGGCACATCCTCTTTTGGGGATGTTGACCATTTGAAGTCATGCTTGCATGAATCAACATCGTATTGTCATCTCTTGTGACTTTACCACGCTTCACATTTTTCCCTTCAGCAGCCTCGTGGACCCTCTGTGGGATGCTCAAACGAGACGCGATAAGAACTTTTAAAGTTTGAGATGTCTCAGCTTGCTTGATACGCTTCTGAACTCTAGTTGGATTCGATGCACGACCCCCAGTCTGTTGTCGTGCATGACCCAGGTGTTCGTGTATTGGTGCTTTACCTTTGTTTCTGGGCAGTGGACTGAGGCGATTAAACACCAAAGTTGTATTCTCAAGCTTTGTTGTTGACTCAGCATCAAGAGAAGTGGATGGATGCAGCCGAGGAGAACTCCCTTGATCTAGGCAGTCAGAAATGTCCAGGCTGACATTACTTTGGCCGAGACAGTTTGGACTGTCTCGGTTGAAGGCTCTTTGGCCGAGACAGTTTGGACTGTCTCGGTTGAAGGCCCTGCAGCCGAGACAATTTGGACTGTCTCGGGTGAAGGCATGGCCTTACAGCAAATTTTGCACAGACTTCGAGATCCACACTTTGCGACTTGATCCCTTGGCTGATTTTGACTTTTGCGCCTTGCGAATAATTCCACGTGCGTGAGCGGCGCGTGCACGACACTTTTGGGCGCGTTCATTCCTCGTCATATGGGTCCTCTTGACGACAACCCATTCTTCCTTCACGGGAGTGCTGACGGTTTGAGACGCTGTAGTTTCCCGACGCCTCTGATCACATGAGTTCGTATAGTAATGAACTCCATCCGTTGACTCCATGGCCTTTGCAAATTGGCGGGCCTTCTTCTGACGTTGTCTCTGTCAAGCCCTCTTCATCAGAGTGGTGGAGACTTTGTACGATAACTCCTTTGGAATAAAGTCATCGTGAGCAGAGCTTCCAGCTTTGGAGGCCGCCCGGGTATTGTTGCGAGGGGAAACCTCTCTCACAATGTCACAACTGGGTGAGATTCATCACCTTCGGTGACAAGTCGGACGTCCCTCCTTAGAGATGATATCCTCCGATGCTTGCGGGGTGAGGAGGATCTTGATGAAGAGGAGGAGAGGTACTCTTCAAACTTGACTTGGTCAAAAACGTAATCGAGTCCGTCGACCATAAGTTCGGCATGATCGCTGTTCAGCTGGGACACAATAGCCTCAACGTTGAGACTATTGGCTCCCACTGTGGTCGCCATCGTGTTTGGTTCGAAAGTGAGATTCTTTGTTATTTCCATTACAAAATGTTTTGACAATGAAAACGTATGAAAGACTACACGTGTAACTCTCGATTACAAAGACAATTGAATCACTCTCTACAAACTCGAACAGAAGATACTACACGCGTAGATCTCCTGCTTGCGTGGGTTGTTTGCCTGTGCCGGGGATGCGTAATCCATAGACCACCGTTCAATGATCACTGAATCAGCAAGGTTAGATTCCTGCTTCACTAAGAAAACAAGAAAATAAGCAAATATCTTAGCTAGGTAAGATATCTATTCTTCCCAAGAATAAGTCAAAGGTTAAACTCGAGGATCTCCAAGTGGAATATTGAAGGTTCTGCTCTTTGTCTGAAAATCTGCAGCTCCTGGTTGAAATTTCTCTGATCCCGTCCTCAAAGATTCAGCCCCCCCCCTTTCCCTCAATGGACGTGGGGGACTATTTATAGTCTTTGGGAGGCATAACTGTTGAAAATAACATGAGTTGCAGCGTACCCACGCTGCATAGTGGGCGAGACAGTTTGTAGTGTCTCGGCCCAAAACTGTCTTGCAGTGGGCGAGACAGTTTATGGTGTCTCAGACCAAACTGTCTCGCAATAGGCAAGACAGTTTATGGTGTCTCGTATTAAACTGTCTCGCATGAAGAGGCTGGCCTCTGTTGTTGTAACCTCTTCCCCCCGCTTTTAAGGCACGTTTAATGCCCCATTTATGCGCTTAATGGGTGTCTTTTAAGGGTGTAACCGCTCACTAACGTAACTGAACATCTCCACGTGTTGAAAAGGTCAAATAGACCCCACGAACAATGATAAAACATGTGCAAATTCCTTCAAACACAATATGTGTCTCGCCAAGAGGCGAGATATAAAACATGTCTTGTCAACGGGCGAGACACAAAAAGTGTCTCGCTAACGGGCAAGACACAAAAAGTGTCTCGCTAACGCGAGACACAAAACGTGTCTCAGCCACTGGCGAGACACAAAAAGTGTCGAGGACATATATTTGTTCGTTTTAACCCTGTGGTTAATTTCCTTAGGTTTTGATGATTTTGTTCACAATAAGTGTCGCGATTACATCGTCACTGGCTTTCTGCAAGTCTAGGAAAAAACTCTTCCAGGGTGCTGCCCCGAACCGCAAGGGGGCCGCTGCCCCCTTAACCCCCTCGCCCGCTAACAGGCTAGCGGGACCATCGAAAACTCTGTGTAGGGTATCAATGGTCGTGGGGTATCAATGATTCACCGTTGCATTTGTCAGATGGGTCATCGATCGTCAACTCCCTGTCATAATTCAAGTTCAGGGTTTTATAGGCAATTTTTAACGCCTACATATAGGATTTATAGGGCCACATTGGTAATTTGGTCGAGTTTGTGCAGTGATGGTTCAGTCCATGCTTTACACATGTCAGCAATTGATTGCACGAGTCGCCCTTGCAATAGTGGTAAGGCTACTGAAGTATAGGCGTGGTTGGAGGAACTTTGAAGGCTCTGGGTCGAGAGGTCATAATGACTGACATTGCATTAAATGTTGACAGCGACGGGGCAGCAAAGTAGGGGCTCTGACCAGTCCTGCATTGAAGATGATGTGACTTTTGATGAAGTTGATAGGTCGTTCCACTATTCAAAATGCTCAGTGTCGGATCCTAGTGGGGAACACCTTCCATCTCAGATTTGGGCTTCTAGCAATTTCTGGGTAAAATACACCTTTCATCTCAGATTTGGGTCACGAGATAGGTCAGCTAACTCCGCACCTGGTTCATACTCTCAGATGTATGTGACTCGGTCGACTAGTTATTACACATGGCTGCTTTTTTAGGCTTCACTAGGCTTGGTAATTTCCAGCATATAACATTGGCCTTTTTTCACTCGAACTCGGGAAGTCGAGTTCGGGAGAAAATGAACCATCTAATGCTTCGTGGATTTGACTGTCCTTATCAGAAGACAGTTGTGATTTGATGTTTCTAACGTTAACAGAGATCGTGTAACAGTTTCGACAAAGTGGGGCTTCGTTTGACAAGACGTTACTTTGCTTTTCAAAAACCATCAGCGATTTCTCATAAATTATATCAACCATCTGCTTTGCTCCTCGTGTTAGCTTCTTCCACTTAATATATCACATCTTTCATTTTCTATCTACTTTGCAAACCCTAGCAAACTTTCTATTCTGTCGGCAAGAGCCCATCTTCTTCTTCCCAAAAGCTTTTGGTTGTTCTCCGGTCATTTTTTTTGACTATTCTGATGGCTTTTAGTGCTCAGCCTACCATTGCTTGCAATGAGGCTAGAATTGATTTGTTGCGGAAGTACAAATTGAAGGTGCTTACGGGCTACTTGGAGAACTATGCCTAAGACTATGACATCCCCAGTGCTTTTACACTGTCAGCTCCATTGAGGGAATAGTCCGTCTTTCATCATAGCAGTGATTTGGCACCAATATACTGGTACCACCTTGACTATGGCCTTCTTCTGCTGTTGTACCCATTTCTCCAATGGGTTTTTATAGCTCTGGGAGCTTTGCTTGTGTAGCTAAAGCTGAAATCCATTGCTTTTCTAGTGGTCTTCCTCGTCATCTACCACAATGTAAATGTTGAGCCCACATAGGGTATTTTGGGCCATCTTGTGTGCGCTAAGACTGAGAAGATGGAGGGCCATTTTTACTTGTAGACAGTTGGTGGTTGTCAACTGGTTTCCAACATTCTTGAGATGAACTGGGGGGTGAAGGGAGAAGTTTTTCTTTGTCCTTGGTGTAGACCCGACTCTGACTTCCCCACATAGCTGAAAATCAAGAAGGAGATTTTGAGGGTAGAGAAGCTCTTAGATGTGGAGGCATGGGGCCTGAGAGGATCCGGGCCTATAAAAGATCTCAGTGTTGGGCGAACCTATTCAACAATGCTATCCTTCAAGCTGCTGATATATCTCTAGTCCCCGCCACTGAAGTGGATTAGGCCTGAGCCATGGTTCTGGCTATTGATGAGCAGTCCCGAGAGGGTTCTTAAGCCGACACTCCTGTTTTGCTCAAAAACATTTATGTGCTGAGCTAGAGGTAGGGGAGCTTAAGACTTACACTAGCAGCCTGCTATTAAGATTGTGGCCAAGCTCGATCTGAGTAATCTCCCACTCAGGCCCAGGGGTCTAAGAGGAAGAGGAAGAAGACTACTTCAAAGGATCGTCGTTGAGTCAAGGGTAGTGCACATGAGCTCTTCGTTCTCAAAGATGAGGTAGCTGAGACTTCACTTGGGCAGGTTGAGGCCACACCCGGGCAAACCAGTGGGGTCTGGCTCCACAAACTTTCTAAACTCCAATCAGCAAGATTGAGGTGGAAGGTGATTCCCCACATTCGGTACCTGAGCAGGGGGCTGGAAGAGAATATATTCCTATCTTTGAGCCAACAGGAGGTGAGACTCCAATCGGGGTTAGAGCCGAAGGATAGCACCGACTGAGTTGGGAGAGAACCTTAGTTCTTCTAGGAGATCCAAAAAAGAGTCAGTCATCGAGAAGCCAATCACTGAGGTTCAAGAGTCAGTTTTTTAGGAGCACCAGGAGGATCAGTATGAGTGGCCCTTCCCCCCATCATTTCAGCGATCTTCCCCCTCGCACTTGGGAGGGAATCCAGGATTTTGATGGAGCCTGCTAAGTCCCATCCTCGCTATGTGAGGGCGCCATCAGAGGAGCACCTCTTTGTTCTCGAGAACCGAATGGACTGAAGGGGGTCGATCTTAGACTTCAAAGCTGATCAAGTCAAAGCTATTGAGCAGTTCCTTCTTTTAGACCATGAGGCATTGCTGAGCGAGACTCCTGACATTAGTGTCCACGTGGCTCTCAGTAGTTACCCCTCACCCAGGGGCTATTTTAGGGTTTGAGTCATTACACTGACTCTAAATATATTAGGAACTCTTCTATAAGCTCCAGGCTGAGCTAGAGGCACACAAGGAGGCTCGAGAGATGGTCGAACTATTGGCTACTTTGAAAGGCAGTGAACTTGACGAGCTTAAGAGAAGTCAGGCTATGATGGAGCATAAGCTGGGCCACAAGGATGAGGTCCTCAAGGCAGCTACTGAAGGTTCTCAACAATGAGCAGTGTTTGGGTCTTTAATATTGCAATTGATACAGATTGTAATAAAAAATTATAATGAAACAAAAAAAATTTATATTTCTTGGGGTTCATTTATGTGTGCTGGTGGAGTGTCGATCTTGTACTCTGTTGACTGTCTGACTAAGATGATGTGTGTTTTGCTGATTGATGATCTCTAATCTTTTAGAAGATGACACAGTCTTCTCTAGATGAAGAGATATTAATGGATCCTTTCTCACAAGAACTGTTGATTAAGCTAAATGACTAGCTGAAGAGAACGAATCCTTTCTCACAAGGATCATTGATCGGGCTAAATGATTAGCCGATGATAAGGATATATAAAGATCAATGAGAATGGAGGAGATATGGATCTTTTGTCTAGCCTTTGAGTCTCTCTCTCTCTCTCTCTCTCTCTCTCTCTCTCTCTCTCTCTCTCTCTCTCTCTTTCGTTTCTCAATGGCAAAGACCTTTCCTCCGCCTCTCTCCTCTCGTGCCCTTGTATCTCCCCCTTTTGCTTGATGTTGATCATGCCTATTTATAGGCTTGGGAGCATTAAGTGGGTGAGTTAGTGGGCCTTAACTCCCGTTAAATAGGTGAGTTAGTGGTCATTAACTCCCCTTTAAATGGGTGGGTTAGTGGTCATTAACCACTTCCTTAAAAGTAGCTTCTGAGAACGGTTATGGGCGAGGTTCGCCAATAATGGTCATGGATGAGGCTCGTCAATAATGGCCACAGGTGAGGTTCGCTAATAACGACCATGAGCAAACTTTGCCAGAGTGAGTGACACAGCCCACGTGGGCTACTGGGCGAAGCTCGCTGCTACTTGGGTGAGCCTCGCTACATCTTTGGTGAGCTTCAGTGTGGCTTTGGCTTCAGCGAACTTCGCCATGGCTTTGGTGAACTTCTCTATGTGTCCCACATGGACTATTTGGCCAAAGCTCATCTTGGGCGAGCCTCACTAGAAGCTTCACTTTGACTTAGTCTTTAGAGCGAGGTTCATTATAACTTGGGCGAGCTTCGCTATGGTTTAGGCAAGCTCCGCTAATAAGTTCAGACTTGACTTAGAATCCGACTTGAACTCATTTATTGACTTGGCTGACTTTAGGACGCCTTTTGACTAGGCCCTAAGTCCGTCTTGAGTATTGACTCGGACTCAGGTCCTCTTTAGCTCAGATACAGTCATGTTTACATGCGATCCAAATGAACTTCACTGTAGCCTATCATATGTTGTTGCTTGAGCCCATTTGAAGTGTTTAGCCCATGAGTGTTTACTTTTTGGATTCGGACTCAACATTGGTCCAATAGAGTATATTTTAACCACCCACAAGGCCCCCCCCCCGCCCAAAGTTTTCATGATCTAGTATTCAGACTTGTAACAAGGAACGAAATAGTTTGGGTAATTGCTAGAAAGGTACTATTGAGCGTAGCTTTGGTCGTCTTTCTTAGGCTGAAATAGCTCCATTTGACTACTTGGCTGCCAAAGGTGTACTGTTGAATGTGGCTTTTTGTCGTTGGACTCATCTTGGTTGAATGCTAGGTTGCATTTTGAAGTGCTTGTTGTTGAGATTCCACCCAATTCTATGTTTGGAACCCCTATTTAGAGCGAAGCTGCTTGAGGATGTCCGAATAGCTACTAGAGTGTAGCCGGATGTTGGCGTAACTACTGGAGTGTAGCCGGATGTTGGCATAACTGTTGAAATGTAGCCGGATATTTAACCATAAATTGTACTTGTATGTAGCTAGAGTATTCTTAATCTCAAACAAGCAAGGGAGATTCATAGTGTCCACAGTTTAGGCTCTTGTGTTGTTGGAGCGTAGGAAATAGTTATACTCATATACTAGAGTGTAAGGAGCATGTTAACCTCGTATACCAGTCGGAGGTTAGGAAGCAGTTTAACCTCATAATCTCATTGGAGGTTAGGAAATAGTTTAACCTCATAATCCCATTGGAGGTTAGGAAACAATTTAACCTCATAATCCATTGGAGGTTAGGAGAGATCGACAGAGGTGTAATGTTAACTAGTCGATAGAATCAAACTGATAGAGGTGTAATGTTAACGTATCAGAATTGTAAAATTAGTACTGTTCAAAAGTGTCATGTTAACATAACAGTACTAAGAAATTTTGACAGAGGTGTAATGTTAACATGCTAAATGAAATAACCGACAGAGGTGTAATGTTAACCAGTCAGTTCAAATGAGTCCAGAGGACGACTACCATTTGGAAGTGTAATATTAACTTAACAGTAGGAAATCGATGGAAGTGTAATGTTAACTAATCAATTTTTTGACAAGAGCGAATTCACAGAGGCGTAATATTAACCGGTCAAATTCGACAAGATAAGTCGATAGAGGTGTAATGTTAACTAGTCAACAGAATCAAATCGACAGAGATGTAATGTTATCGTATCACGTTTGTAGAATTAGTATTGTTCAGAGGTGTAATGTTAACATAACAGTACTAAAGAATTTTGACAGAGGTGTAATGTTAACGAACCAAATGAAATGACCAATAGAGGTGTAATGTTAACCAGTCGGTTCAAAGGGGTGGAAACCGTTCAGAGGTGTAATGTTAACATGATGGTGGTAACGCATTTGGAGTCAAGTAGAGGTGTGATGTTAACTTGATGACTTGTTAGGGATTTTGATTTGATTTTGGATCAAAGTGATCAAGACTTACAGTCAGAGGTGGAAACTTGAACATGACCGATGTCTCTGTGGGGAGATGAAATTGGCTAGGATCAAGGGTAATATTTCTTGAAAATTTTCCCATTGATTGGCACCATAAGCCTATTGCCATTTTGGTCAAGTAGGCGGTATGCTCCATTTGAGTAGACTGTCTTTACTACAAATGGGTCTTCCTATTTGGGTTGGAATTTTCCTTTAATCTTATGCGTCATGAATATGGGTCGATGAACAGCTAAGATCAGGTCACCTTCTTTGAAGGATCATTCTCTGACTCTCCTGTTGAAAGCTCTCAAAATCTGTGACTGATAGATCACAATTCGTTGTTGAGCTTGAAGTCTCAATTCATCTAGTGCCTCTAGTTCTTGGAGATGCTTTTGATGATGTTCTTCGATCATCATCTTCTCGGCAAGGACAATTCTTAATGATGGTAGAATAAGGCTCAGTCAAGGAATATGTCTGAGGAATGACGTGACCATGTGGTGTGAAGAGCACTACCCACACACCTACGACAATAATTCCTTCATGGCTCCATTGTGATGCACCGTTGAAATAGAGTTCCCACTTAGATTAAAATGATTTCACAAGCCTAGAACTTAGAGATTCTGTCTTCATCATGAGGACCCACAAAGGGCTAACTTCTAATGTCATGTAGGGTGTAAAGACCATCATCAGATGTGTGATGTTGATCTTGACGATTAATTGCTTCTGCAGAGGTTGTACTATTGGACAAATCAAAGAAAATGGTGTTGCCATTAAAGGCTCATGCCCTTATGAGACGAAGCCATAAATGCTGGTCTAGTGTTGTTGCAGAAGCATTGCCATAGCCATAGAAGGTTGGGTTGGGGTTGCTGAAGAAGCGTTCCCATAGTCGTAGAAGGCTGGGTTGGCATTGCCAAAGAAGTGTTGCCATAGCCGTAGAAGGCTGGGTTGGCGGTTCTGCTCGACGAGATTCAAAGAGTGTTAAACTTCGATTGGGAGGATTGTCCCGTCTCATTCTCATCATCAGAGGATTATCTTATCTCCCTATCATCGTCTTCATCGCTTGACCATGGATTATATTGATTGAATCTCTCGGTAGATTCCTTGGCAATTTCTGCCTACTCAATCAGATCTTTCCATGAATTAGCCTTGACAACACCCATGTGGGCTTTCACTTGGCTAAGAAAGTTATGTCAGCATGTCTAGAGCAACATCGGCAATGGCATGTCTCGACATTGTAAGGACAGGTTACGAAACTGTTCAATGTAATCTCTGACCGAATCATTCTCCTTTTAGTTTTCTGAAAGGAGTCTGGCCATTGTTAGATCAGATTGGTCCTCATGGAATTAGGACAAGAACTGTGACTCCAAATCAATCAGGATTTGATAGATCCTTCAGCCAGATTTTGGAACCAGTCATAGGCTACCCCCTGAAGGGTGCCAATGAAAAGTCACGCCTTGATGGAGTCATTCCCTACTACATTTCTTGTTTCCTAATGGAAGTAGTAGATGTGTTGGTTCAGAAAACCTTTGCCATTGAACGTGTGAAATGTTGGCAGCTTAAACTTCATCGAATAAGGAACAGAGTCCCAGTTGATGGGATAAGGTCGAGTAATTCCAACCTTCCTTAGCTCGGTCTTCTGTGTTAGAGCATTGAGCTAGTTTTGGAGACTTTTGAGCATTTTCAATTTATTCCTCGTCTTTAGTGACTAGATGTTTTAGAATCTGATCGAGAGGAGAAAACATCTTGTAAGTACAGTGACTCTTTATTGACGGAGATGTCAACTGGCTGCTTCCCTTTTGAAGTGCTCGCAAGGGGCTGGGAAGTGAGTACCAGTTGTTGAAGCATATTTTCGAGCTGATCTAAGTGCTCGTCAGATGCCTTCTTTTGGGTCTCTATCTGGCAAATTAGACCATCGATGGCCACTCTATCTACCATGTTGGCAGTCCACTCCTGCTCTTGACTTGAGCTAGGAGTTGTGTTTGACGCTATGGCCAAGTTAGTGTCATTAGCAAAAGTATGATCCACTTGTAAAGGAGTTCGTCGAACAGGCAACCTCAAAATAGAGTAGTCAGAAGGGATAGCTACCCCCGTCTTGATCTAGTAAGGTGATACCATTGATCTCTGGGTCTGATGTGCTATCATCATCTTCTTGGGTTACACTGATCATATTAACTGTGAATTCTTGGAGATCAAGGTCGAAAGCAGCCTTGTTCTTTTGAGATCGCTGTTGACGCGTGTGAACCTTTAAGGAAGCACGATGAGCATCATGAGACGCCTTAAAGAGAACCCCCAGAGGAGTTGATGACTGACGTCCAAATTTGAGGGACGTTTGAGAGTCCTGACCTTTGCTCTGGGCTAGGGTCGCTATGAACTTTCTCGGGGTGAAGCTTATTTTATCTCCAGTGACACTGAGGTTCACTTTGCTTTGGGCGAAGCTGGGGTTGTCTTCCCTCTGGGCGAAGTTCACCCTACCTCCAATGAAGTTGGGGCTATCATCGGCGAGACTAGGGTTATCCTCAGAGAGGCTTGTCTTGCTCTTGACGAAGTTTATTTTGCCTTCTGTGAGGTTGTGACTATCTTTAGTGAGGCTCACCTTATTGTAGGTGAAATTAGAGTTGTCTTCACTTTGGACGAAGTTCATTTGGCTTCTAGTGGACCTCAAACTGCCTTTGGTGAAGTTCGCCTTAACACATGTGAGGGTCAATTTTGACCCTAGGTTTGCATTATGGCTAATTTTGTGATAACTCCTCACAGCTATCGTCAATGTTTAGTTCGAGAAAATGAATTTGTCAAACTTTGCTTGATCAAATTCAATGACCAGTGATTTAGTGAAAGACCCGAGTGTCTTAGTGTCGAATTGCGACACAATCTTCTCCTCGGTTGAGAAGGAAGTCCCCAGCAGAGTTGTCATCCTATTTTGGATCTTTAATATTACAATTGATATAGATTAAAATAAAAGATTACAATAAAAGATTATAATAAAATAAAGGAAAAATTTATATTTCCTGGGATTCTTTTCTGTGTGCCGGTGGAGCGTCGATCTTAGACTCCATTGACGGTCCGACTAAGACAATGTGTCTTTCGCTGATTGATGATCTCTAATCTTTCAGAAGATAACGCAGTCTTCTCTAAATGAAGGGATATTAACAGATCATTTCTCACAAGAACTGTTGATTAAGCTAAATGGCTAGCTGAAGAGAACGAATCTTTTCTCACAAGGGTCGTTGATCGGGCCAAATAATTAGCCGATGATAATGATCTATAAAAATCAATGAGAATGGAGGAGAGATGGGCTTTTTGTCTAGCCTCTGAATCTCTCTCTCTCTCGTTTCTCAATGATAAAGACCTTTCCTCCGCCTCTCTCCTCTCGTGCTCTTGTATCTCCCCCTTTGCTTTATGTTGATCATACCTATTTATAGGCTTGGGAGCACTAAGTGGGTGAGTTAGTGGGTCTTAACTCCCCTTAAATCCGTGAGTTAGTGGTCATTAACTCCCCTTTAAATTGGTGAGTTAGTGGTCATTAACTGCTTCCTTAAAAGTAGCTTCTGAGAGCGGTTATGGGCAAGGTTCGCCAATAATGGCCGTAGGTAAGGTTCGCCAATAATGGCCGTAGGTGAGGTTCGCCAATAATAGCCAAGGGCAAGGTTCGCCAATAACGACCATGAGCGAACTTCGCCAGAATGGGTGACACGGCCCACATGGGCTACTGAGTGAAACTCGCTGCCACTTGGGTGAGCCTCGCTACATCTTTGGTGAGCTTCACTGTAGCTTTAGCTTCGGGGAACTTCGCCATGGCTTCGGTGAAATTCGATATATGTCCCACGTGGACTATTTGGCCAAAGCTCATCTTGGGTGAGCCTCGGTAGAAGCTTCACTTTGACTTGGTCTTGAGAGCGAGGTTCATTATGATTTGGGCAAGCTTCGTTATGGCTTAGGCAAGCTCTGCTGATAAGTTCAAATTTGACTTAGAATCTGACTTGAACTCGTTTATTGACTCGGCCGACTTTAGGACGCCTTTTGACTCGGTCCTGAGTCCGTCTTGAGGATTGACTTGGACTCAGGTTCTCTTTGGCTTAGATGCAGTTATGTTCGCATGTGATCCAAGTGAACTTCGCTATAGTCTACCATATGTTGATGCTTGAGAAAATGTGAAGTGTTTAACTGATGGGTGTTTACTTCTTAGACTCAGACTCAGCATTGGTCCAATAGAGTATATTTTAATCATCTACAAGTGGGTCATCATACACAAGCCTAAGAGAAGATAAAGGGCCTCAAAGAGGATCTCAGCTACGCCCACTATGATATGGGTCTTGCTAAGGAGAAGATTGCATATCTCCAATTGGAAATTCTAGCTGGGAGGAGGGAGAAGGAGGATACCTTTGAGAGGGCCCATGAGGCTCGTCTTGACATAGAGGAGCTGAAGGCTACGTTGAAGGAGGAGGTGGCTCTTCAGGAGACTCTGAGACAGGAGGCTGCCCGAGTGGCTCACGAGGCTAAGCAGCAATGCAGCTCTCTCCTTGCCCAGGTCCAAGAGCTCGAGATACGAGTGGCTAATCTAGAGTCAAGTGCCTTTTAGACTTAGATAATCGAGAAGTATCATGGCAGTACTCTCAGCAAAGTTGAGGTGGCCCTCGCCTATAAGGCGAGGTTCAATTATCTAAAGGCACCACTTTCTCCTGGGCTCTTGCTGAAGGCGGATTGGTTCAAATATCCCTTGAGTTGCTAATTGTCTAGATGTCCTAAAGACGCTCGAGGTGCAAGGAGGGCTAGGGTTAGTGGAGGAGGATGAGGAGGCCGAGGGCGGATCAAATGAAGATGTGGGTGAAGGCTTTGAAGATGAAGCTGTTGTGGAAAATAACGAGTGTTACCTCCGGAGTTGCAAGTATACAACTAACAAGTTATAGTATAAAAAGTTATCGA